>CM051522.1:84339362-84939362 GCA_028017165.1 Herpetospermum pedunculosum
TACTTTATCCTACGAGATTGGAGGTTCAATCTCTATTCCGTATTTGATGTCCTTGGAAAAGGAGATATATTAAGACTTCTAGGAAATATTTAAGGCTTAGTTTGAAAAACGATTTCGTTTTTTTGCAATTTATTTATCATAGTTTTCGTATTTTTATAAATAAATATTTAAATATTTAGTCAAATTTTCAAAGTAATATATATATATATATATATATATATATATATATATATTTTGACAACATTTGTGGGTGAGAGATTGAACTGGGACCTCATAGTCCGTACATGATTTTTTTATTTTGAAAGCATTGAAAAAAAAACACATAAACTTAAACTAGGTGATTTATTATTATTTTGGGTGAGAGATTGAACTGGGACCTCATAGTCCGTACATGATTTTTTTATTTTGAAAGCATTGAAAAAAAAACACATAAACTTAAACTAGGTGATTTATTATTATTTTATATATATATATATATATATATATATATATATATATATATATATATATATATATATTTAAAGTTATTTAATTAATGCGGAGTGAGGATTGAACCTCTCACCTCTTCCGTCAATGACACAATTTTATGAGGTAGACTCTATTTTTTATTTTTTATTTTTTATTTATTTTCTTTTAATTTAAGTTGAAACATGATTTATAAACTTAATAACGAAAACGAAAAACAAAATAGGACCCTAATTTTTATTCATAATTCCAAGAGCATAAGGTTATTAATCTCGTTGAAATTTCCGGACCATAAGCCTTCAAATACAATTAGAAAGAAACGAAGATCTGAATCTTAAAACATCGGAAGCGAGTTAACTCCAATCCAACACCACCATCGAAAAGTCGGGAAATCAATGGAGAAGGGCAAAGGTTTGATGGTGGACGGCCGGCGATGGGCCGTCGATTTCTCCGATAATTCTTCCTCGAATTCGACTCGCGATATTCCCGATCCTCCCGGTTTCACTCGTGCTTCTCAAGATCAGGACGATTCGACTCTCAGCCGCCAAAAGAAGGATGCCGAATCCAATTGGAAGGCACAGGTTTTGCTCGAAACTCGATTATTTTTGTCGATTAGGGTTTTTGTTTTCTGATCTTTTTCTATTTGGTTGTTGTTTTGTGATTAACGAGCTTTGAAGCGCAGAAATGATCGATTACCTTTTTATTGGTAGCTTTGTGCTTTTTATTTAGTTGATTGATGACGGAATTCTGAGCGTTGAGTGCATTCTCTAACCTTTTTAAGCATCCCCGATCCGAATTTGGAGCAATTTCAAAGCACACTCAAATTTGAAATATCACAATGTTTTTTTCTTTTATCAAGTAAAAGGTTTATTAGGTAACGGGGTCTTAATTTATCCATGTTGTGAATGAGTCTGATATGATACGATGCAGTAAACTTTCGTTTTAAGTATTTATTAATAAAGATTCTAGTTATGATTCTTGATCCATAATGTTTAATCCTACGTCTTTGCCATCAACAAGAATTTTATAGTCAAATGCAGTAATCTAACTTAGCAATGTATGAGCAGAAAGCTTGGGAAGTGGCGCAGGCGCCTATGAAGAATTTGTTCATGATGGGCTTCATGATGTGGATGGCTGGAAGCACTGTTCATTTGTTTAGCATTGGTATCACATTTTCAGCTCTTTGGCAACCCATAAGCGCCCTGCAAGGCGTTGGAAAGGGTAGGACTAACATCCATTCTCTTTGCCAACTGTTTTTCTCTTGTTTGTTAAGTTTAGCATGCTGTTGTATTTTTTGTTCTCGCCATAGTCGATAAGCATACTTTACCTAAAGTACATACCACACATTTAGTTTTTTTTTGTTGTTGTCTTTTTTGTTGACTATTGTATCTCTTCTGTTCTGATTTGCATTAAGCTGGCTTGTAAAGTCCTTTCTGAATGACCTCAGCTTTTTCCTCCCCACTTAGTATCGTCTTTTTCTAAATTGTGCAAGGTTAAAGATTGAGAGACCTTCCAATGAAGCTATGTTTCCTCATTGATGTATACTATGTAGAGAGGAGAGGCATATTTTTTTTTTTTTTGATATCCGTGAGTCCCCGGGACAGCTTACGCGCACCACGACTAATCTCACGGGACAGACTGCCTGACCCTACAACATTTGGTTGCCAAGAAAACTCGTAGGAAATTAATTCCTAGGTAGGTGGCCACCAAGGATTGAACCCATTCCCTTTAGGAGAGCATTGAAGTCCCAAGGCCCTTTATGACCACTAGGCCAACCCTTGATGGTTTAGAGAGGAGAGGCATATTAGGAGCTTCATATTCCTTGTTTTGTTTTTTTGGTGGCCTCTTGAGTTGGTTTGGCCCTTTTTTCTTGTGAGTTTTTTTTTTTTTTAAGTACTTTCATTCTTCTTTGTTCTTAATGACGTTTCTTATTGGGAAAAAATGAGAACTAGGTACTGTTCTTTTAAATTTTCAATATCTCCCTTTTCTGGTGGACTTCTAAAACGTTAAACTAAATTCGAAATGTTATGTTTGTAGAATGGCTATATAAGATATAAAATTTTGAAATATGTTAGAAAATATAATATAGTTTGTGGGATGTTAGTGATTTGGTTCTAGTTAGTTTATCATATTGTTGCCTGTTGGTATTGATATTTTTTTTCCCTGCAGTCTTTGAGCCTTACAAGGACAGTAAAGTAGATCTTCTTGGACCTAAGTTACTGTTTATTGCTCTTAACCTTGGAGGTTTAGCATTAGGGTTTTGGAAGGTGAGTTTTCTAACTATTATCTTTTTTATCTCTTAATCCCCAACAAGTTCCATCTCTCTAGTATTTGCTGATCACTGCTTAATTTTCCTACGTTTTTTTGCAGCTTAACACTTTGGGGCTTCTGCCAACACATGTATCAGACTGGGTTTCGTCTCTGCCACCAGCCCAGGTCAGAATTTTACTCCTATGCTAATATGATTTACCCCTTTGCTCAGGCATGTGCTGTACTGTTGCATGTCAACTGAACTACTCACAGATTTCAGAAATTATATATGGGATTTGTTTCTTCTTGTTCAATGATTGAAATAGCTTAATACCACGGCAGCTCATCGGCCCCATGTTTCAATAATGTGTGGTTCCAAATCTTGTGCTTAACCAGTAGTCATGGTAGTCAAATGAGAGAGTTCTCTGAATTCAGTTGTCTCGGAGACAATCAATTTAAATCTTGGCGATTGGACGCCCATGAACGTAAGGGAAAAAAATCCCCATGCTTTCTTCTGTTAGGATGCAAGTTCTATTGTTAATAATCAAGAAGCAATATTTTGTCAATTGGTGGTCCGGTTGATTGGATTTTTAGGCCATCTATTTGATAACTTTGTCAAGGAGAGTTAAAAGAGTTTCTAGGCCATCGATTATTAATGTTTGGCAGCAGAAAGGTTAGTTGTAGTTAGCTATTTCAGACTGTTATTTAGTTAGGTTGGTGGAATGGGAGAAAATAGGAGAAGGGGGGAAGAATAAGGGATGAGAGAAGGTTAACTTAAGCATAACTCAACCGGTCACTTCAACCAAAATGTAGAGGTTCGAACCCTCAACCCATGTATTTTGAACTCAAAATAAGGGACGAGGGAAGTTGCACGGGAGAATTATACTTCTTTGTACCTCTCTATGCTATTATTATGATAACTATAAACTTCCAATACTGGTTGAAGTCACATAACATTTCATAGGATCTAACAAATCCATCTCAGGGTTAGTTTTATATAAATTGTTTCAATTAAATGAAAGAAGATCTTTGTTGTCATTTATTAGGCCACATTTGATAACCATTTGATTTTTTTTTTTTTTTTTTTTTAAATTAAACCTATACACTACTTCCACCTATGAATTTCTTTACTATATCAACTATATCAATGAAGGGATATTGTTTCCTATATATATAAAAAAAAAAACACTACTCCCACCTAGGAGTTTCTTTGTTTTGTTATCTATCTTTTATAAGTGATTTCAAAATCCAAAGCTAAAATTTGAAAACTAAAAAAAATAGTTTTTAAAAACTTGTTTTTGTTTTTTGAATTTGGCTACAAATTCTAATGTTTCCTTATGAAACATGAAAATCATTGTTAAGAAATAGTGAGAAAACAAGCAGAGTTATCAAAAATAAAAAAATCTAAACTAAGTAGTTATCAAACGAGACTTAGATAACACGAGTTTTGATCAGTTTCAGCACCTTGGAACTTAATCTCTGTGATATTAGTCCTTCAATCCCCTCTACCATTGCTAAAGATTCATCGTCATCTTTTTCAGGAGGTCGAATTTTCCGGTGGTGGCATATTTCTTCGTTAAGATGCACACCACTTCGTCTGCTAACGACTATGAAACCATCCGAGGAAATCATGGAGCTGCTTGTTGATGATCGAATTTCACGAGGGGATTGCTCGTATTGTGCATGAACATGATGATATCTCTTTTATATTACGTCCTGCATGGATTCTGCTTGATCAAGAACAATGTTACAGATGTGCGCATAGCTATTGTGGTTATGGTACTCGGGTTTTTTTTTTAACTAGTTTCTACAAGTAGAATGTTACTGACTGGTAAAACCATCCCATAGTATGCTTATGCCTTGCTTTGTATGCCCAGGAACAAAATGCTTTACATGGAATATGATTAACATATTTTGTTTTTTTGTTCTCTTTTGCATGATTAATAAAAATGAATCCCTGAAAAATAATTTTTAGTATGATAAATGGTTGAATGTATATCAATCAGGGATGATTATGATTTAATTAATATCAGTCGCAACTCTATAGGATCATGCTTCTACGATTTGATCTTCAATCATGCACATGTTGGTTGAACTTAACTTGTTGATGTATATATTCTCGACCAAAAGATTAGTGAAAATTTGAGATGATTTGAAAATTTTGAGATACACAGAAAAAATTCAGTAGGAGAAATTTTGATAAACTTTATTAGTGGATCCGTTGTCTCACGGTTGTACTCTTTTCGATCGTACGGCGTCTAAATATTATCTCGATCATGACTAGCCTTAGGGAATTCTAGCTCTAATATTCTTTTTAAGACTCCTCGTGACTAGTCGAACTTTAGGTGAGGTTCTTTCACGCTAAACCTAATTTCTTGGTGCACCATCTTCCTTGGATACAACACACATATGTAGCCACCATTTTGAATATTTTTTTTTTACATTGCATAAAAATAGTAAATTACAAATATAAGAATCTATTTAAGTAGAAGAATAATTACCAAGAACAAAATTACAAATATAAGAATCTATTTAAAAGTGAAGTGTTATAATCTTTCACGGAACTAATTCTTTCTTTTTCATAAATTCAACAAGGGTGGAGTGACCTAATTCTTTCTTTTCAATTCAACATGTGTGGAGTGATAGTTCAAACCATTTTTCTTTTTAATTCAAGGAGTGATAGTTCAAACCATCAAACCTTTTCTTTTCGTACAATTAAGGAAGAATTCAAACTTTTAACTTCAAGAACGACAAACCTTTTCTTTTTCTTACAATTAAGGAAGAATTCAAACTTTTAACTTCAAGAAAAACAATACATATTTTATTCATAATTTTTTTTTCTTCGTACAATGAAGATTTAAACTTGCAACTTAAAAAAAAACTATAGATATTTTATCCACTAAACTATAATCGGATTCGTATTTATCACGTCATTATTAAATTCCAATTGCTTGTATTTAGGGGTATTGAGAGAGACCAAAGAAACTTTGCCCTATTAATTGATGGGCCTGAAAGGGAAATAATGGAATGGTTGTATTATGAGTTATAGCAGTCAAAAGCACCGCCATTCCTTCTCCGCCAAGTCCTTCCTTCCGTAAGCTCTGTTTTTCCTTCAGGCTCTCTCCTCGCTTCTCTCTTCATAAAACCAAAACGTGGGAGATTCGTCAAAGCCAAATCCAAAATTTCCTCTTTAGTTTCACTTTCTTTCATTATCCCATTTTAACTATTACTTATTGATTCCGACTGTCCATTTCTTAAATCATCCGTTTGATTATTTTTTCTTACAAACAAATCTGTGGTTTCTGTGTCATCTCTTTTTGAGCATGTCCCAAAGGAACCCATCTTATTCTAACCCAAAACCATGCAATCATCTCGCTGATTACAAGCTTAGATTTGGCTTAAACGGCTATAAATCCATTCAAAATCACCTCAAAACTACCCCAAATGGCAGAACCAGTATTCAAAACCCCGATTCCAAGATACCCAGATGCTGTTCTTGTGATGGGTATAAAGGAAGACTTTACATATGCTTGATTTGTGCTTCAATCTCTTGCTCAAATCATACCCTTCTTCATAACCAGTCTGAAAATGGCCACGATTTGGCCGTCGATGTTGAGAGAGCTGAGCTTTATTGTTATGCTTGCTCCGATCAGGTTTACGACCCTGATTTTGATCGGACGGTGATGTCGAAGCACATCGTCGCCGCCGCCGTACCGGAGAAATCGCAATCGGTGGAGAGTATTGGGGAGAGATCGAGTAAGAGAAGGAGACTGGGATCGTTAGATTTGTTGGATTTGAAGAAATTGAAACCGTTGGTTTCTTTGAAAGATCAGCGGTCGAAATCGTGCTATCCTTTGGGATTGAGGGGATTGAATAACTTGGGGAGTACTTGTTTTATGAACTCTGTTCTTCAAGTGTTTCTTCATACTCCTCCTTTGAGTAATTACTTCTTGAATGATCAGCACAACCGTGAAACTTGCGGCAAAAGACCCATTGGGCAGCTGTGTTTGTCTTGTGACATTGATTGTATTTTTTCTGCTGTGTTCTCTGGTGATCATTTGCCTTATAGTCCAGCTCAATTTCTCTACAGGTCTGCCATTGTATGATTTGTCCCAATTTCTTAATTTTCTCTGTTGGGTTTTTTTTTATTTTTTCTAGTTTGAAGCTCTTGTCATAGTTTACTGATCTGTGCCTTTTGGTCTATCATGGCCTTTCCTGGTCTGTATTAGAAGAATTTGTAGATGGTTCTGAATTATGTATATATTGGAGACTGTATAAATCTTATAAATCGTAATTTGTTAGCTTAAACTTTTGGGTTCACCGGTAATTTAACACGTATCAAAGTAGGAGATTGTTCCATCGAACTACCGCAATGTCATTTCCTTCCTTGATATTCCTTATTGGATCTTGTGTTAATTTCTGAGTTTACTAGTAAGAGATTTGTTAAGAATATATGTGTATACCCTAGCTTAAACTTTTAAGTTTAGTCTGTTTAATATTATCGTTCTTTGGCTAACCTGAGCATAGCTCAACTGGTTAAGTCATATACCCTCGGCCAAGAGGGTCAGATGTTTGAATCCCTCACCCCACATGTTCTTGAACTCAAAATATTACCTTCTTTGAGAAACTAAGGGACTGACGAAAAGATATGTTGTTTGTTGGATCAACTTTTGTAATTCCTTGGAGTGATTTATCTGCTTTTAAATCGGATCAATTCGATCATTTGGGTATTTTCTAAACTTTTTAAATCTTGTTTTCATCTCTAAGTTGGTGGCAGCACTCTGCAAATTTAGCATGTTATGAGCAGCAGGATGCCCACGAGTTCTTCATCTCGGTTTTAGATCGAATCCATGAGCGAGAATGGAAATCTAGGAGCCAAGATAAAGGTGATATGCTACTTTTCTTTTCCCCGTTTAATGTTTAAGGATGCCACATCTTTCTCTGGTCCTTTGTTGGAGCCTCATCCTATGACTGTGACATCTAATTTGGCTGTTTCTGAGTATTTTGTATGCTCTAAAGTTTTGGGTGGTTAAAGATTCTCTGTGAAGAACACATTCATGCATTTGAAATAAGTAAAGGCATGAGCACCATTTTAAGTTGATCTTGTTACTTAATTGTAATGAATAGAAGCAATCGTTTATCGTTTTTGTTTGTCAGGAACGGTGTTTGGTCGAACTTAGATGGGATAAAAAGGGTATTCGAACAGACTAGAAAAAACATTTACTCTAATTTGGATGAGGTAAATAGGTGTTGAAACAAACTAAAAAGATCATCTGAGGTTGGATTTCTTGATGATTTTTGTATTGCTCACAAGGAATCACTTTTTTAGTCTCTATTCGTGAAAATTATTATTATTATTTAACCAATTTTAAGATTTATTGAAAGTACGTAGACTAAATTTCACATTTGAAAATACAAGGACTAAAATGAAATGAAACACAAAGTATAATGATATTTTAACACTTGTTTTTTCTTTTTTATCAGAGAATGGAGACTGTAAATGCATTGCTCACAAGGCCTTCTCTGGACAGTTGAGATCAGATGTTACTTGTATGACCTGTGGGTTCACTTCAACAACATATGATCCATGTGTGGACATTTCACTTGACTTGGACATCCAGGATTTCTCTTCTAGGAATATTGCTGGCAAGGCGGCGAAGCCAGCGGACTTCAGCAGTAAATCTACACTATCTGGTTGTTTGGATCTGTTCACAAGACCGGAAAAGTTGGGATCGGACCAGAAACTTTTCTGCCAAAATTGTCAAGAAATGAGAAATTCAGTGAAACAAATGTCTATCAGAAGGCTGCCGTTGGTCTTGTGTTTGCATATCAAACGATTTGAACACTCTTTCGTCCGGCGAACATCGAGAAAAATTGATCGGTATTTGCAGTTTCCTTTCTCCCTGGACATGATCCCTTACCTGTCGTCTTCTATTATCAGAAACAGATATGGGAATAGGATTTTTGCTTCTGAAGGGGATGAATTAGATGCTTCATCAAAGTTTGAGATTTTCGCTGTGGTTTCTCATTCGGGGACGCTCGAGTCTGGCCATTATGTAACGTACTTGCGTTTGAGAAGTCAATGGTACAAATGCGACGATGCCTGGATTACAGAAGTTGATGAAGAAACGGTGAGAAATTCTCAGTGTTATATGATGTTTTATCTACAGAAAATGGCCAACTACAAATCAAATGAGGATTTGAGCTGCCTTCCTATTTCCCCGCGCAATGATACGCTCCAT
This sequence comes from Herpetospermum pedunculosum, assembly GCA_028017165.1. NCBI lineage: Eukaryota > Viridiplantae > Streptophyta > Magnoliopsida > Cucurbitales > Cucurbitaceae > Herpetospermum > Herpetospermum pedunculosum. Next base: position 84,348,320 of record CM051522.1, read on the forward strand.
CAAATTGCTGGTTGCTGTTAATGGTGGGATTTGCCTAAGATTTCCAGATTATGCATCATACATTCAAGACCGACTGAGCATCCAAATGAAAGATCGGATGATCAGTACTTCACTAGACTTCAATCGAAATCGATATATTCTTTTCAAAGAAATTGTAACCCTGAACGTTTCTGCTGTTGTGCCTCTATTATAATGCCATAATTTAGTTACCAAGTTTGAAGCATTTACACTTGGGAATTGAATCGGACAAATGTGACCTTAAGCGGGTCGCTAAGGCTCAAACAACTGGATGATGTGATATCGAAAACGTTGTCGATATGTGGTATCTACAAAGATGACTACAAAATGTTTCGTGTGTAATGTAAATTCATGATGCCATGTGAGCAAGAACAGATGAAAATGTGGTTTGTAAAAGCATTGATGAGCCATTGAAGGCTTTCTTTTTTCTTCTTTTAATAAGAAAGCTAAAGGTGTAAGGAATTCAAAAGTTAATCACTTGAAAACTTTAATAAGTTTAAAGCCCCCTGCTCATCAAGAGAAGTTTCAATTCCTGCATAGTTCAAGATTCTGTCTTTTGTTTATTTGATTCATTAGAGCTCTCTTGGATCAATGAAGAGAATTGTTCAAAGCAGACATCAAGCTCAGTTGGAGCAAGTGCTTTTTGGGTTGTGTTTGGTGAAAATGTTATTATTATTATTATTATTACTGGCTTCACGGGTGTCCCTCGGTTTAGGGGGGCTTTTACTTTTTTATTTTTATGACGTAAAAATTGGTACGACTCGCTCCCTTCTTGAGGTTGGAGGTTAGTTATGAAAAACGCTCTCTTCTTGAGGTTGGAGGTTAGTTATGAAAATTATTAGTATTGTTTTATAATGTAAGTTAAAAAAAACTAAATTTATAAGATGGTACTCAATCCCGCCCGCAACTAAAATGACAAGGCCAAAGTGAACCTAGCTTAGACATATATTCTTCTCTCGGGAGAGAACACGAGGGATGAGCGATGATCGACCTACCTAAGTTTTGCATCGGTTAACCCGCTTGCTGAAACTTCCCTCCATAGTCAATTGAATGGTTGGATGGCTATTATACTTCCTCTATCCCACTACCTTCCCTTAATCAATGCACAAACACTCTCCTCCCTATCTCTAATAGTTAATCAATGCACAAATTTATGCTAAATGAGTTAGGTTTGGAAAATAATTGTATTGATAATAATATATTGTTTAAAATTGTATAAAATTTACGTCGCCTGAGAGATTCGAACTCTCGCGGGGAAACCCCATGTACTTAGCAGGCACACGCCTTAACCACTCGGCCAAAGCGACTCAATTTGAAAGGTTTTTTAATTTTTAAGCTAAATATACACTCAGCTTTCCTTTAAAAAAAAAGTGTGTCAATATGTGCATAATTCAACTGCATAAAATATATACGTGGATCAAGATGTTAGAGATTCGAATCTCTTACCACATATATTATATATTGTTGACTTAAAAAAACAATTTTTTTTTCTTTTGCAGAATGGCTGAATTGAGAACTTTTAATATTGTAAATTAAGAATTTCAAAAGATTAGGGACCACTAGGCAAATTTAGCTTTTAAAAAAATGGGGCCTTGCGTGGGACGTTACAGAAGTATGTTTGAAATGGGCCTGGCCCATTCGAATATAAAGAGGCCTGTATGGCAATAGGCACAAGTTGCCTCCGTGACCAAACAGCACTGGAGTTTTTCGCCCTTATCCCGGATTAGGGTTAACTCTTCCGACAAACAGATTTTCTTAGGCGCCAACTGAAACTCCTCGCAATTCACACTTCTCAGTAGAGCCATACTATAACAGACAGGTAAAAAGCTTAAAGCAACTCATCATTTCACTCGTCTCTTCAATCTCTTCTTGCATTTCTTCTCTCTGTTATCTCTGCTTGTTTTCCTCTTCGCCGTCGGACAATGCTGTTGCTCGAACTTGGACTGTAAGTTTTGAGTGTTTTTTGTTTGTTTGTGATATGATAAACGTTCAGGCATTGTATTGCATATGATCGAAATCTTCAAAACTGTTTACTGTAGCTATATAGAAGATGAATTTGTTCATAATCACATGAAAATGTGCTTTGTTGGAGAAGATTTGGATTTCTGTGATCTTTTTCGTTCATTTTCGTTCTTCGTGGATTTAGATTTCTGTAATGGAGTTAATTCTGAAGGATTTTGAAGATATTTTGAGCAGTCATGGTTGCATGGAGATAATGTAGATGGAATTGTGTCCATGAGTACATAATTTTTACCTTTTGATTATCACGTATACATTCTTTGACTCTTAATGCATGCAGCTGTTTTGTGATCCTCCATTGCATTTCCTTGCATGTTAATCTGCGTTAGTTTATCTAATGATGGCTGCTTTGGCAACAGTGTTTATGATTTTTAGCGGTTCGTTGATGCATCTATAAATATTACCAATTGCACAGTAATAGGCAATTTTCTTTTACTTTGTGTGAAAATCTGTATACATCTACGAAGAGATCGACATGGAATCCTATTAGAGTTGCTTTGAATTTTAAAAGTTGATCCAAGGAATTGTTTTGAATTTTGAATGTTTACCTCTGTCATGGCCTTACTCTTGAGCATAGTTAAAACTCAGAAGTGAAGTTATTTATATCAAGCTTCTGTCTTCCTCTGAAGTTAAGCATTCCAATTTAATGCCTTGGGTAACTCCTTGGATGAGTAATCTAAGACTGTTGATGATTTCTAGGAGAAGGAATGGGTAGCCAAACTATTCCAAGCCATGAACGCTCCAGAACATATTGGACACCAGTAATGGAACGTTACTTTGTCGATCTTATGTTGGAGCAGCTTCACAGAGGAAACAGGAGCGGGCACACTTTCAACAAGCAGGCATGGACGGACATGCTTATGATGTTCAATACAAAATTTGGATCTCAGTATGATAAAGATGTTTTGAAGAGTCGTTATACAAATTTGTGGAAGCAATTCAATGATGTAAAGAATCTATTAGGTCATAGTGGTTTTTCCTGGGATGAAAGTCGACAAATGGTAATAGCTGATGACTATGTATGGGACATTTACATCAAGGTGAAACATTTTATTTATGAAGAATCAATGTGAAATGTGATAGTGACTTGCTGTGATTTTAAATGACGGCATAATTTGCAGGCCCATCCAGATGCACGATCCTATAAAACTAAAGCAGTGCTGAATTTTAGTGATCTATGCCTGATATATGGATATACTAATGCTGATGGAAGATACAGTCGATCAAGTCATGATATAGACTTTGATGATGAAGTCCAAGCTGTAAATACAGGTAAAAATGTTTTCTGTTATGGACTTGTGTGAAACCCTTGTGAAATATATAACATGAGTAATGACTTTCTCTTCCTTGTATCTTTGGTAGAATTTACTCCAGTAGTGTACAGATTCAACTATCAAATAATATGGGACTTGCTCAATTTTCAGGTGATGGCATTTGTTGCCCTGCACCTTCTGATCGTCCGAGGACAGACTGGACGCTAGAAATGGACCAGTATTTCGTTGAGCTTATGCTAGATCAAGTAGGAAGAGGCAATAAGACGTCTAATACATTCAATAAGCAAGCATGGACTGATATGCTTGCGATGTTTAATGCTAAATTTGGTCCTCAACATGGTAAAAGGGTGTTAAGACATCGATTTAAGAAATTATGGAAATACTACAGTGATATTATGAATCTGCTTCAACAAAAGGGATTTTGCTGGGATGAAGTACAACAAATGGTTGTTGCTGATGATGATATTTGGGATGCTTATGTCAAGGTACCTCTTCATTAGTTGTTAATATAACATTAAAAAAATGCCATGCTTATTATTTCTCTTCTAGTATTGTGATGGACTTCATTGAATGCAGACACACCCATTTGCACGAAGTTATAGAATGAAAGCCTTGCCAAACTACTATGACTTGGTTCTCATATATGGGAATGTAATTGATAGTGAGGACCAGAATGATTTGCATCTAGATAAAAACCTTCAAGACGACATATCAGAGGTAAAGGGTGGTGAGTCACAAGTTCTTTATAAACATCTTGGTCTCTTTACAAAGCTTTTGAGAACCAATTGAAACCTTGCGATGGAGAATACCGAAAGTGAACTTAACCAATGCTCATCCATACTTTGCAACCTAGACTATATACTATTGGAAAAGAGGCATTAATCGTTTTGCTTTCTTCATTTAACTAGGTAGATAAACATTTTGGTTTTGCTGGTAGTTTTAGAAATTCTTGATGGCCGGTGCTGAAGTTTTGTTTTTTTCCTCCTGGTTTGTGTGTAGTTAAAAAAAGGTGCATGTGAATTTAGTCATATAATGAATAAATTATTTTCATACATTCACTTTGTGTCATAATAAAAGTACTATGCACCTGCCACCTGCAGGAGAATCAAATGAGAATCAAATGGCAACTGTCAGCGATCGTACAAGAACCTATTGGACGCCCCCGATGGATCGCTACCTCATAGACTTGTTACTAGAACAGCTGCATGGGGGAAATAAAATAGGTCAGACATTTGTAAGTCATGCTTGGATTGACATGGTTACTGCTTTCAATGCCCAATTCAGAGCTCGCCATGACAAAGATGTGCTGAAAAACCGATACAAACATTTGAGACGGTTGTATAATGAAATAAAGATTCTTCTTGAACAGAGAGGATTTTCATGGGATGAAAATCGTGAAATTGTTACTGCTGACGACCATATTTGGGATGCTTATACCAAGGTTTTCACTGTTCTCACTGAATAGTTTGAGGGTTTTTTCCTTTTTTTTTTCTTTTTCTTTTTCTTTTTACCCTTTTCCCTTGTGTGCTTATGTATTAAATGCACAGGAACACCCTGATGCCCGATCATATAGAGTTAAAACTGTACCGAGCTATCATAAGTTGTGTATTATATTTGGTGAAGAAAGTTCTGACAGAAGGTATAGCCGTTTGGCCCATGATGCCGATCCAAGTAACGAAGTACCTGTTCTGATGACTGGTATGTATAGTAGAATTAGTGATATCATCTGAATTATGAGTTCTGTTGCTTGGAGACTCAGAAATATGTTGCTTTAGTGCTTTATGTTTATGTATTTTGTAGATGAAAGGAAAAATGATCAAGTCCCTGCTGGACCTCTGCCCATGATTGATTGGACACCACAGATGGATCGCTTTTTTATTGATCTTATGCTTGAGCAATTGCAAGAAGGAAATACTTTTGGCCAAGCATTTAGTGAGCAAGCATGGATTCACATGATCATATCATTCAATGAGCGGTTTGAACTTCAATGTGACAGATATGTTCTAGAAGATCGTTATTTTCGGTGGATGAAGCAATATAGCGATATCTACAATCTTCTCAGTCATAGCGGGTTCTTGTGGAATGAATCTCAACAATTGATTACTGCTGAGGATGATATCTGGGAAGCTTATGGCAGGGTGACTTCATTTACCAATATTTCAATACAGAAGATATCTTCATTACACTTTCACAGCAATTCCCTGAATTTATTGTGCTTGTAGATATGCAGATTAAGGGCATGTTTGGGAGTGATTTTGAAATGGTTAAAATCACTTTTGTCATGTTCAAAATCACTTTTAAATATGTCTATAATAATTCAAAATTGATTTAATGTTTGGATTTACACTTTTAAACGTGATTTTCATACCATTAAAATCGATTTTGAATGATTAAAAGTATGTTCGAGAGTGATTTTGAACATGACAAAAATGAGTTTAACTATTTCAAAATTACTCCCAAACATGCCTAAGAGGCTTTACTCAGAGAACAGAATGTGTGCTTTAATGTCGTTTCTAAGTTACACGAAATGATAGTTTTGTTGCTTGTGTTTTTTCTGCATAATTAGCTAAGAAGAAGTTCAACATTGTTGCCTGTAAATAAGACATGATCTTATGAACAACTTTTTGCAGGAACATCCAGATGCCCTCTTGTACAAAGACAAATTCCTAGGCTACTATACTGATTTGTGCAAGATTTTTGGAAACATATTAGATAGAGGAGTCAATGGTCAGTGTACAGGCGAAACCGACAACGAGAACGTGGAGATAAAGATGAATGGAAATGAACATCTACTACTAACATCAACAGATAATCAAATTTCTCAACAGAGAAAGCGTCCTGCGGAGATGATATCATTGGACACAGAGCTCGCCAAGAAAGTGCATAGAACCGAGAACGACGTGCAGAAAGCTCTCTCTGAGATGGCAGGTGTTGTCACTAGATTGGTGAACATGAAGCAGCACCATAACTACAAAGCGGTCGAAGGCGCCATCGATGCGCTTCAGGCTATACCGGACATCGATGACGAACTTATGTTAGATGCTTGTGACCTCTTAGAAGATGAAAGGAAGGCAAAAACATTTTTGGCTTTGGATGCAACCCTGCGAAAGAAGTGGTTACTAAGAAAGCTTCGTTCGCAATAGAAGTATTGACAGGTATCAAGCATTCCCCTTACAGTAAACCGGAATTTTGTTGGTAATTTGACATATTTATTGTCTGGTTTCATCCATCTCTCCATGACAGATTGATAAACATGTAGTTATAAGTTTATAACAAGTGATTAAAGTTAAATATTGCCTAAAATATTGCCTACAACAATTTTTAGTTTTGTTATATATATTCTTTTTCATTATTAGATAGAGATTAGTTTCAGAATTATCGTAGTTGACCCACAGGTTTTCAGGATTTTCTAGTGGTGTGATAAAGACAAAAAAGTTTAAATACCATTTTGGTCTCGGTCCTGTACTTAAAAACTTGTTACATTTCAAGTTTGTTCCTTTCAGTCCTTGTACTTATAAATGTCAAATGTCCAATTTTAGTCTGGGCATTTTCAATAAATATATATTTCCAAATTTTATAGTGACAATTAGTTATGATTAATTTTTTTGGCATAAACTTTCAAGATTTATTGAAATATAAGGACTAAAATTTAAAAATACTGAAACTAAAATGAAACAAGCTTGTTTCAAACTAGTGTTCAAAATAGTATTTAAACAACCAAAGAAATTGTTTCTTTGCCAAGTTGCTTAGACTTTAGAAATTGTTCATAAAAATATTTTGTTTTGATTTTTTTTTTTTAAATGGAGGCATAAATAGATTTATTTTACTTGAGTTGTGACTCTAACTTCAACATAATCATCAAAGGTTGGCCTCATCTTGGAACTATTAATGTCCTTCTAGATGGAATGGATTTCTTAGATGGAATGGATTTCAATCATTGGTGATTACCTATCTAAAATTTTCTTAGCAATCAAATGTTGTATGGTCTGGCAGTTTATCCCATGAGATTAATCGAGGTCCGCTAAATTGGCCCGACCGACAATAACGCATGTAATTCTACATCATAATAATAATAAATATGATTTTGTTAAAAATACAGGAAAAGAGATGAAGTAAATACAAGTTTCACTCATAACACGGGATCGAGACAATTCGATGAGCCTCTGCGATGGTAAACATATGTACATTTCTTTTCTTCCTCTGATGATTTTTTAACTGCTGCAAACGTCTTCGTCAGCTTGAGATATTATGCGGCAACAAGCTTTTGGATATCCTTCTGAAAAACAGAAAACGTAATCAGAATAGCAGAAGTTGAAGTTAAGCGTTTATAACTGGAAAAAATAAAAAACTTTTATAACTGAAAAGGCATTTCTTTTCGAGAATGGTTAGCTTGGTTGGATCCGAATGCATAGTTAACTTTCCAATAACATGAAAGGTTCCAGTTTACCTAAGAGTATGATACAAGATTCGATGATCATTACATACCTTCTTTCATCATCAAGTTCTTGTGACATATTAATGCTGAGTTATGCTCACTTTGGTCATGCATTAGTGAAGTACATGAATTCTTAGATTGTCTTGACCATAAAGTCGAAGTAACAATATGAAAACAAATTATTAAGGTAGAGAGTATGATACTTTATGGATTAAATTACAATTTACAAGTATAATACTTGAACTTTGAGTCTTGTGTCTATTTGGTGCTTGAAATTCAAAAAAAAATAAAAATTAATTGATTTATTAGATATAAATTTGAATTTTATACCTAATGTAACCCAGCTTCGATTTTGTGTCTAATAGATCCGTGAATTCAAAATTCAAAATTTCAGAGACTAAATTTGCAATTTTGAAAGATCATGAACCAAATAGATACAAAAGTCAAAGTTGAAGGATTAAATTTGTAATTTAATCCCTTGGTGAGTTATTAGTAACATGAGAAATATGCATTGAGAAAGTTAAATTGGAGAGAGATGAAGAACACAATTAATAGCTAAAACAGCCGAAGCTTGCAAAAATTAGATAATGCAACGAAATTTAGAATGGTACACCTAAAAAGAAAAGATGGAATCAGCCATACCTCAATTTGAAAAGGTGATGTCGTTGGTGGGTATCTCTCAACAACTTTACCATTTTTGTCCACCAAAAATTTCTCAAAGTTCCACTTGATAAGATCTCCTAAAAACCCCCCAGCACTTGATTTGAGAAACTGATATACTGGAGCAGTGTTTGGACCATTGACATCAACCTGAAGCGCAGCGATTCTATTACTATAGCTAAGTTCACCTTAAATAGCGGCGTGTCGTGATAATATATGCAGTTGGCGTACCTTGTCAAAAATTGGGAACTCTGCTTTGAACCTTGAGCAGGCAAACTGCTTGATTTCTGAGTTGGACCCAGGTTCTTGACCTCCAAATTGGTTGCAAGGAAAAGCCAAAATCTCCAATCCTGCCCTCCCAAACAAACACACATACATAAGATTGTGATAATAAGTACTTTTAAGATATATAAAACGATACCGACAATTCTTTCCTGAACCAAACACGAATCTCCCTATATTCTTCTGGGATTCAACTGATACAGCTCAAATATAAGTGAAAGTTAACCAAATAACATGTGTCAATCAATCCAATATGGTTCCTCAACCCATATCAGCTATCTAGAAATTCACCAAGTTAAATCATGCACAGCCCAAATGTTCTGCTAACCAAATGATTTTTTTGCTATGCTTGTAACAAATATATGCAGCATACACCAAGTAGTAAAAATAATCATAATGAACTAAGGTTTCCATCATCCAGTTCTCTTAACAAGATGTCAACAGTCAACAGGTGAAACTGTATATCTGTTGGGATAGCTCCTAAATACACAGCAAACTAGCCAGGTGCCATTAGGGCCTGTTTGGAATAACTTTTTAAGTGCAAAAAAAAGTGTTTTTAAGCACTTATAAAGTCTTTACAGACAAACCCTTAGACTTCAAGCTCCGGAAATATATATTCGCTAGGGATGTGTCAAAATGGATATCTGGTGTAGAGGTAGGATGGTGTATCAACTTATTCATATTAACCCAAAATTAGGAGAAGCAATCTTGTAAGAGGAAGGATTGATTGCAGTAACCAACCGTCTTATTAGCAAAAGAAAGCCACACAATCATTGATGGGAAAAAAAACACATCAAATTAGCTGGTTCAAATTATTTGTCAGGTGTAATTTGGAGTGCCAATAAATAATGCAACCCCCTACCAAAGCATTTTCATACCTTGAGTTTTGTACTTCTCGTACAAGTGTGACAGTTCTGAGTAATTTCCAGTCGTCAAACCACTGGCACAAACAAAATAAATCTTCAATGAAATAATCAACCATACAAATTCATAATAAGCTTTTCTGGAAATCCAATTGCATAATTTAAAGCTCAAGTATCTAGCCTAACCAAAGTTAGCTAGGGTTGATTGAATACCATCTAGAAGCAACGTTTACTATCAGGAGAACCTTCCCTTTGAACTTGTTCAGAGGAACATCTTTGCCATCAATATCCTGCACCAGAAAACACTCCTTACATCTCGCAAGCATCCTAAAGAAATCCATTTTGAAATTTTCTATTCGGCCTCACAACACATTCAGAATTAAAATTTTACAAAAGGAATGCCCATGTTTATTCGTTAAATCACCACTAAACTCAATCGTTTAATTGTTACCTTACAAGAATTCAAAATCTCTAATACCATGTTAAATCAACACTCGCCTCTCAGGAGCTTAAGCAATATATATTTAGGCCTAGGGCATGATTGTGAGTGATTTTGAATTGGTTAAAATCATTTATAAACATGTTTTTAATCATTCCAAATCAATTTTAGTAGTATGAAAATCGTGTTTAAAAGTGTAAACCAAACATTAAATTGATCTTGAACGATTGAAGATATGTTTGAAAATGATTTTGAAATGGCTAAAACCACATTTGTCAGGGTTAAAATCAATCCTAAACGTGTTTTTAATCATTCAAGATCAATATTGATTGTATGAAAATCGCGTTTAAAAGTGTAAAACCAAACATTAAATTGATTTTGAACGATTGAAGACAAGTTTGAGAGTGATTTTGAACCTGGCAAGAGTGATTTTGATCAAACATGTGTATACATTATTCCACGCATCAAAACTTCTTTATCCTTTTGATATGACACTAGAAGATGGACAGAAAAATACTTGCAAGTTTCCAAACTAACTACAATTCAGCATCAACTCTTGCTGAAGTGAATGTCACCACAATGAAATTGTATTCTTCAAACAAAATTCACAACAAATCTAAAATATGCACAAACAAACAAATAAACAGTAGATAAACCATAATCCACCACTTTCGTGGAACAATATTGAATAATTAGCAATCAGAAGAACAGGAATTCTAGAGTAAACAGAAAAGCACCTTAACAGTGAACTCATGAATACTCTTTTCCGTAGCCGCTCTGGCAGATACACCAGAAAAATGAGCTTTCGAGAAAACACCGCGAGAAATTGACGTCTGGAGAGGCAAATTATGGCTAAGAAAAGCCGATTTGGAAGAGCCGAGCGAGATTTTGACGGAGGGAATCAAGGTAACCGCCATGGAAGGCCACGAAACAAGGGAATAACAGAGATTTGTTCTGGTTTGTGAACAGACATTGAAAGGAGCCAAGAAAGACATGGAAGCTCTGAGAATGCGGTGGATTGGGAATTGGAGGATGGGAATTTGGTCTGTGAGTTGCAGAGCGTTTTGATGAAGAAGAAGAAGAAGAAGAAAAAGCAGATTGCGACTAACTGTGTGAATGTGATTGGCACAATTCTCTACGTTCCTAATCCTAATAAGTAATAACCAAAAGGAGGATTTTAATGTGGAAGATGTTGTTACACGTGTTATTGTCTAACTAATTTAATTATTATTAAACGAAAGGTTCACTTACCATTCGGGAAATTGCCAAAAGTGACATCTGAGCGAAATAATTTTTTTTTTTGCAACACTATTTTAATTAACGGGTACAATCTTATGCGAATTAAGCTATGTTCGGCAGAACCAAAGAAATTTGTCAAAAGGTTGAAAACTATTCGTCTCCCAAATTTTAATATTTTTTATCTGTTTAGGCTTAGGCTTAACTGTGGTGTGAAATTATCAATTTACTTCGACTCCACGAAACCCAAAATATATTCCTCTTTTTCCTCCCTCATTTACGTATTTTTTTTTCTCCTCTTTCAAAATTTAAACTTAAATATTTTTTATTTTGGATATTATAGACAAGATCTTTTAAAAAAAAAATCTTAATTTATAAACATGATTGGAAATAACACGAAAAAACGTATAAAAACGAGTGATTATTTAGCTAAAACAAATTTATATTGAAAGAGATATGATGTTCAAAAGATGAACCAAAATGACATATCGTCATGTGTGATCCCATAAGTCTATGCGATCTCACAGTCTTATAGGAAAACTATGCAATTGCAGGAGGCCTATGCGATCTCACGATTACATAGGCGGTATGCGATTCTGCGTTCATCTTTCGAATGTCGTATATGTCTCGATATAAGTTCATTTTAGCTAAATAACCACTCGTTTTTATACGTTTTTTCGTGTTATTTTCAACCATGTTTATAAACTAAGCAAATTTTTAAAAGATGTTGTCTATAATACAAAAAAAAAAAATACAGAAAATTGATAATTTTTTTGTTTCCTTAAGTCAAGGGTAAATGATGAATAATTTCACACCTCACTTAGCCTGAAACGGGTCAAAAACGTTATTTTTTTTGGAGGACGGATCAATTTTGTTAAAGTTTTAGTCTAACACGTCAATAATTGCAATTTCCCCACAATTCTTCGTGATAAGTAATAACCAAAAGGAAGATTTTAATGTGTAAAATGTGGTTACGCTTGTTATTGTCTTAGTTTAGACATGATTGACATAAAGTTGTTTAATGAGTTCAATTCTCGCATTAATTAAAAAAAAATTGACAAAATAAAATAAAATAAAAAATAATTTATATTGAAACAAAAGGTTTACTAAATTTTGTTCTTTTTTTTCTTCAAAAAAAAAACTTTTATTTTGGTTCACTAAACAAATCGTCCTTACTAAAGGTGTGTTTAGCCTATATTTTATTCATTTTTTTTCTTTTACTTTTGGTTTCAATAATTATAGGGTATGATTGAACCATCAATAGTTGTTTGAAGCAATGGCGAAAATATCGATATCCATATCAGTAGTTCAATTTTACGGATATATCGATGAATTATCGATATCCATGAAAAAATATGTAAATCAATTTAAAAAAATATATTTAAATTAATAATTAAATTTATTTTACTTTCAAATTAAGTTATAGATCTTGTTATTAGTATCTATATCCATATTGAGATTAATAAATGATATTTTTTATGTTTTACGGGTATTTATAAAAGATATTGGAGATATCCGTTTATCTTTAATATCTATATCCAACCTTTCAATTTTACGGATATATCGATGAATTATCTATATCCATGAAAAAATATGTAAATCAATTTAAAAAAAAAATATTTAAATTAATAATTAAATTTATTTTACTTTCAAATTAAGTTATAGATCTTGTTATTAGTATCTATATCCATATTGAGATTAATAAATTATATTTTTTATGTTTTACGGGTATTTATAAAATATATTGGAGATATCCATTTATCTTTAATATCTATATCCAACCTTTCGATTTACGGATATATCGACATATCCACAAATATTTCCATCTTTGATTGGAAGGTGTCTTATGAAAGTTTTGTTATGCACATGTGCATTTAATGCTTTTGGTAGTCCTTGTAGATTGGAATCTCAAATACTAAAATTAATGTGACTAAACTAAAATTTTGATTTTTGTTTACACGGTATGTTAGAATTCTAAAAGTTACTCTCTAAAGTGATATAGAAAAATCATTTTTTGGTATCTTGTTATAATCTGCTCGAAAGTAATTTTGAAATAGTTATATTAGAATTCTAAAAAATTACTCTCTAGAGTGATATAGAAAATCATTTTTTGGTATCTTGTTATAATCTGTTCGAGAGTAATTTTGAAATAGTTATGGTATCTCGTTATAATCTGTTCAAGAGTAATTTTGAAATAGTTATAGTTAAAATCTGTCATATTCACTTGAAAACATGTTTTTAATTTTTTTAATTATTTTAATGATTGATTTTACACTTAAAGTAATTAAATATATATTTTTTTTAATTAAGTTTTTATTTTAAAAACAAACGGTGGTTAATAGTAGGGGTTTTTATTGTTAAATGCTTAACAATTTTGTATGTATTAGATTTTGAAAAATTGTAAAAAAGGTTAATTTAGAGTAAAATAATTAAAAAAATAGCATTTTTTAAAAAAAAATTGCGGATATGACAATTTCTATCACGGATAGTATGGTCTATCGCTGATAGAAGTTTATCGTTGATAATAGTTTTTTTTTTTTTTTTTATAGAATTTGGTCAGTGATAATAGTCTATCGATGATAAAAGTCTATCACTGATAGAAGTCTATTAGTAATAATCATAAAGTCTATCCGTAATGGTAAAAAAGTCTATCAGTGATAGCCAATAATTTTTTGCCATATTTGCAAAAGATTTTAAACTTTGCTAAATTTGCAATTAGTTTTGGTGTGATTGTTGTTTGTGCAACCAACCCTTAGATTTTTTGGTTTATTGAATATTTTTTTCAAGCGTTTCACGACAAGTGAGGGTGATTGAAAATCGACTGATCTCTTAGTGGAGGGCATATGTTTTAACGAGTTGAATTTTGCTCAAGTTGACATTAAATGTGTTTTTGATTGGTTTTGAAAAATGGTGGTATATTTTTTCATATATGGGTGGAATCTAACTTTAGACTTCTGAAAATGGTATTGATACATTAATTATTGCGTTATGCTCGTGTTTGACATGATGTTTTGAGATTGTGATATGATTTTTGTTGTGGATAAAATAATTATATAGAAAAGATCAGATCGAAAGTTGATTCGTGTGAACCTGATCCTAAGAAGAAGATCGTTTCTCCCTTTACCAACATTAGGATAAGATAGCACAAACCTTCCCCGTAAGCGGAGTTAGCCCAAAATATAACAGGCTTCGACCCATGACAAAAAGTCGAGGCCAACTTCATAAGGAGGAGGTCGAGGCCGACCAATGGTCGTCAGGGTGGGACCAATGAGCCCAATTAGGGCGTGGTCGGCCAAGCCCATGTCGACCACTCGTCGACCAGTCCATAAAGCCCATTCATTCCACCCGGGTAAACTTAGGAGGAAAAGGAAAGAGTAAAGATCACTATGAATACAATCTCACGCCATGAAGGAAGTAAGTCAATTATAATCCAATAACTCTAAAGTCAATTGTCGCCCTATTGACTTTGACATCAAAGTTTGTTTTCTTTATTTTGCAGGTCCCTTTGTCCCGACGATTACAAATTCACCATTAAAGCCACGTGAGAAGCAGGTGTCATCCACCATTCAAAATTTGGGCTCAACAATTTTAATAGTTTTGTTTTTTGCAAGGGTAATATATTCCTAAAGCAAATATATGACCGCACAGTTCGAGGTCAAGACAACAAAGAACAACAACAAAGCTCGCACATCAAGTTGAAGACAAACAAAATAAGCAAAAAGATATTGGATCAAGGAATGATATCCCATGAAGGAACACATAACGAGGTAGGAGATATCCCATGAACGAACACAAAACTAGGTAGGAGGCAAGGAAACACACATCTAACACGAGCAACGACTAGACAAATCCGACTGGACAATACACATGATAGTATGGGGAGAGGAAGGACTCGAACCAGGAAGAAGCGAGTTTTGTCATTTCCAAATATGATAAATGACCGCACATCATACTAGCCTCAAAACACGACGATTATGTCGTGTGCCATTGATAACGTGGCAAATCCAATCCAACTTTGTAGACCAACAAGAGATCCGATGAGAGGAGTGACCCCTACACTAAATGAACATTCAAAGAACAAATGATCACGAGATTTAGTCATATCCATACATAACAAACAGTCCATATAGACAATGGAATTTCATAAATGCAGCCAGCCGACCAGAGTAAAATAACCTTTCGTAAATCGTCAACCAAACAATAAATGAGTGCTCAAGGATATAACCTTCAAACCACAAGAGACTACACCACTGAACTGATGGTCTACGAGGACAAACAAATTTTGGCTGATAATAATAGTTATAAATAATAGTCGCATAATTGCATATGATCCATCTCCGTACCATGAGATACTAGGCAAAAAATTTAGATGCGACCTCTGCATAATTACGTGGTCCAACATCGCAACATAATAGTTTTAATACTTTGGATTGGCGTTATATATTTATTATTATTATTATTATTATTATTAGTTGTTTGATTGAGAACACTTTCAAATTTGTATATTTGATAACTTACTTTTACTACATAATTAAATTATTTACTAGAGCATAATTCAAGTCATGTCCCTGGTTCAATACTCCACTATTACACACAATGTTAACAAAAATAAAAAATAAAAAATAAAAAATAAAAAATAAAAAATAAAAATTAAATTAAATTCGTGTTTATAATTTTTTTTTTATGAAGATTGAAGAGTTAATTTTAACTTTTTTTCGGAGTGAGGATTGAAGCTACGATATTATGACTCATGGGAGGTAGTATGGCCGATAACACAACCATGCTCACTTTCATGTATGTGTTCATGATCAAGAGGTCTGTGGTTCGAATCTCCCAATCCCCAATGTACTAAAAAAAAAAAAAAAAAAAAAACAATTCTCACTTTCAAACTTTAATTTTGACTTGCTAAACTAAAATAAAATTAGAAGAGGAAAATAATTAATGTCATTAACGTCATCACAATTTCGAAGATCTCAAATGTTTGAATATGGGTGTGAGTAGTTATGCATTTAATGTTTTTTTTTGTTGTTGAAATATTTAATGATTTAAAGATTATACTCCTTTGAAAAGAAGAGGTAAGGTAATGCATTCATACTTCATTTTAGTATGGCAAAGTGAGCAACGGTTTCCTTTTTTTAAGGTTAGTTATTTTCATACCCACATTTGATTTACTTTTAAAAAAAATAAAATAAAATCATTTTAGATTTACATTCATTTTCATGCCTCGAAATGTATTATTATTATTATTTTTTAATTTTATATATATATATATATATATATATATATATATATTTTTTTTTTTTTACAAAGTTATCAATTTTTTTTATAAACTCAAAAATATAATTGTATTTGAACCCACGCCCTCTTATAAAGACCAAAACTTGAGTCTAGCATTTGACCACTTAGTCATAATAACTTTACATTATTATTATTTTTATATTTGTCATTAAAACAATTATAATTTAATCATAAATAAAAACATATAAAATGGAAGGACCAAAATTTGAACATATAAATATTTTTAAATCATTAGTTAAGATACTAATTACAATTTCAAAAGTCGATAGTTCAATCTCACACCCATTCAAATATATATATATATATATATATATATATATATATATTAATTTTGTTTGTTTATCTACTGAAGTAAAAACCAAACAAACAAAAAAAAAAGTTTTATAAGCTAAATTAAGAAATTATAAAACTATTGTTAAAAACATAATATATATATATATGGATTAAAAAAATAATATAAAACCTAAACCTAAACATTCTAAGATAATATTGAAAAATATTAAAGTAATAATTAAAACATCTTATATGGGCCAAATCAATATCTGTAGCCCAATAAATAAGGATAGTTGTCAAATCGAACATAGTACTGCTGGCTCGGGATGCATCCTCTTTCCTTGTATTCGCAGGGAATCGAGCCTGGAGTTGGGAAAAATTCTCACTCTTTATTATTATTTTTTTTAAATCATTTTAAAAATATATAAATATATTAAAAGTATATATACTTGATTTTTTTTTATTATTTAAATAATTATTTTAAAAAGATATTTAATGTTTGGATTATAAAATTAATATAAAAGTTCATAAAATATAAATAATTAATTAATTACAATCGAGTTTGATGTGACCATGAAAGCAAATGGGCCACCAGAAAACAAAGTACCATATGGGCTAGGGAATTCGAGCCCACAACTTCATGGGCCAGGCCTACTTTTTGAACATCTATCGGACATGAATAAAGCGATTGGGCCAAGGGCCCACTTAATGCCTTCTAGATTCAGCGCACAAATTAAATAATTACTGTTTCTTTATAAGAAAAACAATGAAAGAGACGGAAATCCTAAAATAGAACGGATTTTAATTACTAGAATACTAAACCCTAGCCAGGAAAAAGGAAAAAATAAAAGAAAAAAGGAAAACATAAAATTGGTTAATAAAAAAGAAAAAGATTAATTAGAAAAGGGAATAACGGCAAGAATAAGGGTTTCTTTGGAGCTCGCGTTTCTCCTCACTCACCCCATTTTCTCTTTGCAGCTGCGAAGAGATACAGAGCGAGACGCAGGTAGAGATAGAATCCTACTCTGTCTCTATCTGTCGAAAATCCAACATCTTCCAATCTCAATCCTCTCTTTTTTCTCCGCCTCTCTGTTACGTTCATCAACGATTTGCATCGGTCGAGTTATGCAGGCAGATCAGACGGCGATAAGTTTGAGACCAGGTGGTGGTGGTGGCTTTCGTGGCAGTAGATTTGCTAATCCTCGCTTCGATTCCTCCTCCGCCGATTCTTCCTCGCTTCGTCCTCATGGCGGCGTTGCGTCAATCCTCAAGGTCGATATCCATATCTCTTTATTTTACAAATAGCGTTACGGATATTGAAATATTGATGTATGTATGGACGAATTTTGGAGCTCTCTTGGTGTATTTGTGTTTTTTTTTATTGATATGGATGTGTGGATTTATTTTTCTAGATCTGGAATATATCAAAGTGTCATCTTTTTCACGTTTTGATGTTGTTTTCACTGTGGGTTTTACCTGCTCGTTGTTCCCGTCGCTTGTTTTTCTATTATCCCGCTTGGCGGGTTGATTGAATCAAAGTTCAGCGTGTTAAATTTGATGAATGTTTGGTTGGGCCTTGGTTATTTGTTAACGTCGTTTTGTATTTTGAATGTTACCGATTTTTATTTGATAACAGATAATAGCTTCTAGAATTCGTGTGATTTCTTCAATTTCTTGTATGAAGTGATATTGTCCGAATTCTTGTCAGGGCATTCGAGTACGTGTATCTGATGTAAATATGGACACAGAATATTATGTAGGATTTTAAGTGGGCATTGCTTGAGTTAACGATGCCCATAAAGAACCTACATTACATATAGATTTACAAAACTTCTGGAGTTTGGTAAATGCAGCGTGATAATGGGATATGCGGCATTGCTTCCAATTAGGAAAAGTTTCTTATATTGATCAAGTTGATCAGAAACTCAATTTTTTAGTCTCTATGGAGTGTGATTGTGTGTGTGTGTATGTATATATTTCTATTTGCATTTGATGAATGTTAGGTTGGCCTTGGTTTTTGGTTGACATTGTTTTTTATTTTGAATGTTAATGGTTTTTTTTAGTTTATATCAGATTTTATAGCTTCTAGAATTCTTGTTAATCGTGATTTCTTCTATAAAGTGATATTGTCCTAATTCTTGTCAGGGCATCCAAGTACGTGTACCTGATGTAAATATGGACATAGAATATTATGTAGGATTTTAGGTGGGCTTTGCTTGAGTTAATGATGCCCATAAAGAACTACATTACATATAGATTTACAAAACTTTTGGAGATTGGTAAATGCAGTGATATAATGGGATATGTGGCATTGATTTCAATCAGGAAAAGTTTCTTATGTTGAGCAAGTAGATCAGAAGGCCAATTTTTTAGTATCTGTGGAGTGTGATTGTGTGTATGTATTGCTATTTGCATTTGATGAATGTTTTGTTGGCCTTGGTTTTTTGCTGACATCGTTTTTATTTTGAATGTTAACAGTTTTTAGTTGATAACAAATTATAGCTTCTAGAATTTGATTTCTTCAATTTCTTCTATAATGTGATATTGTCCTAATTCTTATCAGGACACTCAGTACGTGTACCCGATGTAAATATGGACATAGAATAAATACTATGTAGGATTTTAGGTGGGCATAGCTTTAGTTAACTATGCCCATAAAGAACCTACATTACATATAGATTTACAATTTTTTTGGAGATTGGTAAATGCTGTGGGATGATAGGATATGAGGCATTGATTTCAATCAGGAAAAGTTTCTTATGATGATCAAGTTGACCAGAAGCCCAATTTTGTAGTCTCCATTGAGTGTGATTGTGTGTGTATGTATGTATATCTGTATTTGTTGAAATGATTAGAATATTTGACTGAATAATTTATGAGTAAAAAAATAGTTATTTAATTAGCACTGCATCATCTCATTTTGAAAAGGAGTAAAAACTATGTTCCAAAATCTAGATATAGGAACCACCTTGGGTTGGTTTGGTAATCGAAGTGGCAAGTTGTATGTCTAGATATCTTGGAGATCATGCATTCAAACCATGATGACAACCATTTTATGAGTTTTTATGGTTGATGGCCGAATGTTATATAATCAGGTTGTTGTTCAAATTAGTGTAGGGGTGCATAAGTTGGTGTAGGCACTTGTGATTATAAATAAAATTCTGGCACATGAAATTCTCTATCTTCCTTTACACAAATATCAAGTTGTCCGTTTTGTGTTTTAGATCTAAGCAATCTCTTATTCCAGATCAATTGTTACAATTTTTATGTTTTGTGTGATTATATCTCTTGTCTAATGATTATATGCTGTGAACTTGTTTTAGACTGGAGATCTACGCTTTGAAGGTCGGGAGCGAATCCAGTACACTCGGGACCAGCTTCTGCAACATAGGGAGGTACTTGTTCTTTTATCTGCCCCCTGCCCTCATTTAGTTTTATTGACTTGTGCTTTTTGTGGGTGGAGAGAAAAACAATCTTCTTTTTTTGATGTTATATTTAGTTCAAACAGTGGCATTTCTAGGGTCATAATTATCATCATATGCATTGATTACATGTATTTGTCAACTAAAATATTGTTCTTCTCAGGTTGCTACAGCCTCTGAGGATATCTTGAAGGTCAAACTAGAAGTTGAGACTGAGATTGTTGGGGAGGATCAAGCATGGGCTCGTGCCGAAAGCAATGTAAGTTTAATTTTTTGTAATTCATAACATTCATTTTGGAACAGAAAAAGATTTTTTCATTTCTGTGCCATTGGTATGGGTCAGTTCATGACTCAGAACATGAAGTTACTGAGCTGAAATCATAATCATCCCTGTATCTTTCCTCTACATCCTACTTTCCATACACACATGCATGCGCGCACGCACACACACTCTTACAACCTACTTTCCATACACACATGCGCGCACACTCACTTGCAACCTTGCTTGAACTTTAATTACTCCTATGTTCCTATTTTCTTCAGCAGCAGTCACAATCACAATCACAATCTCAAGTCCGTTACTTTGAGCCAGACAATCGAGATTGGCGTGGTCGATCCGGACAGTTACCTGCCTCTGCGGAGGAAGCATCTTGGGAGGCAAGTCGCGGGAATAAGGATTTATCAGGACAATCTGACTCGTGGTTTCAAGACTCAAATAATAGGACCCAAGTTTCTGGTAACCAAGGGGTAATAATTTCCCTTCAGTTTACTTAATCTTTCTGAGGTTACATTACTCATATCTTATGAATGCATTTTCTTTTTTACATTCCAGAAGTAGGAGAAATATCAATTTTGTTACTGTATATCCCTACCCATTATCGTTATGGTTTATCTCTTTTTTGATATTACACGTGAAGGTGTATTATGGTGTCCTCCATATATTCCATTCACGGAAGTTTTACATTTGACATCAGATTTTAAATGAGCCCCTTTCTCTATTGATATTCATCTGCTGGCTCTGGCATTGTTCTTATTTTTCTGTGCAAACAGGTCGGTACTGTACCTGCTGCCCTTATCAAGGCCGAAGTTCCTTGGTCAGTTAGAAGAGGTAATATCTCAGAAAAGGAACGTGTTTTGAAGACAGTAAAAGGGTAACTATTATTCCCCTGCTTTGCTACTTCCCTTCACGTCATGGAACATTGGAAATAAAGATACTATTTCCTTTTTCTTTTTTGCAGTATACTCAATAAATTGACTCCAGAAAAGTTTGACTTACTCAAGGGTCAACTGATTGATTCTGGAATTGATTCCGCTGATATTTTGAAGGTTCCTACTATTGCATCTTGTGTGTTTATTTCTGTGCTTTGAATCACTTTGTTAGATAATGGACTAACATGAATGAAGGTATTGAATATAGGATGTTATATCGCTTATATTTGAGAAGGCCGTTTACGAGCCCACATTTTGCCAAATGTATGCACTTTTGTGCTCTGACCTTAATCAGAAGCTTACTACATTTGAATCGGATGTGCCTGGAGAGAAAGATATCACTTTTAAGCGAGTTCTCTTAAATATTTGCCAAGAGGCATTTGAAGGTTCCGATAACCTGAGGACAGAAATCAGGCAGATGACTAATCCTGAGCATGCAACGGAGAGAAGAGATAAAGAAAGAATGGTTAAGCTTCGAACTCTAGGAAACATTCGCCTGATAGGTGAGCTTCTTAAACAGAAGATGGTGCCTGAAAAGATTGTTCACCATATTGTTCTGGTAATTATCAGTACTCGTCCATTTGCAATTTTGTATGCTTTTTATTCTGAATGACCAGTATAGTTAATTTGATTATTTTAACAATTCAGGAGCTGTTGGGGTCCGACGACAAAGCATGCCCTGCTGAGGAGGAGAATGTTGAGGCTATTTGTCACTTCTTTAACACAATTGGTAAGCAGCTGGATGAGAGCCCAAAATCTCGGCGGGTCAATGATGGATATTTCAGCCGGTTGAAGGAGCTCACTGCAAACACCCAACTAGCACCTAGGTTAAGATTTATGGTCCGTGATGTTCTTGATTTACGGGCCAATAAATGGGTTCCTAGGCGTGAAGAGGTGATTTATTTTTATTTGTTAATAATTATTGTTTTACAATTTCTTTGTTCGAGTTACTTTATATGGTCCTCTTATGTTATGTTTTTTTTTGCAGTTCCTTATTCTTGTAGGCCATGATATAATATTGGTGCTTACATTTCTGGGTGATAATTTATGTAACAAACAAATTCAATGTTTTGTAGGCCAATCCCCTGCGGACCAAGTTGCTGTCATTTTTGTTTTTTCTGTTTGCTCCTTTATCATTGTTTCTGATGGCTTCTAGTAATGAAAGATTTCACTATTCATTCTTGGAGATCCTGTATAGGAAGGAATAATACTGTTGTTGTGTGGTTGTGGCATGGCGAGAAAGCGGCCATAGTCTGTTTCTTTATTTAGTGATAATTGAGTCTGCTATTTTACTTGTTCTAGGGCTTCTCTAGAGATTTTATTTTTCTAACTTATTTTTGTCATGCCTGTGAACCTGCAAATCTGATGGCTCTTTTTTGGGGTGCAGGTGAAAGCGAAAACCATCACTGAAATTCATTCAGAGGCTGAGAAGAATCTAGGGCTTCGTCCAGGTTCAATGGCAATGATGAGAAATGGCCGTAATGCCGAGGCACCTGGTGGTTTTCCCGTTGCCCGACCTGGCTTTGGGATGATGCCTGGAATGCCTGGAGCTGGAGCCAGGAAAATGCCTGGTATGCCTGGACTTGATTCGGACAATTGGGAGGTTCCTAAATCCCGATCAAGGGGCGAAAGCGGAGGTCATACTCAGGCTTCTGCCCGTGTCCAGACACCATTAACTGGCAAAACACCTTCCATTAATTCCAAATATCTACCTCAGGGAAGTGGTGGCGTAATAACTGGGAAAACAAGTGCCTTGCTACAGGGTAGTGCTGCATCTCCTGCCCGACCGACTTCTGTCCCTGGAACCCAGCCGGTAGCTCACAACCCTAAACCAGTTGCTCCTGTTGCATCAGCCATATCCTCTCCTCAGAAGCCAACAGCTCCTGCATCCAAATCTGATGATCTTCAGAAGAAAACTGTTTCGCTGCTCGAGGAATACTTCAGTGTACGGATTCTCGATGAAGCTCTACAGTGTGTAGAGGAGCTGAAATCCCCAGCTTATCACCCTGAGTTTGTTAAAGAATCTCTTAACATGGCACTTGAAAAGATTCCACCATGTGTGGACCCAGTTGTTAAGCTTCTTGAGCACTTGCTTCAAAAGAATGTCTTGACTGCAAAGGATATAGGTTCCGGGTGCCTGGAATATGGGTCAATGATGGATGATATCGGCATTGATCTACCAAAAGCGCCAAACAATTTCGGTGAGATTCTCGGGAAGTTGATTTTGGTTGGGGGACTGGATTTCACGGTCGTGGAGGAGATTCTTAAGAAGTTGGAAGACAACTATTTCCAGAAAGCCATTTTTGGTGGTGCTATGAAGAGCCTCAACTCTAGCCCTTCTGGAGAAGGAATTCTGGCAACTCAAAGTGTTGAAATCCAGGCATGTGAGAATTTACTTGCGTGAATCGTGTCATGTGGGATCGATTTCCCATTACGTTTTTGATCAAAAAATTTCGTTCCAATTTTACGTTTCCATCGCGAAAGACAAGTAACTTGTCATTTATATTGAGTTGTATATTTTTCTTTGGTTTCGATCAACTTTGTTGAGTAAAGGAGCAAAAGTTTCTTGCATTTCTCTTGCCTGCCCCATCGAAGTCCTCTCGGGGTGGCTTGAGAATAACAGGAATTCATGATGGTCCAGTTGTTACATTAGATTTTGAATTTATATTATGTATCAAATACATTGCTTGTTGTACTCTAAGCCCTTATGTGGCCCCTCAGTTTTCCCCCTCAATAATTTCTGTTTTTTTTTTTTTTTTTTTTGTCTTCCCCAACTTTATTTATCATTGCTTGAGATTTCTTCGTCTCTGTTAGCAACTTCCTTTTCATCTTTTGTCAAATGGAAAACTGCGCCTATTGAATATTACAATGAAAGGTTGATCATTTCTCTGCCCTTCACTTTCCATAGCTGGATGACATTTTAATGCATGCTTTGGATATATATTTTTTTTTTCTTTTTTTTTTTTCCTATCATGTTTTTCTTAGATTTTGTTCTTAAATAGTCTGTGGATTGTGTTATAATAATGGAGTCTACTCAACTTCAAGTTGATTATTATTATTATGATTCGTTTGTTTTCTACTCAAATTTATTATTTGCAAAAAATTATAGAAAAAAAACAAAAAAACGTTTTTCAAATAGTTTCTAACGTTTTTCAAATAGTTTCTAGTACATGTTTTTGTTTTTGTTATTTCAGCAATCAGCCCAGGTTTATTATGATTCGTTTGTTAGGCTTTTGGATATGTATGTAAATGTATGCTTTCTCATAAATACAACATAATTGTTGATTAGACGTCACCCATTTATTCTTTATACCACTCACCTTCCTTTTACGCCTTTACCCATTAAATACTTTAGAGCGATGCTCTAAAAAAAAAAAAAAAACAGAGAAACAGAGATTTGACTGTATTTTTAATCTGTATTTTTAATCTGAATTCAACCGACATAAAATATGAATTAATCATCAAGATATTAGAGATTCTTTAACATTGAATTAAGCTCAAATTATAGAGACTAAATTGAATTTTTTTAAATTATTTTATCTGCAAATTTAAATTTATAATTTTCTTTTATTTGAAGGGAGATTATTTGAAGGGAGATTTTTTAAAATATTTTTTTTTTATAAGATTACAAATTTAATTAAAAAAAATAAATAAATTTAACAATATTTTTTAATTTTCAATTGTGAGTGAAAATTCAAATATCTGACTTCAAAGTGAAAATTCAAATATCTGACTTCTTGGTTGAAGGTATATACATTAACCCGGTGAACTATATTAAGATAGATCTTTATTATTATTATTATTTTCTTAATACATTATAAATATGGGGAACAAATTTAAACCTATAGTCTACGAGAATAAACACTATTGTTTGTCAACACCAAGAGGTTAAATTTTATCAATCTTATTGTAGATGTTTTCAAGTTAACTTTTGGGAATAATATTTAGGTTAATTTATACAAAATATCTCTAAACTTTAGGTTAAATTTCAGTTATGTTTCTATACTTTGAAAAGTTTCATTTGTACTTCTGAACTTTGAAATTCATTAAAAAAAAAAATATTCTTGGAATTTTTTTCTTCTTCCATTTGATGAAAATTGACGTGACAACTAATATGTAAAAATTGGAAGACATACATTGACGTAATTTTTCATCTTATTTTAGCAGAAAAAAATCTTCAAGATGATAAGAAATTGACGTGACAACTAATGTATAAATATTAGACATACATTCACGACTCATGTAAATTGATGTGATCAAGTGATGATAAAAAATGATTTATGTAAATATTGTTTAGCAATATTTCTTGAGATAAAATAAATGATAACAACAATCATAGACTTCGTGTAAATAATGTCACGTACAACTTCTAATTTTTACACATCAAATCAATTGTCTCGTCAATTTCCATCTTTTATGTTAAGAAGAAAAAAACATTGGAATAATTTTATAAATAATATTTTTTGGAACAAATTTTAAAAATAAAAATAAAGTTTTCAAAGTTTAGAAGCATAACTGAAACGTAAAAGGATATTTTTGTATAATTTATTCTGATATTTATTACCAAAACATATTTTCTGTATTTTTTAAAATAATAAACCCTTTTATTGTTTTTCAAGTTTCCAAAAATACTTTTGATTGCATAGTCAAACTTAATACTATATAATAATAATAATAATATGATACACCAGATTTGCTAGTCAATTACACAAATGAAAATATATATATATATTTTTTGAATGTGGGGTGGGGCAAATGCAAATATGCTAATCCTTATTATAACCATCTTCTAGAATATTTTCTTCCAATCATTTAGTAGATTTATCTCAAATGAGTTGCCTAGACGTTATAAACTCAAATTAAAAAAAAACAAACGAATGCATGCACGTTTCATAATTTTTTTAATGAAAACACTTGAATTATTTGACTGGTTGGAAAATATTTTTGGATCGTTAGATATTAAAATAATCAAATATTAAAACAAAATAATATAAATATCAAGTTTTGAGGTTATTTTTTTTTCCACATATATATATATATATAATTACAACTTAGCATTAAATTTGACTCCAATCAAACTAAGACACAGCCAAACAAATAATATTCATTCGCCATGTAATTAACAAAACAAGGATAAAAATGATGTGTGATATTTGACTAATCCATAAAAACTAAATTAAAAGTTACAAAATAAATGATAATAAATTTAAATTGCCAAAAATCAAGTATTCCAAATCAAAACTTTTTTAATTATAATTTTTTAAATTGTGACGGGTTGATTTGAGCATAGTTTGTTAAATAAAGTATATATTTCTTTTTGCGAGATCAAATATTCAATTTTCATATAGCTGCCAACAAAAGTCTACCTCAACTGACATAATGTATGTGGTTGAAGTCTTAGGTTCAATTTCCTCCCATAATTTTTTATTTACACCAAATTATATAGATTAAAATTTAACCTGATTTTACAAAAATAAATAAATAAATAGATCAAAATTTATCGACTAAACTTGAAGTATTTAATTAGAGGTAAATCATCAAATGGCCGAGCTTACGAGCTCTGGTCGGCGCGCATGTTCGCTTCATCGGCCGACCGACAAAGCCATGGCTCGCCGCCATAGCCAAGCCATCCGAGAGCTACAGTTAATTGACTGCTTTTTCATGGTGGTTTCGTACTTGTGGCCTGGCCATGGTCATCAGAATGAATGGGAAAATGGGAAATGACTTGATTGAGACTGACATTAGCCTCCAAGTTGATCAAGAAAGTGAAAATTTGTGAAACGATTTTACCAAGAATCGCAGAAGACCGAGGCGGAGACTAGACAACGACTGTATTTATACAATTGCTGCAGTGGACTTACACTTTCCGATTGATTTCGGTTACGATTTCAGTAAGATTTTCAATCGCTGTGTGCGCGATTGATTTCTCTCGTGGTTTGTTCCTTTTCCTCATTCTATTGCTGACTTTTTTCGAGATTTCACGTGGATTTTCATGGATTTCTGAGAAAAGCTTGCTTTCAAATCACTTTTCTTCCTTGCCTGGAATTTGGAATGTTTACTTATTTCAATAGTACGTACTGTGGTATTGGGATTGCAGACAGATTTTTCACCTTTCTCTGCTATTTAATCGTCACTTTGGTTTTCAATAACTTTTCTCGACTAGTTTGCTTCATAGTTTTAATTCTACGCATCTAGGATTACTGGGTATGTAATGATTTCGGTTTTCAATAACCCTCTTCCATTGTTGATCGAAGTTTCTATTGAAATTTGGATCTCATTTGCCTACTGCGATATATCCAACTGAATTGTGGGATTCTCGAGAGTATAGATGTTCTTGTTCTTCTATTGCATTTCACACCTTTTCATAGACGATTGGTAGTTTTGATTAGGAAATTTGATGAGTATTTTATATTTAACTTGGAAAATGTTTCACTCCTTGATTTTATGCTTGATGCTGATATATATATATTAATGGATTGACCGTAGGCTCTTAGTATATGGCCCTGCAAGTGGATGAACAGAAGTTGATAGGAATCTAACGTTTTTTTTTTTTTTTTAAATAAATACTTTTATTCTTAATAACAAATAATATTTTCTTTGTAATATACTGGGAAGTGTGTCTGTTGGATTGATCAGGAAATGGGCACCAAGAATTGTACAATTTTTTTTTTAATTGGTTTCAGAATTTTGTTTACAAGATCTTCTCCTACATTCTCTGAAATCTGATAAGACACTGAAGCCTTGTTGTTTTTTTAGTTGTAGAGTTAATGTATTAGTCAAAAGTTATGTGTCAAATGTTCCTTTCTTCCTGAGTGGATTCTAAGCGTGATAATCATTATTGACCTCTTTTCCCCTTATAGAGGAGAGGGTGAAAGGTTTATATACGTTCTATTTGATGTCAGATTGAAATGGGTATTTACCTCAGCAATCCTAAAACTGAGAAGTCATCTGAAGATGGTCAGAATCGACGGCTTAGATATGGACTATCATCCATGCAAGGATGGCGTGCCACAATGGAAGATGCTGTAAGTAATCAATTAAATTGCTGTACTCTATCTGATTGATAAGAGCTCAATTAAATTTATTCTTTTCGAAATTTTGCAATGATATACTTCTATTAACTGTTTTGTAGCATGCTGCAATTCCTGATCTGGATGCTTGCACTTCCTTCTTTGGTGTTTATGATGGTCATGGAGGTAAAAATGCATGTTGCTGTCATGTGCTTCTGTGTGATGGTTCCTTTTGATATGTGGGCTATAGATTTCTTTTGTTTTGGATGTGGCTAGTTCAATGCTTGTGCTACAATTATGAGTAACATGACTGGAGAAAATAGTCTGTCGTGGTTACTATTATCATTTTTTAAGAACTCCATGGAGTATTTGACATAAAAAATGAAAATACTGCTTGAAGTATACTTAACAGTAAATAACATTGAGGAAATCTAACTTCTAGTTTATTTGTAGCATCTTGAGATTGAGATTTATATCGACAGATCTTCTGAAATTAAATAGCTATATGGAAGGGACTATTCAATAGAAGTCCAATTTAGAAGAAAAGCAACAAAGGCGATTTTATTAAACAAATTAAAACTCATGACATTCAGAATTGAGAAAGTATGAGGCCCAGTTTGGAACATAAGTAGGAATTCTTTTCATTTAATGATTGAGAAAGCTTTAAATATCTACAAGCTACAACTACGTGTCAATTGCTTTTTGTGCAAAAAATTCCCCGCTTCTTTCCGGAACGTGTCTGAATAATTTCAACCTCGATATGGTTGTTTATACGAGATGCCAACTGTTCAGGTAAGGTGGTTGCAAAGTTCTGTGCCAAGTTCCTACATGAGCAAGTGAAGAAAAATGAAGCTTATGCAGCTGGAGATATAGGAACCTCTGTGCAGAAAGCATACTTAAGGTTATTTCTCACTCTTGAACTATGAGACAGAGACAGAGTCGGTGTTTATTTCTATTTCTCAAATTGTTGGGTGTTTGGCCTGTCAAGTGGATGCTGTACCCTATTTAGCAGGGTTCCTCTGGATTGAAAGAAATAGGTGGTTCTTCAAAGGGAATGGAAGGAGATTAGCAGTTCTCATGATCCCTTGATTTTTCCATGTTTCAAAGGGGATTGCTCTTAATAAGACCTGTTTTTTAAAAAAAGAAAAAAAATTATCCCTCTTTCTTCATTTTTTTCTCCTTCTTAATTCCAACCATAGGATCTTTTTTTTCTCAAGCTACTTTGAGTTTAATCCCCAGGTTAGTTTGTCTCCTGCTTGTTTTTTACTTTTCTTTTCTCTCTTTATTATTATTATTATTATTATTTTTTTTTTAATTTTATAGAAAACTAAGCATTCATTCAAACCTTTTATGAGGTTTTGTTGCATGGATAGAAAACCAAGTTTTCTTCGTGGAGTTTATGGAATTAGATAACACAAAAGCTTCTAGCGATCCATGGCTTTTTATGAGACAGCACTTACTGTGAGACACATTGGTTGTTGAAACATATACTAAATACTAATTAAGAAAGGGGTATTTAGTTATCCTGAAACACTGGTATATGATTCTATCACCATTTACTGCCTTAGCTCACTTTTTTTTATTCTCCAAATTATAACTAACTTTGGTCTTCTAGAATGGATGAAATGATGCGTGGACAAAGAGGTTGGAGAGAATTAGCTGTTTTGGGTGATAGATTGAACAAGTTCACTGGCATGATAGAAGGGTTAATCTGGTCACCAAGAAGCAGTGATGCAAATGACCAGGCTGATGATTGGGCCTTTGAGGAGGTAGGAAACTAAAATTTAAGTTACTCTTTAATTTTAGCTTACATTATCAATGGAATTGGGAACTAGGAAGAGTACTATCGCTTTTCGAAGCACTGATGGCTGAGAACTGCATGATACATTAATTGAATTCATAATAATTATAACTAATATGTTTGTCTTATGTATAAGATGCTTTGCTATTCTCATAAACCTAATACTTCTTTTATTTCTAAATGATTCTAATTGTCTCATAAATATGCAAGTTGAAGTATTATTTGGTCACTTAATCATAGGTATATCAACACTCAAAATTATTTAGAAGAGGAGGAATCTATTACTATTTTTATCCCTTAATTGGGCCGTATTTTCCATAAGAGACATTGAAAACCTGGAACAGAGCTATTATCTATATGAGTTGCAATGAAGGTTATTTGGATTGATATCTTGGTGGCTGCTTTTTGGGTTTTTTTGGTTCAAGACATGGCAGGAAGGTTCTAGGAACTTTGTTTGGGTGGAGGATTTTGGGGTTCTTTCATCTGTTTACAATCACCCTTGATTTAGGGTGGGAGTGGATGCCTCATAATTCCCTTACTTGTGATTGTCCTGCTCCTGCCTAGTAAAATATCTTCTTTTGACTCAGAACTTGCATTCTAGAGAATCCCTTAAACTTATGGGCAAGTCCAACCTTTTTCCATGCTCATTTGACCCACAAAGAAGCAAACACAATAACAGAACAAGGATAGGAACATGACACAAACATAATGACGCTCTCAGTTTTTGAAAAATTAAGGCATGATGTGGTAAGAAGACTTTGATTAAAATATAATGTTTATGTTAGCAGATTTCAATAATTACCTATTGATGGATGTATAAAAGATCATAATTGAAAATTATGAATCAAATGAAATCATAAGAACATAATGTTTAAAATTTTAGAATAACTGATACAAATGCAAACAACCATTCTATAAAATACTTATAACCCCCTTAAAGCAAGACCCCCTTTCCCTCAATTTCTGTTTGTTCTGGTCTCTGTCATAAGTGATAAGTGAAGTTGTCATGACCTTCAATTCTCTTTTAACTGTAAAATACGGTTCATAGTTTTTTGATGCAGTTTGATTCTACCTGATGTGGAAACTGAATAGATCATTTCAGCTGAAACATTTTTCTCCGTACTGCTTCCTATTGTCATTTTACTTTTATCAGTTTAAGTTCTAAAGTAAATTAAGCAGTCTAAATTCAAATTTAATAATGTTGGCAGGGTCCGCACTCTGACTTTACTGGCCCAACTTCAGGGTGTACAGCTTGTGTTGCAATTATTAGAAATAACAAACTTGTTGTTGCAAATGCTGGTGATTCTCGGTGTGTGATATCAAGAAAGGGCCAGGTATTTATTTAGCTTGAAAGTCTTGAGCATGGATCCTCTTTGCTGTATTTTTTTAAGAATCAGTTTTCAGAACAGAATCAGCAAAAAACAGAAATAAGATTTCACACTTTTCAGTGCTCATGTATTTTCTTGGTATTTTCTGAATTAATTGTTCGTATGTAACTATTAGTTATTATTTTAAGAATAATTTGATTTAAATGTATAAATCTTTTTAAATTAATATACATAATAAGTAAATGAAAATATAAGATAATTTTTTTTTCCAAACAGTTCTTGAACTAAACAGAAATTGTAAACAAATTTAATAAATCAAGATACAAAACTATTTTTGAGATTAATTTTTAGATAAAGCAACGAAGAGCATCGTAGTATTTGGAATTTGATTGAACACATTATGCTTAACTACAGATGTTCAAACGTTTAAAGTAAACAAGTACTCATGGACAAGACGTGTTGCACATAGATATATACATATAGTTGAGGAGTTTAGTGAAATGGCTTGCATGCTTTATCAATTCAATGGTACCCGACGTGACGCGCGATTACTCTTGTTCAGGCTCACAGTCTCTCTAGAGATCACAAGCCTGATCTTGAAGCTGAGAAGGACAGAATTCTGAAAGCTGGTGGTTTTATTCATGCTGGACGAGTCAATGGTAGCTTGAACCTTGCCAGAGCTATTGGTATGTGAAAATATACTAGACAAATTTCTTTCTCTGATCTGGCCCTAGAACAGTCTTGTTTTTTTATTGGAGACTGCAAGTTCCTTTAATATATTTTGTTTTATGTCCAAGTCCAATATCATGGTTGTTCAACTATTATACTATTTGCTTCCTCGGCTACTTTGCTATAGCTTCTGGAATCTGTATGTAGTACAACTCACTTTTCTCTCTGGTGTTTGATAAATAAGTACACTACCACCTGGTAATTTTGATTTAAAAGCTAGTAATTTTGTGGGGCTGTTGTTAGAGAAGCAATAGAATTTTTAGAGGGGTTGAGAACTCTTTGGAGTTTGGAGTTGGTTTGAGCCACTGTAAGGTTTCATGTTTCTCTTTGGGACTCGGTAGTTAAGGATTACACTCTTTGGGAGTCGGTAGTTAAGGATTTATGTAATTATCCTAGATCTTATTTCGTTAGACTGGAGCCTCTTTTTTCCCTAGTTTGACTCCTTTTATTGGGCTGTCTTTTTGTATGAAAGTATGGTTTCTCATGAAAAAAAAATTGACTTTAAAGCTATTTTCTGGTCCACAAATGCAAGCTGAAGATGGAAGCTTTTAACATTTTAACCAGATCCACTGCAATAAAAAACTGTTGGTCGTGAAAAAATGGTGAAAACCAATGCTCTTTTCTCTCATTGTCTTTCGGACTGTGAAGCAATTAATTGAAAGCGAAAACATAATCAATAAAAGTTAGCAACTTACAAATGTGTGGAGGTGGGATATCTATAATTTCATAGTCTAATCTCACCTTTCAACTACTGCAGGTGACATGGAATTTAAGCAGAATAAATTTTTACCTGTTGAAAAGCAAGTTATCACTGCAAATCCTGATGTAACTACTGTACGTATGCTACCTGCTGTATTTACAATTCAAATTTACATGGCTATGTAAACATAGCTATCTACTTCTTGTTTTACAACAGGCTAATAAATTGTGGGTATTTTTATCTGTGAATTAATGTATTTTATTGATTTTGTTTTCTATTTTTGGTAAATAAGAGTTATTTGTATCAATAAGAGGGGGTTGAGGATTCAAAAGAGACAGGAGAGTTATTTAACCCACTAGTCAAGGAAATTACAATATTTCCCTCCAATTAACCATGATATGTGTCTTACAAAATGCTTTGGTAAGAGAAATGAAAGAAAAAGTCGGTCGAGATCTTTCGCAGGCACATCCTCTCTCTCTCTCTTTCTCGTCCATGAAAATCCTTCTTTCTTTTTCCTTTTCAAATTTCTCAAAGAATGTCTAAAATGAAGCTTCCCACTTTCATTGTACTACAATTATCAATTGGTTCGAACTCTTTACTTCTCCAAATACGTTTCAATTTTTAATGACATTCTTTTTCCCCCTTTTTGGGTAATTTTTTAATTAGGTTGAGCTTTGCGATGACGACGAGTTTATTGTGATAGCCTGTGATGGGATATGGTATGTATTTACAGTTCTTCTTTAGTTTTTTTTTTTTGAAAAGGTACCTAGCTTTCATTGTGAATAAATGAAAGAATGAGCATACAAAAAAGAAAACATTACTTATCCAAATCATTTGCACTTGGTGTTTTTATTACTCAAGGATAAAAGGTGAAGTGAGTATTGGTATTTCAATTGGTTTAGCTTAATATGATAATTTAACTCACTTTCTTTTAGCCTGATAGTGATGATAGTGCTAACGGGCTTATCAATGTGAACAGTATACTTAAAAGTATGTTCTTAAAGAGTGTAAAACTGAAGCTTTTTTCAATAGAGCATCAAGTATTTGTCATATTATCATTTGAATTTGGTTTTATTGAAGTAATCTTAAAATTTTGTGCTAATATTTGTTCTGTTGAACTTCTATCAGGGATTGCATGTCTAACCAGCATCTGGTAGATTTTATACATGACCAACTAGAATCAGTAAGTAAAATATTATATTTTTCAACATTGAAGAGCAGGTTTTGTTTTCGTTTAGCTTTATTGATGTTTTTCTAGTAATTGGGTATTGGGTCTCTTCCTTATAATTATGGTCTTGAGAACAAAAGTTTGAAATTATCGGATAACCCGTTTGATAATCATTTGATTTTTAGTTTTTTTTAAAAAAAATTAAGCCTATAAACACTACATCCACATATATGTTCCTTTATTTTGGTTATCTACCTTTTACAAGTGTTTTTAAAATTAAAGCCAAGTTTTAAAAACTGAAAAAAAAAAAAGTAGCTTTTAAAATTTAGCTAAGAACTCAAATGTTGCATTGAGAAAGATAAAACTCATTGTAAGATGTTGAAAGCATAATTTTCAAAGCTCAAATAGTTATCAAACGGAGTCTTTGATCTAGAATCTTGCTAGAACCTTGAGGATATTTCCACTCCTTGGAATTATCTTCATTAATATGTATCAAACCACATCCTTCATGGATTAAACTGTGGGGGCATTTATAAACCTCCTGAAAAGACTCCATTTTCATGGATTATAGAAGTAAAGATGATGAATATTTATCTCCCTCCTGTTCTCTCTACCTTCTGATAATTGATAAATGCAATAAATTATGCAGGAAAGTAAACTCTCTGTGGTTGTTGAGAGAGTACTTGATAGGTGTTTGGCACCTTCCACAGCTGGTGGCGAGGGATGTGATAACATGACCATGATTTTGGTGCAACTTAAGAAAGATATTCAATCTGTCGATGAGCAAACTTCGCCCGCTGCTGCTACCGACCAGATAGTACCGGAACAAAACCAAGAGATGAATTGAACTAATGGCTTTGACCTCTCACATATGGTTTCTTCTTTTTGAGGGGAGTACACATACTTGTGCCAAATTGCTGGAAATATGGATTCTGGGATTTGTAACCATAGATGTCTTAAACATTCTTTTTCTCTCCTAGTGCTTTTTTTAGCTGAGTGTACAATGACTTCAACTACTTTAAATTTGTACAGTTATATGTAAAATCAGCTAGCTCTCTAAGAATCTTGAACATAAAGCCTCCATTAGAATGAATTTTTCTTCCTGTTTGACCATTCTTTCATCGTGTTGAATATTCGTGCATTCGTTCTTCAAATGACATTAAAATATAAAAGGTGAAGAGTTGTAGCTCTCATTTTCTTTTCAGCGATCATAATTAAACCAAAGATTTCATGTCTTGTAATAATTAGTTGTGTTCATCAATCTTTTTGTTTCTCACTCATCAAACTAAGTCCATTTTCATGATCATGCATCCTCCATCAGTTGTACATTTTTCCCTTCCCTCCTTTTAGGTTATGTGAGGGAAACATTAGTATAAACGAATGTAATCGATAAAAATCTTACAGTTTGTACAAATGATGTTACTATTTTTTTATATATGCTATAGCTCCTGTTAAATCTAATGTTCTCAATAGTCACTGATCATTTGGTCTGCTCTAAAGCCAAACTTTGCAGCAACCAAAATGGGGTATAAAACAGAGAAGTGCAATCACTTGTATTCCTGATTTTAAAAGATCCTATTCAAATATGTACAACTTGTGCTCCCAATTGTATGTTTGATACTTCAAGATTGATTAGGGAGTTGTGCATACGTACCGGCGTTGGGGTTGCAGCCATCGACCATCATGTTCTTGTAGACTGTATAAGCATGCTCGGGGTTCTCCGACATGCTGTACCCTCGAATGAGAGCATTATAAGTGAAGACATTGGGTTCAAGACCCGCAAGTTGAAGCTCTTCATACATCCTCTTGGCTTGTTCCACCATTCCAGCAAGCCCAAGATTAAGCATCAACGAATTATAAGTGTACAGATCAGGTACAATGCCTCTGTTTTGCATTTCGTTGTATAGAGTGAGAGCTTCCTCCATCCTCTGCGATTTTCCAAGACCATTTATTATACAATTATACGCGATAAAGTCAGGATCAAGACCGTTCGATTTCAGTTCCTCAAAATAGTATAAAGCTTCATCAACTCTTCCAGCAAGGCAGAGGCAATCCACCAGAATGGTGTACGACTTCAAGTCTGGCCTTATACCTTCCTTCACCATCCTTTTAAACAACTGACAAGCAATTTCTATGTCACCTGTCTTTCCATATCCATTAATTAGAATGTTGAAGATTGCACAGTTTGGCTTGCATCCATAGTCTGGCATGTCTTCAAA
This sequence comes from Herpetospermum pedunculosum, assembly GCA_028017165.1. Taxonomy (NCBI): domain Eukaryota; kingdom Viridiplantae; phylum Streptophyta; class Magnoliopsida; order Cucurbitales; family Cucurbitaceae; genus Herpetospermum; species Herpetospermum pedunculosum. Next base: position 84,384,703 of record CM051522.1, read on the forward strand.
GAGTTGCATCGCTTCCTCTATGCGCCCCACTTTTGCTAGTCCATCCATTAGAGGTCCATATGTACAAGGAGTGGGTAGGAAATCGCTGCTAACAAGATCAAAGTAAAAATCTAAAGCCTTGTCCAAGTTATTAGATTTTGCAAGACTGGAGATGACAATGTTGTGAGTTACGGCGTTTGGCTTGCATCTCCTTGAAATCATCTCTTTGTACAGTTCAAAAAGTTCAGTGATCTTCCCAGACTTTCCATGAACATCAAGTAACATGTTGTAAGTAAAAACATCAGGAGCACAGGCGGCAGTCTTCATATCCTGAAAAAGATCCCAGGACTTCTCGGTGTAATTGACTTCCAGAAGCTCGCTAATCAAATAATTATATGATGCTAGCGTTGGATTGATTCCCAGGCTCTTCGTAAATTTCTCGAATATTTGATAAGCATAAAATGTTTTCTTTTGCTTACACAAAACTCTAACTAGAGGTATCAAGAACGAGTCCTCCTTGCAAATCCCATTCAATACCAATTGTTCTGCAAATATAATGGCTTTATCCATCTCAGCTTCAACTAAAGTACCTCCCATTAAATCTTCCCAAAAAGATCTATTTACACGAAATCGGACCTGGTACATAAAATCCTTTGCAATCTTAATAGCATCCCCTATCCGCCCGTACTTTACAACGCCGGGAAGGAGGGTACATATTGTGACATGATCCGGATACATTGATTTCTTCAACTGGTGAAAGAACCAGAATGCATAATTTACTCTGTTTTCTTTGATTAGGCCATAAATAACAGTGTTGTAGGTCAAGACGTCAGGTTTACAGTCCATTATTTTCATTTTAGAAAACGCTTCCAAGGCCAATTCAACCTCATCATTTTTGCAAAAGCAATCCATGAGCGTGTTAAAAGATATCGTGTTTGGAGAACACCTGTGCTTAATCATACTTTCAAATAATTCAATGGCTGTCTGGACTCGACCCTCTTTCCCTAATCCAGAGAGTAACGTATTATAGGTCACAACTGTTGGAGAAAGCTTCATGTCCTTCATTCTGTCAAACATTTGCCATGCTTCATCGACTCGTCCAGCCTTGTAAAGTGAATCAATCAAGGAGTTAACAACAATCACATCCGGTTCACATCCATTTTTTATCATCTCAGAAAGTAACTTCACGGCCTCATCTACTTGTCCTACTTTGCTATAGCACTTCATCATCATGTTATAAGTCACTGAATCTGGAGCAAGACCATTCTCTCTGAGCCCATTGAACATGTTTTTTGCTTCTTTCAACTTGCCCATTTCAGCAAGGCTGTACAAAGATGCATTGCACGCTACGATATTAGGAACGATTCCTCCAGCTTTCATCTTCTCAAAGGTCTCAATAGCTTTCCCAGTATCTCCGGACTTGCCAAAATAGTCGATAAAAATAATGTATGTATAAGCAGTAGGTTGAACACCTAGGGATTCCATGGTATCTAAAAGCTTTAGTGCATCCTCAAGTCTACCTGCTCTCAAAAGTCCACAAATAAGCGTGTTATAAGTATGAAGATTTGGCAAGATGCCTTGCTTTCTCATGACATCAAAAGTAGCAAATGCCTGATCGAAGTCTCCGGTTCTGCATAACGCATCGACAAGAATAGTGAAGGTAACTACATCAGGCACATACCCATCAGCTTCCATCTGACTCCAAAATTCTTTGACATTGTCCAAGTCTCCAAAATCACTGAACTTGTCCAACAATGTAATGTAGATTACTTGATCAGGTTTGTGACCATTAGCTTTCATCTTCACAAATAACTCCTTGGCATTTTCCAACTGTCCTGCATTACAAAGAGCATCAATGAGGACTGTATAAGTAACAAGGTCGGGTCCACAACCTTCATCATCCATTCTCCTAAATATCTCATATGCCTCATCAATTTTCCCAGCCCTCCCTAGTACTCTAATGCATATTGTAAATGTGTAAACATTTGGCCTCAACCCCAAACTTTCCATCTCTTTCAACAGGGCCATTACGGTTTCCGAGTCCCTCTTCTTCCCCAACGCAACCATAAGTGCCGAATACGTCTTCAAGCTAGGCTTAAGCCCTTCTGAAACCATTCTTCTATAAGCTTCCAAGGCCTCGCTACAGACTCCTGATTGAATCAGCAAATGGATCAATCCATTGTATGAATATGCATTCAAGACAAATCCAGCCCTTCTCATCTTCTCTAGCGCAATCGTCACCTGCCGAAGCCCGCCTCTGATGGAAAGAGCTTTAAAAATAGTCAAGTAAGTGCTCAAATCCCTCCTAATAATTTTCTTCTGCATCAATTCAAACACAGCAGCCATATCCTCCACCTTCTCATGCACTCTTAAGAATTCAAGCATGAAATTACACGTCTCAGTGGTATGCATAACACTAGGAAACTCAGGTATGGAGTAAAAGTAAGAAAGAGCACGAGTAGGATCCGTCATCGACTTCAAAACCCGAAGAACTTCATCTTCGGACAATGGAATTTTCGCCTTCTTCCTGTTTACCGCCATGGCTTGGTCCGGATTTTGCAACGCAAGGCGGCGGAATCCCTTCCGCTTCTTCCTGTGCTTCTTCCAATTCGCCATAGACAAAGTCGCAGTTTGAAAATCCCCCAAATTTTCCCATATCAATCCTCTCGATGATCCATTATTATAGCTCAAAGCATATATCTGAAAATCACTAAAAGCACCATTGCAACAAGTGCTGAACATACTCAAAGAGCTAGTGATTACAGGTGACATCAGAACATTTTCATCAATAAAATGAAAGAAGAAGTTCCGTTTCGCAAATTGACTTCGTCAGTGGATGATTGTTGGTTGATGAATCTCAATCTTCAGAAAGTTAACAAAGTAAATTACATTTACATTACCTTAAAGCCATCGGAATAGCATTTTCCGGCCGGAGAGGAGCTGAGTTCCGATAGAATTCAGACACAAGTTGGAGCTCCAAGCTTCCATGGTCAGCTGAGATTGTAAATCCTTTGCGGTTTGGCGCTTTTGGATATTTTGTAGGTCATGGTTTTTCTTTTCTTCGGGAACGGATGAAATGCTTAGAAAGAGAGAGACTAAAGATATTTTGAAATATAATAGATTAAATAAAAATTGGGATTTATTTTTTATTTTTTATTTTTAGTTTAAGAATCGTGAGGTCTTATCATTAGGTTGAAATTGACGATGTCAATTATACATTTATAAGTGAATTATGCCCGTGAATTTTTATTTTAAATTCAAAATCGAGGATTTAAATTATTATTACTTTATCATGAAACAACACAATATAGTATTTTTTTAATTCAAAATATTGACATTTGAAATGGTAATTGATGTTTTGTGACCAGGATGTGGAACTTAGTAGCCTGCAATCACACCTGACATGAAAAAAGAAAAGAAAAAGGTGAAGAGTGAAGACAATAAAAAGCACCATTAAAGCTTATAAATTAAAATAAAACTTTAAAAAATATGAAAATGCATAATTGAGACTCACTTATAATTTACATGGCCGTTGAGATATGTTCATATTGCTTCTTTATATAAATGCCTATACAAAAAACCTCCCGAACTTTATGATAGGTTTCAATTATGCCATGAACTTTAAATTTGTTGTTTCTTTACCCTAGATTTCAAATTTATTTTACAACAATCTTTATGTCAACTTTTTCGTTAAAAATAAAGATAGAGATGTGAGAGTCATTTAGTTTCCTCCTCTCATTAAAATGATGACCAAAAGATAGTCTAGTGGTTAGTTGTAAAAATGGATGTTGTTACACACATGCATACTTTATGGTGAGCTAAAAAAAAATGGATGGTTTTAATTACATTTGGAATAGACTCAATAAGAAAGATAAATAGATTTTTGAAGTAGAGGTTTGGTTGAAATGGTCGGAAAAACCAACACGTTGTGAGAAAAGTCACGCACGAACACAAATAGAAATTAACGGACTCTTTAATTGTGAAAGCTAAACATGGAGAAAAAAAAAATGAGTGACGAGACAAGAAAAATTGTAAAACAGCAAAATTGACAGAAATCGTAGGGATGTGAAAGCTAGAAGAACAACCAAGAAAATAATTGAATAATAAATAAAGATAGTTTTTCATTCTCAAAGGTAAGAAATTTATCGAGCAATAATAGTCTCTAAGTTTACTTGTCTTAGGTTTATTTGTTTTATCTTCATTCGTGTCCTAACCTTAATTTTCGTGAGATAGAGACCACAAACTTCATCTATCCTTTGTGGTATAATTACCTCTAAAAAAATCTCAAAACTTGTAATATGGGAGAAAGAAAATAATATTTTTCCATAATTGTTAATCGCCTCCAAATTAAAGAGACCACAAATTTCGTCTCTTATTTAATCGACCGATCTTCATTTCAAATGTGACTTAGACTCTTCGATTTTTACAACCCAATCACATTTACATCTTCATTTTAATGCACGAATTATTTTGAAACAAATTTAAAGATTAAGAGTAAAAATGAATTTTTTTCAAATTAATATAATAATTATCCATTGAAACCTATCTTAAAGTTAAGATTTATAATTGAAATATGTTACCTATAGTATGTGAACTACTATTTTACAAATCACTCTTACATCATATTTCTATCTTATTTTTGGTTGTTGAAAAAATGAGGAAAGGATTGTTTTGAAACAAATTTAAACTGTAAAAATTAAAATTTTGAAAATTGGGAGTTATAATTAAAATTAACCCTAAGTTGAAGTGCATTCAGCTATTGATTTAGCATTTTCCCAAATAATTGAAGGAAGAAAAAATCTCCACACACGGGAGATCGGAAGTGTATCGGGCCAAACTGCCGCCATAAACCTCTTCCACTTCGAACCCAAAAGCCCTACCCGTCGCCTTCTCCCTCTGTAATTAACAACGACGACGGTCCGAGCTCCTCTTCGCCGTCGCCGTCGCCATCTCAAATCATCTCCTTCTCAGGATTTGAATTTCGTATCTTCGTTTTCTGTGCGAGTCCGTGATAGAGACGGAGTTCAAAATTGGGAGCAAAAATGGAGGGAGGTGTTCGAGAATCCGCTGTGGTGCCTGAGAAAGTGATGGATTCAGTGAAGAATTCATTGGACAATGTAGAACAAGTCCAAACTCACCTTAGTTCCTTCCTGTCTATGGCCGAGCCCGATGTCCTTGCTCAAATGCAGCCTCTCCAACGGGCTCAGTCTATGCTTTTGCTTGCTAAAGCCACCACCACTCTCTTCGCATGTAAAATATTTTGATTACTTGTCATTATACTTGATTTGTTTCGTTTATGGAGGCGAAATTTTTGTTTGTTTTGGTGATTTTGTAGTGAAAGTGAGGTGTAGCGGAGTTCACCCTGATGATCATCCTATCAAGACAGAGCTTGTAATTATTCTTATACCTTGTATATGGTGATTAAATCTCAAATTTGCTCACATGGGTAGTAATGTTATTCTCCCATTGTTTCTGAAAAGATCATTCTTATTTTTTGTTATGCATGTAGGAGAGATTAAGCTTGTATGAAGACAAACTAGAACGGTTCATAGGCTTGAGTAAAGGTATGTTTGAGTTTTGATTTTTAGTTTATATCAGCATTGTTTGTTTGTTTGTTGTAGCTACTTATTTTATTGGTAGATTGATAATTTTGCATTTAAATTTGTTCATGAAGCACCATTGAGGCGTTCTACTACCTTGAATCATCAAGCTGCTACTCGCTTTATTGAACATTCTCTGCCTGATCTCACCCAAGGTTGGTAGAATTTGTTTGGTTTTTTGTTTTAGGGAGGGGGGATTTTTGTGCTTGATTCCCTTTGATCAAGGAAAAGTTTCATTATTTTCAGAGCAAAAACAGAGTATGAGGGATATTAGTAGAGGAAAGGGACCAAAAATGATGCAATTAGAGAGGAACTTACAAAAGAAGAGGAAGTATCAGTCTTCTGAAAAACAATCTGTTCAAAATGCTGCTAAGGAATTTCTTGAGAAAGCAACGCGTGAGCTTCTTGGTGATAGTAATGGAGGTTTGCAGGGACCACTATGTGGGGATGCTTTAGATGATGACCTGCTGCAGGAGGACTGAATTCCAGATTTCACTTTGGTACCTGTTTATCACATTTATTTATAATTTTGGCGTCCTTTTTTTAATAAATGCAAGCTTTTCCATACGTTTGTTGATAGAATATGATTTGATTTTCTTAATAAATTTTCCATTTTAGCTCTACTGCTCATTCTTGTAGTACTGGTTGTTGTTGTTAGCGTATGGATTGTGAGTTTCAAATATAGAACTGTAGTCCGTTTCTGGACCTCTTTGATGCGTTTTTACATCGTGATATGTGTATCATGTTCTGTTGTCTTTGTTAAGCCAAGGCCTTTAAGCATTATTGCAGCAAAGTTTCGATTGCAATGGTTTAGTTTTTCTTCAATTGAACTGTCTCCATTCTTACCAAACTGAATGTCATAAAGTAAACTTAAGGCTCCGTTTGATAACCATTTGGTCTTTGAAAATTAAGCTTATGAACACTACTTTTACCTATGAGTTTATTTGTTTTGTAATCTACTTTTTACACTTGTTTTCGTAACCCAAGTCAAATTTTGAAAACTAAAAAAAGTAGTTTTTTGTTTTTGAAATTTGGTTGAGAATTCAAATGTTTCATTAGGAAGGATGAAAACCAATGTAAAGGAATTGTAAGAAAACAAGCAAAAAATTCAAAAACCAAATGGTTATGTCAAAATGAGCATAACTCAGCGGTAATTGACATGTACTACTCCTTTGAGGGTCGGAGGTTCAAATCCGCATACCCCGTTGTTGTACTAAAAAAAACAAATGGTTATCAGAGCTTAAATGATTTCTGTTTACTCCATGCAAATATAATTCTTCCCCCTTCATAGATTTATATTTATGTGCGTGTGTTCCTTAATGTTTTAACACTTCCTCACTTTTACATCTTTCAGGAGTATGAAAACCAGGTTCACCTAATCACCAATGCCCTTAATTATCCCAACTCTGGAAGAATTGGTCCATTTTGAAGTTTGGATTGGTCTGTCTGTTTTCTTTTTCTTTCCTTCTCATAGTTTCTCCCTAGGACATTAAATCGTTTTCCCTTTACTTTATTTAGAAGTCTTTATATATCTGCATTGGGAGTTTCCGTCCCATCATAAGTTACTATTAGGGCAGGACCTGGTTGGGATTTTGGCACTCTACTCTCTCACAGGCCTGATGTTCCTGGTTGCTTCCACCCCAATTTTTGAACTAGTGTGATCATATGAACAGGACATTTAAAGTAGCCTACTTTGGTAGCTGACTTTCTAGTTATTTGGGTCTGTAAATCAGTCATCATCTTGTTATGTGGATTAGCCTTTTTGCCATAAATTAATAATAGTATGTTCGTTGTGACAACTGATAAACCACATCCAAGAATCTTATTGTGTTTTTTGATGGGGCTGTATATCAACTACCTAGCGACCATTGAGCCACCACCTCATTAAAACTACAGTGCTGCAGATAGCGGAGCCACCACTATAGGAGCAGGGACTTTGCCCGGGACGGAGCTGCTCACAATGGCTCTCCGCCCCTTTATGAAGTTCAGGCTCAAGCTCAATGTTGTTAGGCTGCATTATGGTGTTCCTTGGGTTCTTCAGGGCATGCATGTTTCGTAGTGATTTTGAATTTGATAAAAATAATTTTAATCGAAAAGTCACCAATTAGAAAACAACATACCACTCTAAAGAATTTCAAAGATCGCGTGTACGATCTTTTTTTTCTTCTTTTTTTTTCTTCTTTAGAACAAGATAAGTCGGGAAAAGGCATAATCTTCAACTAAACTGGCCTGATAACACTTGATATTAGATTATTAGATAATTTGGTTCCTTCTGTATTTTAGAATCAATCATATTCCGCCCAGAAACCACAGGAAAAAAAAAAAGTGGTATATGACTGGACTGGTTTTATATTCTGTCTTTTGATCTTGCTTTATTCAAAATAGATAAAAACAACTCCCCACTTTTGTGAATAATGAAAACGAAAGGCCAAGGGGGAGATGAAGATTTGAAAACGTGGGACAAGACAAATGCAACACGTGTCGTACCATATTTGACATGCAGCTTTATACGTGTTCAAATTCCACCTCTCCAGAATTTCCTTTGGCCAACACATAACAGTTCAAATTCTCTCTCAAAGAGCTCATAATTTTGAACGAACAACTCTTCTGCAACTGAGAAATTTAGAGATTGAGAGAGAAGATGGGAAGCAATGAGGAATGGAGGAAAAATGCAGATACGCACAAAATGAAGCCTGAGGATATAAAAGCAGCTGGAGTTGAAGCTTCCAAGAGGCCTCCAGGCCACCACCCAGGCACCGTCCTACACCAGCGCCGTAGCCTCCCCTACAGCATCACCACCATGGCCATCGCCGGCGTCTGCGTCGTCGGAGCCATCGGATATCTCACCTTATACACCTTGAAAAAGCCAGAAGCCTCTGCAAAAGACGTCGCCAAGGTAGCCGCGAATGTCGCCGAGCCTGAAGACACCAAGCCCAGGAAGTAGCCTTCTTTTTTTTTCCTCATGTGCCTTGAATGCAAAATATGCAAGCAAAAGCAATAGAGAGATCTTTTTCTCATAGCAAAAATAAAAAAATAGAAGAGGTTATGTTGATAACATTTATTCATTCTATAGAACAATCTGAAAAGGAAGAAAGAAAAAAGAAAAAAAGAAAAAAAAGGATCTACAACCGACGATTTCTTTCAAAAGATTGAGATCCTTTGTCAATATGAAGATAGATAAGAGAACAAATAATCTGACTATGGCAACAGAATTGTCATCATTCAAAATTGAGTACAACACGTTACATCTGAAAGCATCATAGTAATACTTCAATTTCAAAATCTTACAAGAATATAATTTTGGCATCCTGCAAAAGTAGATGGGAACAACAAAATGATGATCGATGACGATCTGCTTCGAGTTCACTAATCGATTTTCACTGATGAGTAGATGAGCCTTGTGAACCAAAAGCATGCATAGAAGCCAATGGTACCGGTGAGCACAAAGAATGCGTATGAAACAATCAGCATATATCCAAAGTACAATAGCCCAGATACCAGCTTTGTGATTTCAAGCTTCGTGAAGAAGTAGAAGGTGGAATATAGGAAGAGGTAGAGGGCGGATGAGCCGGAGGTTAGGTAAGATCTCCACCACCACAAGTAATCTTCGCTGCACAACTGGAAGTAGCAGAGCACGATCGTGATTTCGGCGCAAGTGATTAGGAGGATAACGAAAACCAAGAAGAGGAATCCAAAAATGTAGTAGAACTGGTTCAGCCAAATTGAGGTTAAGATGAAGAAGAGTTCGATGAAAACGGCTCCAAAGGGGAGGATTCCTCCAATAAGAACTGAGAAAGCTGGGTGCATGTACCAAGCTTGCTCTGGGATTTGCCTGGGGATTTTGTTCGTTTTCACCGGATCTTCAATAGCTGGCTTCTTGAACCCGATGTAGCTGCCCACAAAGACGAGGGGGACTGAGATTCCAAACCATAAAAAGACCAGAGCAAACATTGTTCCAAAGGGCACAGCTCCAGATGATTTCTGTCCCCAAATCAGGGCATTCAAAAAGAAGAATAGAGCGAAAATGGTGGCGGGGAAGATAACTGCGGTGTGCAGGGCAATCCTCTTCCACTCTGTACCCTTGAACATTTTGTACAGACGGGCAGCGGCGAACCCAGCAAAAAGACCCATGAAGACCCAGAGCAAGAGCATGGCCGTCATAAGTCCACCTCTGTTTGAAGGGGAGAGGAACCCAAGGATGGCGAACATCATCGTTACAACAACCATTCCCAAGAACTGAACTCCTGTTCCGACGTACACGCAGAGAAGATCTGAATTTTTAGGAGGCCTAAAAACATCCCCATGGACAAGCTTCCACCCTGTCTCTTCCTGGGCTTCTTCCAAGGTTTCAAGTTCGTTGTACTTGGAAATATCACGGTATAGTGTACGGAGCATAATCATTGCAACCATGCCGGAAAGGAAAAGAACAATCATCAATGAATTGACGATTGAGAACCAATGGATTTGGTCATCGCTCATCAAAAGATACGCATCCCATCTAGAAGCCCACTTCACTTCACTCTCCTGGACGAAACAGAAAGTGGCCCGCAAATGAAGGCATGAGTTCATGGCCAAGTAAATTTAGCCTACTTTACTTCATATTCTATAGTTGAGCAAAGGACGACAAAGTGGGAGAACAAAAATCTAGTTCAATAATTAACTATACATCGTCCAAACAAAAAAACGAACCATTCTAAAGTGAGTGAATATGTAAGGTATGTTACGTTTATGTCGGACATTTTTAAACGTGTAACATGTTTATGTCTTAGTTGTAGCCCCTATTTCAATGCTATGCATGGCTCTTTGTCAACTTTTAGTTTGATTATGGTTTTTATTTCATGCTATGCATGGCTCTTTGTTAACTTTTAGTTTGATTAGGGAAACCATAAAAAACGAATATGCTTACCTATTTCAATGCTATGCATGGCTCTTTGTTAACTTTTAGTTTGATTATGATTTCTATTTCAATGCTATGCATGGCTCCGTTTGATTGGGGAAACCATAAAAAACGAATATGCTAACGAAGGTTGCAGCTTATTATTCACAAATCTCGTGATAGTTTTCATTACCTATTTCATGGAAGGAAAAAAATCCGCTCTGCTTAGCCCTTTTTCTAGAAGTATTTTAGTGATAGGTTCTATAGGAACGGGACAATCCTATTTGGTTAAAGTCTATCATGCGGGCCTCCCATTAGAGGCGAGAGACCCGCCCCAAAAGTGATTGGGTCAAAACAAAATATAGCTAATGAGAATATAGTGTTTCAATTTTAAAAAATATAATAGAAGGCTATATATAAATAAAGATTGTAGCACTAGTAGATCTGCGAACGCACCTGAAATTCAACATCAAAGGTAAATACGATTTCCTTTCCCTCATCGACCTCCTGCGGAGAGTTGGAATTAACAACCGTGTGTTTTGCATGCGGGTCGCAAGTTGTAAGACGAGTGTTCTTATCATTCCAGTTCCCTTCGTATTCATGCTTGACGCTGAACGCAACATAACACCGTAAGCAAGTTGCATTACCAATTAATAATAAACCTGGAAAGTCAAAAGCTTGATCGAATAGAACGAGTGGGGTAATAACCTGAATGGTTTGACCTCAAATCCCACGATTCTCGCAGAATCAGTTTGCATATCTTTATGATACCTGACTGTAAATGCTAGATGATTGTGGATAAAGTACTTCTCATCTTTGCTCTGTGAAAAAGCCAAAAATACGTGAACTTCAATTTTTTGCAAATATAAACATTAATTTGCTGGTGAAAAATAAAGAACTTGCCGCAGTATATTGGCCTTTAAGCCCAACATGATAACCCATTTGGTAAACAACAGGTGACTCCTGGTCCTGCCTTTGAATGGGAAAAACCAGGGGAAGGTTATCCAGAATCCTGTCACATAAATGGAAGATTCAAGATGTAAAACCCAAAAGAGATGTCAATCAACAACAGAAAACAATAATATGCTTTTCTTCCCCTAAGAAAAATGCCGTACATGTTGACCCGATATTCATCATTGATCTTCTCTTTGAAATCCTTTGCTTCTTTAGCATCGAGTTTAATCCGGCCAACAATGCTACACATCTGAGGTTCCCGCATTTTAAACTGCAAAAAGTTCCAATGGGGTCAAGAACTTAACTGCGGCAAATACAAAGAAAGGACCTGTTTGGAATGACTTTCTAAGTGCTTAAAAACGAACCTGTTTGGAATGACTTTCTAAATGCTTAAAAACATATTTTTTTGCACTTAAAAAATAATTGCAAACAGGCTAGAAGTTTCCTATGTTCAAGTAAATCTGAACTCACCACGTAGGGGGAATTTTCAATTCTGTCACCTCGAAGAACTTCACCAAGATTTTCTGCGCTGTCCAATATCTTTTCTGGACGAGAAAATGGGAGTGAATAATACGAGTAAGGAAGCTGAGTCTTCGTTGAGGTCAATTTGTTTACTTTCACTTTTAATTCATCTCCCTGCATCCAAACGTGAAAAGTACCACAATAATCTCTTAGATCTGAAACGCACTGGGTGCATTATGCCGGAGGTATTATGCCACACACGCGCGCGAGATTCTATTCTCGCTGAAAGATCGAACAATATTCAACAAATTTTGAGATATTTCATAAATCAAGTAAACAATAGCAAAACCCAACATAATATGTAATACATTATATACAACATACAGAATGAGAGTGAAAACGCGTTGTATTTGTCCATTCAAAGCACATCTAGAATCAATACTCCCAGCTGACTTACACCAACTCCCCACCGTCCCCCACCCCACACTTGACAAAAACAAAGAGATGACTCGCAACTCGGAATGCTGCGCATTCCCCACGATTCATACCATTTTCCAAAACAAAAGTTGAATCTAGAAGTAAACGTCCTCTAATCCGTAACGTAAATTACCTATAATACATAAAACCTACAATCCAAACCAACAATCCCTCAAGATTGAGACGATCTACCACGATTCAAAAACCACAAAGAACAAAAAAAACAACAAACGAGATTTCCAGATCTAGATTCCCCCACACTCATCCCATTCCACACACAAACAGCCCGCGTAATTCCACCAGCTCCCAACATCAAGCACAGATCCAACAATACAACACGGATCAAGCAGAAAATACACCCTCAGACCCAAAAAGTCCACAACGATGCACACAATCAACACAAAACAAGCGTATTCGTGAGAACTAACCTTCTCGAAGTCCTCTGGTGCAACACCGGGAAGGTAGAAACAGTTAACTCCATGAATGAGAAGCAAGAGAACAGCAGCGATGGAGAAGCTCCGAATCGCCATGGCGAGGGAGAGAAGGAAGGGGGAGAGAGGAGAATGAAGAAGCCTCTATAGATCCGAGAGGGGAGGATTTAATTTCTTTCTTTCGCCGGTTGTTTGTGTTTGTATAATGGGGGAAAATGGGGAGGAAGAAAAAAAAAAAAAAAAAAAAAAAAAAAAAAAAAAAAAAGAGAGTGCAAAAACAATCAGATAGTTGCAGTACACCAGATTATTACCCCTCCCACCCTTTCGTGATTGTTACGGTGACGTTTTACCAACACTCTCCTGATCTTGCCACGTCATCGTGTTGAATCAATCTGGACCGGACATTGTTTAAAAAAAGAGAGAAAAAAAACAATTGATGAAAATTGGTAGGGATTTAAATGCATTGAATTTTCAGTTTGGAGTTTGCGTAATTTGCTTCTGATTTTCTACAGCTAATAACCTATCAAACACTTCATTAAAAAAAATTATATGTTCAAATAAGTAAATAAATATGGCAAACACGTGCATAAACCTTTAGAATTACACTTTTCTTTTTTGTTCAAGCATAGATTGGTTTTTAAGTTTTTTAATTCTTTCTAATTTTGAAATTTTGAATTTCTGATTTTTTATTTTAAACTTTTTTTTACTAAATTTCCATTTTTTGTTGTTTTGTTTTTTTTTTTTTTTTTTTTTTTTTTTTATCTTAAAATTTTAGAACTGCTCTAGTTTGGCCGCTAGCTTTCCAAAGACTATTAAACTTCAAATTTATCTCATTTTGATTATTTTATTTTCAAAATATTTATTTTAATCACTCCTATATTAAAACACAGCTCTAATTTAATTATAATAGATGGATAAGATAATTTTAAAAAATAATACATATATAAAAAATTTGGTTGAGACAGATATTAAAAATTAAAATAAACAAATTAACAAGCATAGCTCATGATATATGTTATTTTTTAAAAAAATTAACATAATAGACATTTAAAAAGTTGGATAACCAACATGATTATTTTCATAAAATGATGAGAAAATTACATGGTTTTTTTTAAACGAGATAATGTTGTCATTACACATATTTTTAGATAGGAAATTATTTTTCTAATTTTGTAATTATTAAAAATTAAAATATATATATATTTCTTCTCTTTCTTTTTCTCTAATCTCTCCTCCTTTTCTCACTTTCTAACCATAGCATTCGTCGTCGCCTTTGTCGTCGTCCCCACCGTCATCTCCTGCGACCACGAGTCCATATCGAGGGCGTGCATCCCAAAATCTTGCAACCTTACATTCACATCTCAAATCTGACCACAAATCCACAATCAGCATAACTATGATGGTGCATATCCAAGATTTTGGCGGTGACATGCACCAACATGAATCACTCTCAGACGGAATACGACTTGCCCACAACCCTTAAATGGCGCTCTCACCATCGATTTTTAGCGAACTGATCTTTGAGGCCATCCACAAGGCGGGCTCCTCGGTTATCGGCGAAACCGACGAGTACGGACCCATGATATTTTTTACGACCACATGCTAGAAGTCGCGCAACATATCCAACAGTTCCAGCGGCGACCATGACTCCAACATTAATGAGGTACTTCCCCCGGTTCTCCGATTCTTCTTCTGGCGATTACACGACTTCTGACGGTCTTCAAATCCAACCCACGACACCAACCTTCATCTCCTTTGTTATTCACATTTCTCCATAGGTGAATAGCTTCTAAAACGATTTATAGCTTCTTCTTTCTTGTGTAATAAGTAATAGAAAGGAGGAAGAGAGCGAAGAAAACAATAAGAAAATAAATAAGAGAAAGAAGATGTGGCGACGACGGGTGACGGAGGCCATGATTGGGAGGTGAGAGAAGGACGAGGGGTTGAGGAAAAAGAAAGAAGAGGAAGATGGAGAAAAATAATTTTTTTATTATTTATTTTTAATAATTTAAATTTTTTTAAATTATTTTTATCTAAAAATATGCTCACGTCAACCTTGGGTTAGTATTTGACAGAAGAAAAAAAAACGCACCAAATACAAAATTTAGGGGTAAAATTGTTGAGTTTAAAACGTTAAAGGCCGAAGTGTTACAAACACAAACCTTAAGGACCAACGGTGTAATTTTTTCTAAAATAAACATTTTGACATCAATAAAAATATGAAAAAAAAAATATAGAAAGTTTAAAGTGATCAATAACTAAAAGGTCATTAAATTAATATTTTATGTCAGTTGAGCTATGCCCATTTACCCACTGACCCGACTAATTACACTTACACTATATAGAAACATTTTTTCATGCCAAAAACATTTTCGAAATCCTTGAAAAAAACTCATCACAAACACTCATTTAAGAACAACCTTACAAAACATTCATTCAACTTATCACTCATAATTCATACACAAACATAAATATTTTGTTCAACAAACAAAAACACAATAAATACGCATAAACAACCTATCACTCTACCAACACACAAACACAACCTAACGATCCGCGACGTTTCAATAGTAACTAGTAAGACCCCTATTAGAAAAATCTACAAGACTACAACCACATATATATATATATATATATATATATATATATATATATATATATATATATATATATATATTTTTAATTTTTTTTTGGAGTAAACAATATATATATATATATATTTTTTTTAATATTAATTTTTTTTATTTAAAAAACAATATATATTTTTAATTTTTTTTTTGGAGTAAACAATATATATATATATATATTTTTTTAATATTAATTTTTTTTATTAAAAAAACAAAACTAATATACATTTTTTATTTCATCCAAATGTTTAACTATCATGTATGAATTATGAATTATGAATTAGAGGTTTCAATTAAAAAAAAAAAAAAAAATACTCCCAAGTTGTACTTTAAAAAAAAACAATTCTTATTTAAAAGGAAAGAAAAAATGTATAGAAAATAATATAATGAAGGAAATTTTTTTTAAAAAAAAAACGAATCACCTTCTCTTGTACTAAAAAAACAATTCTTATTTAAAAGGAAAAAAAATATGTATATTATTTGTCCTTTTTTTTTTCCACCGACAGACTTATTTCGAATTCTATTTTTACCCTAATTTGTCGGGAAATAAATTGTTATTTTTACTATAATTATTTCTGTAAATCCTCGATTTTGAATTTCATCGATTGCACGATTATCGGGGAGGGGAAGATGGAGAAGAAGAAAGGAACAGGGTCGTGTTTTCACCTGGTTGACTTTACTTCGCTTTCTGTACTCTTCGCGCTCACCAATGGCGTCTCGAAGTTCTTTCCCGGCCCGGACATTGACAATCTCTCTGAGCTTTCTGCTCCTGGTTCACGCGACCCACTGTTTCAACTTCTTCGGTGTAAATCCTGTGGATTTTAAGAAGGTGAATTCAAACTTCAACAACGCACTAGAAAAATTTACAAGCATTTTATGGATTTGTTTATAGGATTAGAGCTCGAAATGTAGCGAATTATCTCGAAAAGGGGGTTTTAGAATGATTAAAGTTTTATGTCGCTAAGGTGTTTGTGATATTGCCTGAGACTCTGAGAGAACTAGCATCGATTATCATTGTGTATTGTTGGTGGCAGGGGGATGACTTGAAATTGAAGGTGAAAGGATTAACTTCTATGGAGATCCAGCTTCCTACACGAAAAGACAGCGTGCAATGCAGTGAATATTGGTGAAATTTTACATGGTGACTGGAGTGAAAATTCCCCTTACATGGTAATTTTTATATGTATTCTTAACACTTTTCAGAGACTATTTCGGTTTATATATAATGTCATTATCATGTACTATTTCTTTTCTAATAATAATGTTCAATTCGTCCAAATTTGTGGCGTTTTCTTTTTTTGACAAGAAAATTTGTGGCATTGTTTGCAGGCCAAAATGATGGAGAATAAGTTGTGAAATATTATCTGCCGGATTAAACTTGATGACAGAGGAGCCAAAGAGTTGAAATAGAAGATTGCGGATGTGTATATGGTCTACATGTACGAAAATCTCTCACTTAGCCAAATTAGGGTCCGTTTGATAACGTTCTCATTTCCTGTTTTTGTTTCTCATATTTCGAGAAACATATTTGTTTAGATTCTTTTGATATTGTCATCTGCAATTTTTTGTATGAATGTTCCATGCATTTGGATGAATCTCTCCATGCTTATCAGCTTGAATTTCAGGTGTTTTTGTTTTTAGTTCAACAAGTGGGGTGGGGGATTGGAACCTCCAACCTCAAGTAAAGGATTACATGTCAATTACCGTTGCTATAAGCTCCTGTCATACATGCCTATCTTGCCATGAGGGACGACCTCAATAATGAATAGGTTAGAGTCTAATTCTTTTGATATCTGGCATACTGGCATTAATCATGCGGCGAATTTACAGTCATATTTTTAATTACAACAATCTTCAGACCACCCAGAATAGAGCCTCTATGCCAGGTTGTGTCTGCCCGTCTTTACAAGATGCTTAACGGTACAGATTGGAAGAAAATTGCCTTTAGACGGCCTTCACTTTCCCCACTGTCATCTATATGATCTTCTTCATGTTAAATGCTCCTTATGGGGTCAGAAATCATGTGCAGTAGTGCCAATCATCTTGTTTTTGTGGGAAGTTATGTTGGATTCAAGAAGGCAGCAATTGAGGGATCTTATGAAGACCACCTCTCTTCACAGACAAATTCCACAACAGTCCTGGTACGTGAATCCGATCTCCATGGTATTGTTTGGGGGGATATTCGCCTTTTCGACCGTCATCACCGAGTTGTCCTTAAGCCTTACCGCAACTTGGCCAAGACAATTTTACTGGTTCTTTGGCTTCCACTTCTTGGTTTTCATAGTCTTCATCATCACTTGTGCTTTGTTATTTCCAATTATGCAGGGAGGATTATCGTTGGTCCATTGGTGGTGGCGATCTTCGTAATATCAAGTTCCCTCTATCTGGAGAAAATTTCTAATACTACGGAAGTACCGTACTCCCTTTGTTCACATTATATACAATAAATGACATAGGATACGTACTAATCGCTTCATACTCTTTCGTTGTGGTAACGGTACCATTGGATTCTTTCTTGCTTTTGGTTCACGAGAGTTATCTATTACTGTGTAAAATTCTCCCCTAGCCCTTTTCCTATTCCTTTTTTCTTTAATTTTCTTTTCAGTTGGTTATTTTTTCTGTTCTAAATTATTGAAGGTGAAGTTTCATTTGGTTGAACTTTGAATTTTCTGCCAGTTCAGTCGCTTGTGTTGGAGAAGCTAGCAATTGATGCTTTGACATTCATCTGGTTGAACTTGTCAGTTGTCACTAATCTTGTTTTTTCAGTTTTATGCATAATTTTAAAGATTACAGGTTTTTTTTTTTAAATGTCTAATAAGTTATTAAACTAAAAATGTCTTATAGATCCTTAAAGTTTCAATTTTGTATCTACTTAAACTTAGAAGATTGTCTAATAAATCTCTTACATATTTGACCTTTTTTATATTACCAAACCTATTAGACATAAAATATGATTTTCTATCTAATTTCATGTTTGAATTTTCTGCTTTTGTTAAAAAATAATAATAATAAAATTAAATACAAAATTGAGAATTCACAGACCAATCAGACACAAAATGAAAGTTTAAGGATATATTTAATATTTTTTAAAGTTTAGACACTTATTCGATACACAAATTAAAAGTTCATAAATCTATTAGACATTTTTAAACTTCTTACAAAAAAAAAATGGAAGTTGACAATGTAAATACTTTGAGCGTGTTTGGGGCACCAACTTAGGGTTGGGTGAACTGGACTATTATAACTCAGTATATGTTTGACCCACCGACTATTATAACTCACCGTCAATAAATGATGAATTTACTATTTATTACTGTTATAACGCACAAACTATTATAACCACCAACTATAATAACTTATTAAGCACGCCTCAAAGAGTCTCTTTAACGGAAAATAAACACAATTTAAAAAACAAATAGGCCTTTAATATTTCGGGAATAATTTCCCCATTAAATTGATTTGTCGGAGCCAACAACATAACTTTTTTTTATAATCACGTTGACCATCTGCATGTGCAGGAGATTCCGCATGGCGGGGACGATGGAGAAGAAAAGAACAAGATTGCACCTCGTTGACTATAATTCGTGTTCTGCAGTACACTTCAAACTCACCAATGGCGTCTCGGAGCTCTCTCCCATTCCGGACATTGACGATCTCCCTCATTTTTCTGCTTCTGGTTCATTCCGTCCACTGTTTCAACTTCTTCGGCATTCGTCCAGTGAATTTCAAGAAGGTCAATTTCAAATTTAATCAATGCATCTGATGGATTAATTATATTTTCATTTGTTTATAGGATTAGAGATCGAAATGTAGTGAAGCATGTTGAAATTTGAAGTGGGTTTTTTTTGTAATGATTAAAGTTTGATGCCGCAAGGTGTTTGATAAATTGTCTGAGAGAATGTGTACTGATTATTATTGTGTTTTTTTGGTCGCAGGGGGATGACTTGAAAGTGAAGGTGAAAGGATTAACTTCTTCGAAGACCCAGCTTCCGGTTTCGTATTACTCGCTTCCGTTTTGTCGTCCCGAAAAGATCGAGGACGATGCGGAGAATCTTGGAGAAATTTTACTTGGTGATCGAAGTGAAAATTCCCCTTATGTGGTAGCTTTTATATCTATTCTTAAGACTATATAGAGACTATTTCAGTTTTGACGTGTTTATATTTTCATTATCAATCACAATCACAAAAAGGTTCCATAAAAAATGATAGCTAAGGACTTACTTGATTCTTAAAATTTGTGGCGTTTTTAAGTTTCTGGCATTGTTGTTTGCAGGCCAAAATGATGGAGGATCAGCTGTGCAATATTGTATGCAGGATTAAACTCGATGACGATGGAGCTACAGAGTTGAAAGAGAAGATTGAGGATGACTATATGGTTCACATGTATGGCAATCCTTCACCTAGCCATATTAGACTCCTTGATGTTGTCATGTGCATTTATTTGTTAATGAATTTTCCTTGCATTTGATAGGATCCTTGATAACCTTCCTCTGGTTCGTCCGATTAGAATTTTTGAACATGAATCTCCCTTTACTTATCAGCTTGGATTTCATATGGGGCTTAAAGGGTATTATCCTGAGGCAAGTTTTGTCATTTTGTATTCATGGAATTTCATTAGTATTACTATTATTAATTCACTTATATTTGAAAATGCTCACGTTTTTGTCTCTCTATGCACAGGAAAATGTTGAAAAATACTTCATCTACAACCATTTGACATTTACTATAAAGTATTATCTAGATACACGAACAAATTCTACTAGAATTGTGGGATTTGAGGTTCAACCATTCAGGTTTTTCCCCATTCTCCCTCTATTTTCTCTCCCATTTGATCAAGTTCAAATCTTCTTAGCACCGCTCCGGTGCTAAGCTAAATCTTACTTACGGCCATCCATGCTTTGCAGTAGAGTTTTCTTATATGGTTATGATGTTACATGACCTCTTCTCTATAATTTTTTTTATGAAAGCAGTGTCAAACATGAATATAAAGGAAAATGGGAAGAGAGAAATACTCGTCTATCAACTTGTGACCCAATCTCAAAAGTTACTGTTCTTGGCTCCGATGGTCCTCAAGTGGTGGAGGAGGGAAAGGAAATCATTTTTACTTACGACGTCGAGTATCATGTACGTCTCAATAGTTAATTGGAGCTGCTTGCCAAATATTCTTTAGTTGTTAGTTGTTAGTTTGTTACTAGGGCATGAGTAGTATCCCAATGATGAATTTCTTTATGCTATTTTCCTTGCTTTTTATTGCTTTGCTACTGTATTGCTTATTGTCGATACCATTACATCATAAGTTGCTTTTCACCGATAAAGTGTATTATTCTTAATGTGTGCGTTTCTTCCTAAATTTAAGGAGAGTGACGTGGATTGGCCGTCGAGATGGGATGCCTATCTTGCCACGAGGGATGACCAAACGCATTGGTTCTCAATATTGAACGGTTTAGAGTCTATTCTTGTGATCTCTGGCGTACTGGCAGTAATTGTGTGGCGGATTTACCGTGATATTTTTAACTACAACGATCTCGAGACCCAAGATCGAGCCCAAAAAGAGACTGGATGGAAACTCATCCACGGGGATGTTTTCAGGCCACCGTGTAATTCAGATCTCCTTTGCGTTCATGTTGGAACTGGAGTTCAGATTCTTGGAATGATTCTTGGCACTATGCTTTTGGCCATCCTGGGACTCCTCTCCCCTTGTAATAGGGGTGGTCTTATTACAACCATGCTCTTGCTCTGGATTTTCATGAGCCTCTGTGCTGGCTATGTGTCTGCTCGTCTTTACAAGATGTTTAACGGTACAGATTGGAAGAAAATCGCCCTTAAGACGGCCTTCACGTTCCCTTCTGTCATCTATATAATCTTCTTTGTGTTAAATGCTCTCTTATGGGGTCAGAAATCATCTGCAGTAGTGCCATCTTGGGCAATGTTTGTTCTGGTCTTTCTATGGGTTGGAATCTCTGCCCCACTTGTCTTTGTGGGAAGTTATATTGGATTCAAGAAGGAAGCAATTGAAAAACCTGTGAAGACCAACTCACTTCACAGGCAAATCCCAAGACAGTCCTGGTACATGAATCCAATCTCCATCGTTTTGATCGGAGGGATACTCCCCTTTTCGACTGTCTTCATCGAGTTGTCCTTTAGCCTTACCGCAACTTGGCTAAACCAATTTTATTGGTTCTTTGGCTTCCATTTGCTGGTTTTCATCATCCTTGCTGTCACTTGTGCTGAAACATCCATCATGCTTTGTTATTTACAGTTATGCAGGGAGGATTATCGCTGGTGGTGGCGATCATACATAACGTCGGGTTCGGTTGCTCTTTACCTCTTCCTCTATTCGATGTCGTACTTCTCCAAGTCCTTGGAGATCACGAAGCTTGTCTCTGTGTTATTGTACATAGGATATATGTTAGTTGCTTCATATGCTTTCTTTGTGCTAACAGGTACCATTGGATTCTTTGCTTGCTTTTGGTTCACAAAAGTTATTTATTCCTCTGTGAAATTTGATTAGCATAGTTTTTTTTTTCTTTTTCCTCTGTTGATGGACAAACTTGGGAAGCTAAAGTTTCATGTAGTTGAACTTGAAATTTTTGCTAGTGCAGTCGCTTGTGTTGGAGAATCTGGCATTTAATGCTTTGACATTCATATTTTGTTTGACTAGTCTCGTTTGATAAGGGTTTTTTTTCTTCAAAATTTGACTTTGGATTTTAAAAACATATTTAGAAAGTATAACAAAACAAATAAACTCACATGCATGTAACCTTCATTTTTCTGTTTTTCATGAAATCTTGAAATTTTATTGTCCTTAAATTGAACTTTCAAATTTGATAAATAGAGGAATCAATTCAAATATATATATATACCATACAGTGAATGAACTAACATATTAAAAAATATTAAAAAACAAATCACTCGCCAACCTGAAATTTGTTAACTAAATTTGTTAAAGTATTCAACCCTACTAGTGTGATGTTTGAATCTCTCCACCTCACATGTTGTAGAAAAAAAATCACTCAAAACAAAGACAAACAAAATATTTCAAAGAGAATTGCAAGAGTAATATACTTTAGGGATAAAAATGTAACATTTTGAAACTTAATGATGAAATGAAAATTATACTCAACATTTAAGGATCAAAGTGATATTTTCATTCTTATCATATTTAGTTCATATGCAGGTTAATCAATTAACCAATATTAGGGTTTGGGGTTGATTAACAAAATTGTATATTAATAACTTTCACATGATAAAAAATTATAAAATAATCATTATTATTATTATTATTATTTGTAAATCCTGAACTTAATTAGTACTCATATGGTCAAAAAAAAAAAAAACAGAGAGTAAAAATCCAGCACCCGGAAAAATAGTAGTAATCAGTCAACATATTTCTCTTTTAGGTTGATAAGGGGGAATTTTTTTCTTCTAAAAATAATTATATTTCCAAGCTTTTTCAATTTGGTCTATATCAACCTTCATTATATTTCCAAGCTTTTTCAATTTGGTCTATATCAACCTTTAAAATACTCGTTTCAATTTCTAAAATTTAAAACATTATCCATTCGCTTAAGCTTTGAGAAATATTTGTTTTAGTATTTGACCCATTATTTTATCACTTAAAAAATATTTTAATTAATGCGAGAATTGAACCCATGATCTGTAAGGACAATCTTATATCAATTGAATTAGAGTCGATTTCACATCACTTAATATTTACTTACTCAATACTAATTTGAATGTGTAAACACACGTTAATAATAATGAATATTTAAAATCAGATGGCCAATTTATTTATAAAAAATAAAAATAAAAAATAACGAAAAATGATTATTTTTTAAAAGTTATTAAAATTCATATTTTAAAATGTTAATAACTTAATATAATAAACTGTATTGTTGAAGGACGAAAGTGGATAGGGATACTTTAAAAATTAATGGACTAGAGTGAAATCAAATTTGTATCAAACCGATATTTAAATTTTCCTTTACACGAAATTAGTGGGGGCATTTTAGTAAACAACGAGGGTAAAAGTCCTTAATATTTAGAATAAAGACACTACGCTCAATTTTTTGTTCTCAGACCAACGTCTTCCCAGAAGAGAGGAAGATGAAAGCGCAGACTATAACTGTAACTACCATTTTCAGTGCTCTCTTCTTCTTCTTCAGCCAAATTTCGTCTGTTCTTTCCTTTACTCCACCACAATGCAAGGCGTGGCTTGTTCAATCAATTCCCACAGATATGCCGCAGCTTCAGCGAGTTCAAGGCGTCCTTTCAACTCGTAAATCTCAGTCATTTTGTCCACTTTCCTTTCTAATTCATTTGATTCTTTTGGTTATTTTTTTGCTTCGATCGTCTTGATTTAGATACCTAGAAACTGTGACCTGATTTTCAGTTATCGGTTTGTTTGGATTATCAGGGGATGTATTTGTATGGTTAGCTGGGAATTCGACACAGCGTTTGGATATCATTGCTCAGTATTGGGAATTACTAGCTGCTCCTGATGATTCTCGCTCGGGGGATTATGGATATTCGGATGAGGATTTGAAGAAATTTGGGGCTTATCAAGGTTATGATGTTTATTCAGCTATAGAGAAAGCTGCTGATCGCAATGTCAATGTCAGGTAGATTCAATTTGGCTTTGGTGTTGAATTTAGGGTTTGGAAATGGAAATGCTTCAAATCCAAATAGTAAGCTGCTTGAGTGTTGACCTTACAAACCGGTAGAATTCAATTATACTTAGTTGAATCATCATGGATTGACCTAATGGCCAATAAGGGCCTTGAGAATAATAAGTCTCGGAAGAAATGAATTCAACTTATGGTGGCCACCTACCTAGGATTTAATATCCTAAGAGTTTACTTGTCGACCAAACGTAGTAGGGTCCGACGGTGGCCCGTACAGATATGAAAAAAAAACAAATTATGCTTAGTTGGACGTTAAAGATATGTATATATTACTCCTTAAAGATGATAAGATTAATATGTGAGTTTTAAGACTTTTTTTAATTGCTTAGGCCTCCGTTTGAGAATTATTTGTTTTTTTTGTTTTTTAAAATTAAGTCTATAATCACTTTTTCACCAATGGTTCCTTTGTTTTGTTAGGTACCTTTTTTATAAGTGTTTTCAAAATTCAAGTTAAGTTTTGAAAACACAAAAAAATAGTTTTTGAAATTTGAAATTTGACTTAGAATTTTAATGTTTCCTTAAGAAAGATGAAAATCATTGTAAAGAAACGGTAAGAAAACAATCACAAAACCAAATGGTCTTCAAACGGCTTATCTATTAGATGTTGTCAATTTCGGATTTGACCTACTTAAGTATATAATCTTGAAATTATTCATTATGTTTATTAGTTTCAGAACTTTTCAAGTTTTCATTATGTAGGCTCGTATCTCACTCGGGGGTATATCCTCACTATGGAAAAGAACCAGCTGACTTAGCTTCTGGAAGGCCAAATGTGCAGAATGTAACTTTATCACTCGGTGATTGGTATGAGTCAGGCATAGTCCATTCAAAAGTTTGGATATCTGATGATAGAGATGTGTATATAGGGTCTGCAAACCAGGATTGGAAATCTCTTTCACAGGTAAGCTGATACTGGAAGCACTTTTCATGTCAAGAACTTACTTCAACCACATTATTTATTGGTGAGGAGGGTTTAAAAGAGATAGAGCTCCAAATCTATGATCAAAATTAAGTGTCAATTTTTATTATGCAACGACTTAGTCTTTGTAGTTTATAGGCACATTTGGTCCCTAATCAATTTATTGATCTACAAACGTATGAAATCCTATAAATTTTAACAACAATTTTCACGATAAGGACTAAAACATTACAAATTTTAAAGTATGGGGACTAAATTGTTACATGCTAAAGTCTAGGGACTAAACTGTTACAAAATTGATGGTATAAGTATTAAATTGTTACAAATTAAAGTTTAAAGACTAAATTGTTACTTCCATGGTAGTTCATGGACAAAAAGTTTATTTTAACCTATAAAGAACTTATTTCAACCACATTATTTATTAGTGAGGAGGGTTTAAAACAGATGGAGCTCCATATATATAATATTGATTTTCGGGGCACCCTTTTTGAACATTTTTCATTGAGTCTTAAGGTTGATGCCCCAATTATTTAATGGTTGTAGGTGAAGGAACTCGGAATATATCTCACTGGCTGCCCAAGAATAGCAGCTCATGTCAAGGTCTATTTTGACAATCTATTGAAACTCACATTTCTTAATCATACGGATTACACAAGAACAATATTTGACCACCAGTGGCAGACACATAGAAAAGTTCCTTGCTGGTCATATTTTATTGATCCTGAGTCTAGATGCAGGCAAGTCCAACTATTATTGTTTTCCTTCTTTTTACAGAATGTATTTTCTGATTTATTCAATACTGGCATTAGATTCATTTTTCTTCCTTTTTGTGAGTGATTGGAATCCTTAAAACCTAATCTGTCTTCTCAGGGGACAAATCAATTGAAGTTCTGGGTGGTAGCCAATTTTATGCAAGATATCTGTTTTGTATTTCGACAAATGGCTCTGGTTATGTTATTTTGAAAGAGAGACACAATGAAATCCATTCCCATCCCGTTTCCGATTGGTAAATATGGAGAGAAAGAAGATTAAAGTTGAAAAAAGGGTAGAAAAATTTACAAATATAGGATAATAAGATCCATTTCCCAATTCCCCATTTCTATAGGTATATTTTGAGCTTATATTAAATTATCTTTCTTGAAATAAATCAATGTTGAACATGATGAGGATAAAAATAGATATAGCTTGTTTCCCTGTCATCAACTTTTTTCTTTTTCAAGTTAGTTCAAATGCACATGGAGAAATTTAAGTATACTTAGAAACATACATACAAATTAGACATACCAATATATTTGTATCACCGACATTTAATTTGTTTTACTTAAACTTTTTATGGTACCACATCCCATCGTGGTGAAATCTAGGATATCCAATGTGAAGTTTCCAATATATATATATATATATATTTTACAATAAGTTTCCAATATGTTCACTGTTAACAATTTTGCAGGTCACCGCTTCCACCATATGTGAAGTTTCCCCATACATTAGGATATCCATTCATATCAGATCCTTACACACTCAAATTATCAATCCAGACTCCTGGGAGCAGCTTTTCAACATTGCTGCCTCACTCTTGCTATCTCTCTTTCGCTCCTCCAGAGGTACTTGGCAATACTGTCTCCTTTGTAATATAAAGTCTAAAGACTAATGCTTTTTATACGTGCAGGGCATAAAAGAAAAAAACACAAAACCTTAGTGAGGTGAGGCATGCTATAAAAAAATAGTATATAGTATATTTTAAATTCGGTATTCTGGAGCATGATACATAGAAATTTGAAAATTAAGAGATATAGAATTTAACAGCATACTAAATTGAACATCCTAATCAAATTAAAAAAAAAACTAATATAGAGCTTGAGAAGTAGTGAAGTGAATAAACTGATATTGCAAATTCTTTTTGTGAAATATTAATTTAACATATAACTTTAGGTGCGAACCCAAATACTGTAGTGAATTATTATCACTTTGTCATGAAGTACTTCAACTTAGTTTCAAGTAAAAAAAGATATTTTCTGGAGGATTTGTGTCGGATTTAGACTTCCCTCTAGGTATAAATAGACATACCCATGAATGTGGAATTCAGACGCCCATGGGCAGGCGTGTGGGAGATTCCCACGAGGCCAAAACCAAAACTAACTAAAAGTTTTTAGAAGGAACTAATAAAAAGAATCCGGTTTGGAGGAGAAGTGGAAATGCATATCCACATGTTTCTGGCCTGTATTCTGCGTGTCGTCTTGCTTGGTATCTATTGTTTGCTGTATGGGATCTATTTTTTACTGTATGGGCTGAGAGATGATACTCAACTGCATTTTGAGCGTATCTTAACTGGTTAAGACATATACTCTTGAACCTTTGATCACAAAATCAGAGGTTGGAGTGTTGTCAAGCTCAAAAAACTTTATCAATGCCTCCTAGTGGGAGAGCAACTAACAGAGCTCCATTTACATTTAGTTTTCAGATACTATACCTAAATTTATCCTTCCTTCACTTTGAAATCATTTGCAGTCCACAGCTATTATTTGGCAGGTACCAAGCTGATGAACAGGCATGGTCAGACACAATTAAATCTGTGAGCAGTGGAGCAACTGTTAGGATTAGCACCATGGACTGGCTGGGTCAGTCTGAATTTACCACACCGACAATTTACTGGTCGTCCTTGTCTTCTGCAATATCAGAGGTAAGTTTCAGCATGACTTTAGTCTTTACCTGCCTGCTTCTGTGGTTAATGATATAATGTACTGCCATTTTTATTATAACAAAATGGTGTAGAAAACATATTGCGGTTTAAATCGTCATTAATATGTGGTTAAATTACAAGTTTAGTCCACATGAACCAACTTTCAAGTTTGTGTCTATTTGATCTTTAATTTTTTTTAAATGTCTAATAAGTCTTTAAACTTTCAATTTTGTGCTTAATAGATCACTGAATTTTTTATTTTGTGACTAGATTTTTTTTTATTTTTAAATTTACGGATCTATTGGACACAAAATTAGAAATTTAGGGTTTCATCCAACAATTTCTTTTTATGTCTAACAGAGTAGTCAATTTTTTAAAATTTTGAATATGTTGGACCTATTGGATACAAATTTGAAAGTTGGAGGACTTATTAGACATTTTTAAAGTTGAGGAACCTAATAGACACAAAATTGTAACTTTAGGCTTTAGGGACCTATTAGATACTTTTTAAAGTTTAGAAACTTATTACACACAAATTTGAAAGTACAAGCACAAAACTTGTAAGTCAACCTTTATTTGTAGAGAGTCTTTTTTGAGGTTGTTGATCTTACAAAAACATTTAACAAACGGAAAAGTAAGCAAGGATTAAGCATTCTTGATACTATTAATGTCAAATATTGAAATTATGTGAAAACTGTTTGGTATCCTCTACATCCCAACCACAACTCTTTCAACACTGAGGTTATCTTGTTCAACCTGGTAGAAAAGACTTGCATTCTAGATTTTGATTCTTGACAAAACCATTTATTACTATAGGTCGTCTTCTCGAAAAACGCAACTGTCAAGTTATTGGTATCCTACTGGACACATTTTGTCGAGAACACGGATCCATACCTCAAATCTCTCCTCTACTCGAACATCCTCTGCAACTCATCAAAATACAATGATTGTTTTGGCAAAGTTGAGATCAAGTACTATGTGGTTCCCGGTTACAACGAAACTGGACCAGCAGTTTATCCCAACGAAACGAGAACGAAAAACACATATCCCAGTTTTAGCAGAGTTCAACATGGAAAGTTTGCAGTTAGTGACATTAGAGCACACATAGGAACAAGCAATCTTGGGTGGGATTACTTTTATGTAACTTCTGGAGTCAGCTTTGGGACATACAATCCAGCCATTGTTAAGCAAGTTCAAGAAGTGTTTGACGCTGACTGGAATTCTCCTTATACTGTTCCTGTTAAAGCCATACAGGATGGCCCTACATTTTCCAGCTGATTTGAACTTGAATGAAGGTTTGATTGAACTGCAAGGAACAAACTACAAGTCATGTGGCCCATTTCAATTTTTTTTGGAATGACGATGTTTTTAAGTAGTTAGAAAGTCATTCTAAACATATTCTAAACTTGTTATAGCTCTTCACCATATTCAATTTAGATGTATTGTGTTGAAGGATTATGTTGCCAAAGTGTAATTGTGTTAACTAAAATAGAGTTGAAAGCACTTTTAAAGTTATTCAGAAGTTGTAAAAGTAGAACTTTCGAAAATAAGTGATTAGGGTGGAGCTAATTGGATGTGGAACTTATTTATTTCATTAACTGGATGTGGAGATCTGAAACCCTAATTAACAAATTAATCATCAATTTGAATATAGCACACTAAACTCCAAAATTCTAAATGTTACCGTTATCCTACAAATAAGGTATAATTTGATTTCAATAAAAAATCTTTTTGGTCTTTTTTTCTTTTCAAAACAGAACATTTAGAAGATTTTCCCTAATATTAGTATTCAGAAAATGCCTAAAATTGTATCAAAATCCACGTGGGATGGGCCATATACTTGACCGAATTACCAGATTTTTGGGCCATTGCATAGTTGGGATTGGGCCTCATCACAAAGCACTCTTCGGCCCATTTGTCTGGAATCATTAAACTATAAACATTAGACTCAAATTCTAAACTCTTTTTTTTCGACAACACGTGGAACTGGGGGATCAAACCTAGGACCTTTAGGTCGGTAGTTCATACTTGCCATTGAGTTATGCTCTGGTTGGCCTGTTTGCAAATAAGGTACAATTTAAACGTTAAACTCTACCAACAATCCCTGAAACCTGAGCAAGAATCGCTTTCTAGTTGGATTCTCAATAGGAGATTCATAAGCAAATCGCTTTCGAGGCCTCCTATCATACGGGTCTCTATCAACTAATTCAAGCTCGCGTGATCGATGGACAGGAGAATTACAAGAAGGGAGAAAGCCCGGGAAACAGATTCGTGCACCTGTCCCCCATGAAAGAATGAGTGATCCGTTCCTACAATTTGATTTAAGTTTGGGGAAACCAGAGGAATGTCTACAATTAAGCCACCCAACATGAAAAATGGCCAATCACTTTTTTCTTTTGAATTATGTCTAAATCCTAAATTTAGTATGAGATTTTAGAACCAAATGGACTTGTTTACCCTTCGTCAATTGCTACTAATTTTGACAATTAAAAATAGAATATTTTAAAATATCAAAGTTTAGGAAGAGAGAGAAAACAGAGTTTGACGTGGATTTAACAGAGAGGGTTAATTGAGTAGAGAGAAGCCGTTAAAAACCAGAGGGATGAAACTTATCCAAATTTGCATACATGGGTATACCCCACCCCCAATAGTGTAAATAACGTTAAAAATGAAAATGAGCCTATATACTGGAGTAAGTAATACAGGCAGAGGGATGAAACCTATCCAAATTTGCATATATGGGTATACCCCACCCCCAATAGTGTAAATAACGTTAAAAATGAAAATGAGCCTATATACTGGAGTAAGTAATACAGGCAGAGGGATGAAACCTATCCAAATTTGCATATATGGGTATACCCCACCCCCAATAGTGTAAATAACGTTAAAAATGAAAATGAGCCTATATACTGGAGTAAGTAATACAGGCAGATTGCATCCATCAGTGGGCGGTGTGTGAATGTTTGCATACGAAGGAAAAAGAATACCCACAAAGAGCTGTATATACCTATAGTTAGGGGCGAAATTTTCCGTTTGTGTGTGTGTGACTGACTGCACACAAAGTAATGCTGGGGCGGAATTTTCCGTTTGTGCAGCTGCAGACAGTAAAAAATAGCATTGACAGTGGGGGTGTGTGCGTCCGTGCACACCCAATAACAAGGGGGGTGGAAATGAGTTTGGAAGTTCGGAGTATTACTCAATAATAAAGGAAGCCAACAACAGGTGATTGTTTTTTTTTAAAAAAAAGGTATCGCTTCCCAATAATGGGAATGATGTGTTTTATGGGGAGATGAAAATTCATTTATGAACACGCGGTTACTCCATTCATTTATGGGTAGATGAAAAATCGGCAATCTGGGAACACGCTACCTCAACCACGGACGCCTTCTTCAAAGATCGCCAACGCTGAATCGTGAACTCCATTCTTCAAAAATCAGAAGCGTAGGCAAACGAAACGCCCCTACGTTAACCCTGAGAGCAACTGAACCACCGACGCATTAGGCGAGTACGTCCGACCTAGACTCGGCATTCCTCTCTCGCAAAGTCGTTCCTCCATAACCTACTTGGTAAGCATTCCCCTCTCTCGCATTTTTTTCCCTCCATGTGTTTACCAACGAACGAGTTTCATTGTAATGCTACTGTAGGGCTACCTGATTTCCGTTAGTAGGTTAGTATTCTAGGGTTTGAAGTTTAGGAAGGTGTAGATGTTTTGTTTAGTTTAACATATGATTTCGTTTATTAAAACCAAAGGAAACTCCAACATTTCAAAAAAACTAAAAAATAGCCGGTGATTCCTTTTTTTAAGCGATTCGGTTGTTCTCCAATTTTTTTAAAAAAAGACGGTTATTGGGGATGTACACGTTGTTAAATATAACAACTTCGTATTTGTTTGTGGAATAGGGTATTTATAAAATAACCGTATAAAAATATGAAGGGACGACATGGATGGTTGTTGTGTGGTTGAGGGTTTTTCGAGTTTTGCAGAGTGACTGGAAAAGGATGGTTGGATTATTTTCCCTGGATGGTGGTCTTAATTGGGTTCTGCAATACGCAAATATTAAAGAAAGAATGCAACCAGACAATTTGAAACCTTTAAGTAGTTGTGGACGGATTAGTTGTGACAAAAAATGAATTTTGACTGGTGTATGTGGAGATCCACAATTTCCGGAAATTAATAACAACCAAAAATGGACCTCCTCCTTACCCCCGACAGGTACAGTTGTAACCCCCCACGTAATATATGCCCGACGAGTGTGCTCCCGGCCCTCCCCTTGTGTGCGTGGGATCTACCCTACGGCCAACCAAAGATGCATAATGGGATACAAAAGTAAACGGAAAAAACAACCGTCTATCTTAACGTGCACTTAAGCCACCTCATTAAATAAACTAAACAAACTAATTAATCCATTAAAATAAATAAACAAATTTTACCAATATAATATTGTGAAAAAAAAAACATGTTCAAAGAGTGTAATAGAGATTATACACACAAATATTTACTCCTAAAAACACTCTAGCCATACATTACAATGTAAACTCAAATTTAGACAAATTCCATTATCCTTATTTTTGTGTAGACATTCTTCTTATTAACCCTTTAAGTTTTTGCCCTGTTTTCAATCAAAAATCTTTTTTTTTTTTTGTCTTTTGTTTTCAAAATAGATTAGGACATCTAGAAGATTTTTACTAATATTAATATTCAGGACTAAAATTGTATAAATACACGTGGTTTGGGCCTGGACCTGGACCCTCCTCGCAAAGCCCTCTTTGGCCCATTTTTGTGTACTTTTCTCCCGCTAAATCATCGCAACATCTCTGAATGAAGGATAGTTTCGACTCTCGTTCTCGTAGCCGGTCAAAATTTCTGCGCAATTTGAAAGTGTGTTCTTGCTTCTTGCTTCGAATCATCAGAGACTATAACAAAGGCTGTGGAATCTAGAACAATTCTCACCGATTTCCAGAAATACAGTAGAGATGCAGAGATTGAAGGCTCTCGGAACAGTGAGATCTTCGTTTCGAGGTTGTAGTTCTTTTTCTAGTCTGCGAAGAAGCTTTTCTGCTCTTCCAAACTATGCTCAACCTGATGATCTTTCGGACCAGGTTCGTATTCGGAGTTTTACTTTAGTTTGTTAACAAGTAATCAAATGCAGATATGCGGAAATGCGTCTCTTTCTATCAGTTTTGTTGTTCTGACGATGTGTTTGTGTGATGTTTAGGTTCTAGTAGAAGGAAGACCGAAATCTAGAGCAGCTATACTCAATAGACCATCAGCTCTCAATGCTCTCACTACTTCCATGGTTCTTTTTTCTATTTTTGATTCTTTGTTTTCTTTCTGTGTCGCTAGTTTAGATTACTGTCTTGTTTGGTTCATAATTGCATCCTCGTTGAAAAATCTTCAACTAAGAGTTGTATTTGTTGTAGGTAGCTCGGTTAAACAGGCTTTATGAGTCGTGGGAGGAAAATTCCGATATCGGATTTGTCTTGATGAAGGTGTGGACTGCTTTAATTTGTGCATTCTCGGATCTTCAACTTTGAACATTTTTTCCGATTTAATTTTTCTATTTCCAGTGTCAGAATACCTCTTAATTTGTCTGGAAGCTATTGAAAGCTTAGCCTCCGTACCTGAGCGGCGTCATTTTTTTTTTTTGAAGGGTAGTGGCAGGGCCTTTTGTTCCGGTGCAGATGTTGTTGCGCTTTATCATTTATCAAATGAAGGTGAGATGTCTTTTGATGTTTTGAATATAACTTAGCTAGCTAATCATTGGCATTGGTTAAGGCATTCATACGATCATGAAATTTTATTGGATTCAGTTTAGCCATTAAGCATTGGAAATCCTCATAGGCTTTGACATTGCTTGTTTAATGTTCATATCGTGTTCGTACCGAACTAATCTCATTATAAATGGCAAATATTATCAGTTTCTCAGAGATTATATTATTGTCATTCCACCAAAAAAACTAATAAGCAACAACTATATTGAAAAGGATAAAAGATACAAATGTTTGGGGTTGGAGGCCCAAATTGAAGCAACAAAACCTCACTCAGTTCCTAAACCTTCTCTGCTTTATCCCTTTATCCCAAAATTGATATAATTCCTATTCCAAGATATAGATTGAAGAAGAATCCTCTTTATCCTGCAATTGGAGAGTTTTATGTAATTCACCCATAGGTGCACGGAGTTTATTCTCCTTCGGCCCTTGTTTGTTCCTGGTTCTTTCTTAATATAGCCCCTTGATGTTTCTTATATAAAAAAAAGGATTATTCAAGTAATTTAAAGGAAATAAGTGGAACTGGAATCGAAGTAATATTTCCTGATGATACCTTT
Organism: Herpetospermum pedunculosum; assembly: GCA_028017165.1. Classification (NCBI taxonomy): domain Eukaryota; kingdom Viridiplantae; phylum Streptophyta; class Magnoliopsida; order Cucurbitales; family Cucurbitaceae; genus Herpetospermum; species Herpetospermum pedunculosum. The sequence goes on from CM051522.1 coordinate 84,418,718, forward strand.
AATACTTTGGATTCGGAAGGCATTGCTATCACATTTACTTTTACCCATTATGTCTTCTCCATGAGGCTAAGATGTATCTCGATAAAGAAGAGAAATAATGGCTTAATGTTATGGACCTTCAATTGAAGGTTCTTAAACTTAGTCAATTAATTAGACAGTGTCACACTCGGGAAATCTTCCCACGGTTGTTCCTCCTTTTAGACAATAGTCCATCTCCATTGATTTTTATTGTTTTCATACTTGTAACTGAATAAAAATAAAAAAGAAGGAAAATTCTACACTAACAAGTAACAGCATAACAGGTTTTCTATCATCTTACATGGTGCTTTAAAATGGGGATTCATTATCTCATGCAAATAAGTTAGAACCTTAACTCAATCCTTTTGGGCACAGGGAATATTGAAGACTGCAAGAAGTTCTTCGAGACATTATACAAATTTGTGTATCTTCAAGGAACTTACTTGAAGCCACATGTGAGTAACAACTCTTCATGTCCTCTATTGAGATGTTCCGTATTGTGTTGCTAAATAGAGCTCATCAGTCCTTCAAGGAACTTAGTTAAATGCATTTGCTGATCTTTCAGTATGCACTTTATGTTTTTTTTTCCTCTTCATTTTGTTTGCATGTGTATTTACGTATGAACTTTATGCTGCCTTTAAAACTTTGTAGCCTGTAATTATTATTTTTATTAGGTGGCCCTGTTGGATGGCATCATGATGGGAGGTGGGGCTGGGATTTCCCTTCCAGGAATGTTCAAAGTGGTGACCGATAGAACTGTAAGTGAAGACAGGTGCATTAAGGCAATCATCTTTTTGTGATGTTTTTCTATCTAGATAACTAGATGGTTCTTATTTGACATTGCTCATTACATGCTTATATCATGATATTTGAATAAATGATTTTTTTTTATAAAAAACAAATGTATGAATTATAAACAGCGAGAGAACCAAAAGGAGACAACCTAAGGGCAAGGGGAGAAAATCCCCCTCCCGGCGAGCTAAAGCCTCCAGTTGTTTTGAATCATGGACAAGCTATAATTACGAAAGATTAGTATTTGAAAATGGAGAAGTTTAATAGAACTAGATGTGAATGTCAATAAATGTTTGATAGCTAAAACTTGAGTAAGATATGATTTATATATATTAACAAGAAATGAACTTTTCATTAATTGATGAAAAGATACAAAAATTGTTCGAGGAAACAATCTCCCAAAGGTAGAGAAATGAAGTAAAGGAAAGAAAATGTATGATTTAATACTAAAAGTTACATATCCTATGAACGTGTTTATCTGAGTGTCTATCATCTTTCTGAATCAGATAGCTACCAATAGCCTGCAAATATTTCACTATTTTTGAATTCTACGCATTTTGGAAAGATATTAGGCTTTTTCCTTCAAAATAACATTCCAAATATTCATATGTAGTAGAAGCACAATTAGTACAAGAAAGAATAATCTCCTTCTTCAAACTCCAATTTTTTGAAGTGGCTGGAAATAGGCTCATTTTAATTTTTATATCACCCTTCAATTCGAATTAGAAAAAGCAATGTGTTGAGTTTCCACATTTCTTCTTCTCTGTCTTGCATGTAATTATTACAGGTTTTTTGTCATCCTGAGGTCCGAATGGGTTTCCATCCTGATGCTGGAGCTTCCTTCTATCTCTCTCGTCTTCCTGGCTACTTAGGTAGTGTATGTATTATTCAAGTTGTGCAGCATTTTGAATTTGTGACTTTTCCCCCCCTCAAACGTATAAACTTGATCATATACAGTACATTAATAATTGATTTAAGTTGAGGGCATGGCAACAATTTTGGATTCAATTTTAAGTTGGAAGATATAACTTCTTAAATAAATTCCAAAGTAATTTTCTTTGGTGGGCACAATGCAAATCTGTTTTTCAAGAACTGGATAAAACTTAGAGATATAAGATCCCGAAACTGGTGCACCGATGAAGATTTCTCATGGCTGGCTGTCTTTGAAGCGTAAAAGAATGCTGCATTAATTGTATATTCAATCAAGTAATTCATCCAAGAGCAACATATTTAATTGCATAATATATGATAGTCCCTAATTTTAATTGCTTTAAGCTTGTTTGGTCTTAAAAGAAGTATTTTTTCTTAGACAATTTTCTTTGTTGCAGGGGAATACTTGGCTCTAACTGGTGATAAACTCAATGGGGTGGAAATGATTGTCTGTGGCCTTGCTACACACTATTCGCTCAATGCAGTTTGTTTTCTGTTCCTTCATCCTTTATGATTTCTCATTCTTATTCATTCATGGCTTGTAATGATCAATAATATATGACTATGGCAGAGACTTAGCGGGATTGAAGATCGCCTTGGTAAAATGATAACAGATGACCCTTCTGTCATAGAATCATCTCTTGCTGCATACGCTGATCTTGTCTATCCTGATAGGAGGAGCGTTCTTTCCAAGTATTGTTCCTTCTTTTACATCTTTCCTCTTTGTTTAGATTAAGTCGTAGCCATTACGAATGTTAAATTTAATACATAGAAATTGCTGGAAATTGATTTTACTTTTGAGAATTTGTACTTACCGGAAGCAGGCATTAAGAAGTGTTATGCAACCAGAAACTTTGTTGGTTGAGTTGAATTGTGAACTTCATCGAATTCAACGACTTCGAGATCAATACATCATCAACCAGCAATGGGATTTTACAGCTATAGGATAGAATTCATCTTTCAATTGATTTAACGGACATTTCTTATGTCCTTTCGTAGCATAAAAACAAATAACTGTCTCCCCCCGATTTGTAGTTTATCTAGACATTGATGATTTAAATGTTCCGTCTTTTCCTATTGATCTTTATCATTTCTAAATCTATCTTTTCCACAGGCTTGATGTAATTGATAGGTGTTTTAGCCATGACTCGGTTGAGGAAATTTTGGAAGCCTTGGTAAGAATTGTATTATGTTTCTACCTTCATAATGTTGGACACTTCAACTAGTAGAATTCATCGACTAAGTGTATAGCTCGTTGACCTCTACTAAGGCCGTGTTTGGGAGGGATTTACATATCAAAATTGATTTTGATTGATTCAATGCACGTTTTGTGTTAATCCCACGCGTTCAGGAAAAAGAGGCTGCAGAGTCTTATGATGAATGGTATTCTACAACTCTGAAGTTGCTCAAAGAAGCCTCGCCATTGAGCCTCAAAGTTACTTTAAGATCAGTGAGTTTTTCGGGTTTTCTTACACGTCTGTTATTCTCTTGGGAATACCTCAACTCCCTTCTAACCCGTGTTTTATCCCATTGTACTTATAGATTCGAGAAGGTAGGTTTCAAAGTCTCGACCAATGTCTTGCTCGTGAATACAGGATATCCCTCAACGGAATTTTAAAGCAGGCGTCTCCCGACTTCTATGAGGTAATTAGCTCTTTCCTAATTCATTTCGATAGTTCAAATATGTTGTCCTACGTCTTATTTGTATGCATTGATATAGGGTGTTCGAGCACGGCTGGTGGATAAAGACTTCGCTCCAAAGGTTCCAAACCCTTGCTAAATTTTTCGGTTTTAAGTCTCATTTTGATTTCTAACCTTTTAAGTTTATTTCCGTCATTCAACCCTTTCAAAATACATATATTTTTTCTTTCTAAAGTTGAAAGGATTATTTTCCCCTTTAATTTTATGAATATTTTGATCCTGAACCCTGCAGTGGAATCCCCCGAGTTTAGAGGATGTGAGTAGAGACATGGTGGACAGCTATTTTTCACGGGCAGGTGAATTACCTGAACTAGACCTGCCCACAGCATTGCGGGAACCATTCATTTGATCATCCAAATTGTACGACATCATCATAATTGTTATTTATTACAGCCAGTAGTCAATTTTCTCCTATTTAGATGAGGAATTTCATCTTCAATTATCTGACCATTTTGATTAGCTCTTTTTTTCTTCTTTTAATCACCCAATTAGAATTTCATCTTCAATTATCTGACCATTTTGATTAGCTCTTTTTTTCTTCTTTTAATCACCCAATTATATGGATTTTTTAGCATATCTTAATCTATTCCCCTTTCTGGCTGATGTGTTAAATAATAATCTCAATACTTCTTGGTCAAAGCAGCACATGTTTTATGTCAATTAATGAAATACTTATTCATTTATTTCAAGCACTTGCAATTGCCATCAAAAGTTTTTCAACGTTGGAACAACCAGACATTAATTTAAATAGAAGATGGATATCCTTTCAAAAATATATATATATAAAATAGATGTATCGATATCTGTAAAATTGAAATACGACATCCTTGCTTAAAACTATCAAGTTCAAAATCATACATTAAAATGTTTATATAAAAATTACTCCAAAAATTACTTAAAAACAAATCAATTCCAACCCCGTCTTAATTAAGTGCTCTAATTCTCTTAAAATTAAAAGATTTCAAAACAATTTTTTTTGTTTTCGTTACCCTTATAAAAGTTATTCTAAACACAACCCCCGCCACTAATTCCCTTCATTTAACTGCTGAAAGTACATAAGCACCTTTCAAAGGTGCTAATTAAGTACTCCTAAAAGCATTCCAAACACTATAAACTATAAAATTATGAGAAGTAATTTTAATAGAAAGAAATATTTTGTACCCTTTCAAAAGTTATCATTCATAGTAGACCAACCCTGAATTTGTCCAATTAGCCCCACCTAATTTTCTTACTGTTCATATATTAGGATAACTTTTGAAAGGGTAAAAAATATTTTTATCTATTAAAATTACTTCACATTACCTTCCCACCAAGAGAGGCCAAAGCCAAATAACGTCTGTCTGGATGGAATATTTCCCTTTCAACATTACAATGCCCTACAAACATCTTCATCAGTCAGTCAATCAAAAGATTAGGAAAAGGAAGAACCGCCAATTATTCCCTTCGGCGTTCATGATCAACACAGTTGCGTTTCGAACTTGAGATTGATGCCCATGCTGAACAGCTCCTGGCACAACAACTTGGCTCCATACGGTACATTTACCCTCACGATGTCGTCCACCGACTCGCAAACCCGACAGTACGGACCCCTTATCTTACGACCACCAGCCACCGATCGCTGGATCACACTTGCAACGTTTTTGCATTTCTGGCAAACGTGCATCTGGGAGCAGTCACTGAGGGTAAACAAGCGTTCGTGTAAGTTGGCTGAGGCACCATGAGCTATAAGACAGTCACGCTCCATCTCCCCGAACTTGATCCCGCCGAAACGCTTTCGGTCAGCGACTGGTTGTCGTGTGAGAGGATGGACGGGGCCGGTGTTGCGGAATTTAACCTTGTCTTCAGCCATGTGGACTAAGCGTTGGTAGAACGTTGGACCCATGAATATGAGCGACCGCATCATTTCACCAGTTCGGCCATTGTATACCCTCTCACTCCCCCATCTTGAAAACCCTGCCCTGCTCACAAATTCAACATCAAACATCAGTCTGATTTCTAAATTGAAATTTTAAAAGTTTAAACATTTTAAACATTTGTTCTGGTAAGCACTTTCATTGAGAATAATGAAATAAAAGAAGGGCATACAAAAAAAAGGCCCAACAACACTATAACTACAAGAGTTTCTAATCCAACAAAATCAAACTAAGACCATACTTCCAAAAAGGCTTAGTGACCAATTCCCACAAAGAGGCATTAAAAACTTAGTCACCTCCCAAACATCGTCACAAGACCTCTCCACCTTTCTAAAAAAAATTTCTATTGTTTCTCAAAAGGTGATGAGTTTCTATGAAATAATTTACAAAATTAATGGTAATGACAACAATGGTTTTTTAGCTCTAGTTCAAGAATTAAAATATAGTTTTTAAATTCAAAGGATCAAATAAAATGAACATAGAAGTTCAAAGGAAATAAATTATTTAAACCTATTTATAAATTGAGATAAGTGCCCATGTAACTAAGAAATCGTTACGTAAAAGCTATGTTCAAATTATCAACAGTTACCTGTGAAGCTGATCTGTAATGGCATCAACAGAAGGAGTGGAGAAAGGAGTCGCGTATTTCATCGAACCGCCAGAAGCAATCCCCTTCCCAAGAGCAGCTTCCAATAGTTGACCAGGAGTCTGTCGCGAAGGAAAAGCATGTGGGTTTATAACGATGTCTGGAACTATCCCCTGGATGGTGAAGGGAAAATTCTCTTGAGACTCCAAAAATCCCAGAACTCCCTTTTGTCCATGCATACTAGAAAACTTGTCTCCAAGACATGGAGAACGAACCTGGCAAAACAGACAATGCATCTGAGAATCGAGAAACTCGACTGGATAGTTAGGATAGAAAAAATTACACGAGATCAAAACACAATTTCCACCTCTAATATGAATCATGATCACCTAGGAGGAACCATTGATTAAGTTATACTAACTATGCGATAGGTTATTCAGGTCCATCTAAAATCAGATCTAAGTACCTGTCTCAATCCTACAACAGCATAATTCTTCCCGTCGTCATTAGAAGTGAGCACAACTTTCTGAACCATGCCCTTCTCAGTGTGCTTCAGCTTGATACTGTGATCGGCCCCAGATTCCGCACACCTACCAATGACAATGTCTCCACTCTGCAAATTTGCACCGATGTAGGGGAAGCCATCATCGTCTAAGCTGTCAACTCTTCCAATTTTACTTTGAGTCTTTCCAAAATTTATTGCATCATCGGATTTCCTTCTCTTTTCGGTAGATTCTTTATTATCTACCTCAGCCTTGTAACTCCGGATATGCTCAGACCGAAACATGCCACGCTCCAGAGAGGCACGGTTCATTACTAATGAATCTTCTTGGTTGTAACCCAGGTGAACATTGACTGCCACAATAGCATTCTGACCATTATAGAACTCGGGTTTTGGTAGTATCCCAGTGTGAGATGAAAGGTATCCAGGTGTTCCAAGGCAATCAGCAGTCATTGTACGAAAAAGTGGCCTTTGTGGATAGTGTAACTGGTGAGATAAAGTATCCACACGAAAATTAGAATTGGTGGTTGAAAATCCAATAGCTTGATTAGAGTGCTTCTGGGATTGAAAAAGAACCCTCCTAGCATGGTCGTGATTTGCAAACGGGACAAGTCCACAGCTTAAACCTAACAAAAATGACATATCAAGTTCACAATGGGAATATTTCGTAGTCCCTTCATCTTCCGTAAGATGCTTAATACTCCAAGCCGTACGGCAGTCTTCTTCTTCTTCAGTTCCAATAAGTTCAATTATTCCCTTGTCCAAAAGGGATTGAAAAGTGTACTTTTCCCCCTTAGACTTATCAATCCTGTTTAAGTTCTCTACAACTAAGAGAGGACGTAATATCCTTCCAGCGTCCGAAAATATACGCACTTCTTTCAGTTGTTCGTCTCTTTTGACTTCTACCTACACAGTACATGGAAAAATTAAAAAAAAAAAATAGATCATACCTCTCATAAGATGATCAGAGCATACGTTGCAGACAAATTTTTTGTAAAAAAAAAAAAGCATCATCTATTGAAGGCCATGAAAGTAAATGGCAGTTATGTGCCACATGTGACGAAAAAACAGAAGAGGAAGAGCAACAGAGATGCCTATCAGATGCAACAAAATGCCCAATGAGGTATACAGTAGCTTAATAGGATAACATATCAATACACGTTCAAAACAATTTTACAAGCCAAGTAGACCACGACATATGTAACATCGGTAGATCACTGAACTAATCCAGACAACAATGACAATTGTCCGCATCTAGGTGCCTTAAAAAAATAGTTTAAAATCTCATATAAAGCCATCAAAAAATTATATGGTGAATAACCTGATGCAGTAGCGGATTCCTCCGTCGCTTGCGTCTCACTTTCGTTACAAATGAGAAGGAATCTTCACAAACTCCAACCCATTCCCCATTGAGAAAAATTTTGTGCATTCCACTAAGAGAAGTAGATGCATCGTCCACCAAATTATCCATCCCACAGCGAAACAATGTGGGAACTATGGGCTTCAATGTGTTTAAGCTTACAAGTCCTGTGAGGGACAAATTTTTAATAAGCCCACAATTTTCACCGTCTGGGGTGGAGAGAAAGCAAACCCTTCCCCAGTGAGAAGGATGCCTGTCCAGAAAAAATACATCAGACATTTTTAGAAACCATATGAACATATTATAATTCAATTTATATCTCCCTCTCCATCATCCATGGATTGAGATGAGATCAACTTCTATGCAAAATGTCGAGCGAAGGTATTCTCACAATTTCATGAGTTCATTCACATTTGCACACTTTGTAAAATAAAGGACCCATTGTTTCTTATAGATGAGAGAGAGAAAGAAACGAACCCGTGAAGTTTGAAAATTGTTGCAAGTACCACCTATAAACTGATAATTACAGAAAAGGCAGAGAGAGAGGAACCCCGTGAAGTTTAAAAAATTGTTGAGTAGAACCTATAAAATAAGAATTACACACGAGGCACAGAGAGAGGAACCCCATGAAGTTTAAAAAATTGCTGTTTGGTAGCACTGAGTACAACCTATAAAATGAATATTACGGACAAGGCAGAAGCGTCCTTGGAATCAGAGCTCAAAGAAAAAAAAACGTCCTTGGAATCAGAGCTCAAAGAAGAAAAAAAACATAATCACGTTTCTGTATCAACATGATAGCCAATAATGCAAACTTATAAGTTCAGATAACTCACGGGTATCTTGCATCACCAACTTTCCCAGTGTATGCAACATGTTGACGTGTTCTCCTCAATTCAGCCATTGTTTGCAGGGGATTAGCACGGCCAAGCGTTGCCACCACACCTGAAGTCCTTTCCATCCTCTTGTATGGATGTGCCCATGCTCCAGTAGAGAATGCTCGGGATAGACCATTAGTGATTATGGAAGCATCCAAATAGTGTTCTATTGGACGCACATCGCGATCTCCATAGAGGTCCCTTTGCAAAGCCTTTTCCATGCGCCTACGTGCATGTGCAATATGTACTTTAATCTCTCTTTCGAGCAATTCTCCAGCCAAATCAAACCTCTTATTGCGGAAATCATCCTTGTTATTACATTTCCTACGCCCAGTATAGGCTTGCAGGAGAGATTTAACCATATAACCAAGGAAACGACATTTCTGCTTTAAGCCTTTCAAGCTGGCAAAAAGATAGAGGTTGAGGCAATCTTCAATTTTTTCAGCAGGTGGGAAGCTGGTCTTTTTAACCTCATTGTCCAAAAAATTCAGAGCTCTGTTACCTCTTCGAAAGTCTTTCCACTTATCATCATTATCAACTTCACGAACAGAGGCAAAGAGAATATCCAGAACAGTTGAATCATCTCTGCCATAATCAATTAAATCTACTATTTCTCTGTCCGATGAAACACCGAGTGCAAAGAATAAAATCCACACAGGAATTTCTGTGGACAGGAAATATACATTGAGGACTTTCTCCTTGCTTTTTAGTTCTTCAGACTTGGAATTTTCAACTAGTCTAATAATTAGTCTATTTCTCTTAACTTCTGATCTGTATGCCACAGTCCAACCTTGAATATTAGAAATCCAGAGTCTTTTCAAACAAATTTGCTCTTGAGCAATAAATATCTGGAGTGAGCATAAAAACGTGGTTAGAAAGGAACAAACATTAACCACCGGATTAATATAGATGCAGAATAAGAAAGAAATATCTACACAAAATTACATGGAGAAGTAGATGGTATCAATTAATCATTTATAAAAAATTATAGTTAGTAGTGAAATAAAAATTTGTAGAACTAAAATTTCTTGACTAAATCTTATGTCCCATCAGGAGGCGGATCAAATGCCTGAACACCGATCAAATAATTAAGCCTAATAGCTCCCTCTTCCAGGACAACTATTTTGTGAGAAATACCATATTCTGAATTTCAAAAAAAGCAGGCTAATGTTGTGTAAAAAAAAATATTTGAACTCCTGGAGACATTTATATCAACTTCTCAACTAATAATAATCTCTTCAAACAAACAATCCATTAAAAATTTGAAATGATTATTTGGTGACGGAAGAATTTAAGAAAACAGTGAATTTTATTTACAGATAATACATAACTATAAAGGTTGAGAGGTATGAAAATGTACTCACTTTCTCTGCACCTTTGATTAAAAAATAACCTCCATGATCAAATTCACAGTCACGTTTCTCCTCTTCCTTCATCCAGCAAAGGTCAGAATTCACCATCACAGGTAGCCTGCCTATAAATACATCCCTGCTATCTTGATTTAAAAGATCCTTGCCAACATATTGATCTTGTCCAGTTTTAAATTTGTCACTGCTGACTAACCTTTGAGTATACACCTATTGCATTACAAGTATCCAGAACCTCGTTAGGTATTTATTCAACAAACTCAGGGTCCACAAGTCATCAAAAAATATTAGCAATTAATTAGGTACAAAGGATAAGAAAACGCAAGAAGACAGTAAAAATTACACAGAAATTTCAATCACCTCTACATTAATATTCATTTTCATCCTTGATGAATAAGTCATGTTCTGAAGCCGAGCATGCCTTGGAAGCATGTTATAATCTTTTCCATTTGCTGCACCACCCCAGAACTTTGGCTTCTCAAGGGTTACGTTACCAAATTTCACTGAAGCATATCTCCATTCCCCATCTCCTTTCTTAGAGGGGTCATATCCTGGCTGAACTACAATCTCACCAAAGTAATCAAAGGCCTTCTGAAGACCACTTTTTATGAAGTCATTGTACGAGTTAATTTGGTGACTGATGAGGCCGTACTCAGTAAAAAATGCCATCGATGACTTCTTACAGAAATCCTTTAAAAATGCTTCCCCCAGATCATGTATGTTGACTGGCTCAGAATAATCATCATCGTCTGTATCCATATCACTTCCAGGTGATAAGTCTTCCGCATCACTATTCATCTCTATATAGTCCTTTCCGCCTGATTTCCCATCCTTTCCGCCTGATGTCCCCATTAGGTTCAAGGTCTATAACAAATGCAGACAATAGACATACTTAAGAAGCAGATAGATATACTAGAATTCCTCAAACAAATAACATCATAAAGCCTGATGAATTTTCTAGATGGAACAGGCAGAATTAACAGATGCGTCTATCAAACAAACAATCAGCGAATTTACAATGTTGCTCGTGGATAAAGGTTAATCAACATTTTTACATCTAGAAGTACGCATGTGTTTTGGAGAAGCATCCTCGGCAAATGAAACTAGCCTAATCTTTCCGCTCTATTTCCAAGCCATAGAACGATCCTTTTTTCACTTCTCACAATGTAAAATCCGAAGTAAAAACCTAAACCGCAAACCAGTACCAGTCCACATAAACGCTACGCTACACTCACTGAACTCCGCAAAGGAAAAACAAAATCCTCACACTACGATGCTCAAAACTCCACTATACCTAAACGAAAACAGTCAAAAATCGAAACTCTCGTAACTAATCAGAGTAAGCACCACGCGATCACGCAGGTAAGAGATTCAAATACCTTCGAGATTAAACCCTAGGCCACTTCCAGCCGACGACTCCACCAGCTTAATCCGTTCGAAGGAAGATCAAAATGGAGCATCCACGCAATGCCGTCGGTCCTCGCTCGAGTCAGACGCCAGTATCAGAGAGGAGACGATGATCTCTCTCAGCTGCGGAAGCAAGAAAAAGGAGTGAATTAGCGTTGCCGATGAGACGAAATCGTACTGTGAATTTGGCATTCACGAAGAGAACTGAGGAGTGAGAGAGAGAGAAGAGAGAGAGAAAACCTTTGAATAATGAGAGTACGGCGGGGGATGCGAAAAAGACGCATGCATCCTTCGAGAATAGTGCGAGGGAAATGAAGCTGGGAGACTGGAGGTATGAATGGTAAATATTAAGGAAGATGAGGGGGCTAACTGTAAATTTACAATTCTCCAAGGAAACCTAACAAATATTAATTTAGCTTGGATTTCTCATACCTAACAACAACCTAACTCATCAGTCCAATATGGCTCAGCTCCCATGTGTATGTGTTCATGACCAAAAGGACTATGGTTCGAATCCCCCACCAAAAAAGACTACTAATTAAGAGGTCTTAGATTCAATCATCCACCCTCATATGTTATCAAAAAAAAAAAAAAAAAATAGATTTCTCCTATTGTTTCAATTTGATTTATTATTGTATTTATAGTCAAGTCTTCGTCTCCTAAACTTCAAACCCTATTTTTTTTTTTAATTCATGTGTTCGGTGAAAATAACTATCTCGAACAATTAGTCAATAATATATATCTTAATTAGTTGAGTTATGTTAATGGTGATTAACAAAGTATCAATATATATCTATATATCGTATCGTAGAATTCGACATCAATATTAAGAACTAATCTATATTTTTTGCATCTCATAAGTAACAATGAAACACATGCCAAAGTGAGCATAGCTCAACGATAATTGACGTGTACTTTTAGTCTTAGCTTTAGTATCGTTTTATTTATATTAAGTTCATTAATTTCGTACCATAAATGAGTGAATCCACGATGAAAAAAAATTCATTGACGGTTTTCACATGAAAGTCAAAGATTAAGAATTGCAACAATTATTCGAGATTAAAATAAAGATTGCAACATTTATACAAATTGAAGATGTAATTTGATGAAATTGGAATTTTTTTAAAGGGAAAAAAAATCACACTTGATAAAATGTGGAGTGGGAAATTCGAACTTCTAACATCGCCAATGTCGATGGTACATGATTTATGACCGTTGAACTATGTTTATTTTTGTGTATAAACTATCAAACATTGCGAAAACTTTTAACTATTTGCCTCCCATGGAATTTTGGTTGTCTCAATCCTAATAGGCAGTCTTCCCATCTTCCCCTGTTTTTCTTTACCTATTTTATGAAGAATTGTTTAAATCAACTCAATTCTAATAGGCAGTCATCCCTTCTTCCCTGTCAGATGATGTTGGGTTACAATGTTTAACCGTGCATGATCCCACAAAGGGGCGGGTCAATTAAGACAATAGGACGATGGTCATAAAAGTTGAAATCCGCTAAAGAGTGTGTAACAGTTCACTTGACGAATAAACTAGCCCCCGAAAATAAATCGCATGAGTACCTAGTTGCATGGGAAAAACCTCTACGAGGTTAGTGACAACCCCACCATGAGTTCACACCAAGGCCCCACGTGTCAAAAACAGTATAAACTTAGGATGAGAGATTCAAACTTGTTTTAGTACAATATGAGGTGGTAGAATTCCAACTAGAGACATTTTGATTATTAAAACAATATTTTATGTCAGTTGAGTTATGCTAACTTTGACAATGAGAGATTCAAACTTCTAACTTTTTCATCAATGACATAAGTCTTAACGAGTTGAGCTATGTTAATGTTGACATCAATTAGTTAAATATTATTAACTTACTTAATCTAAGTTAACATTTAAATATTACTTGATTCATTATTTATTAATTGGTGTCGTGGTGTAGTTGGTTATCACGTCAGTCTAACACACTGAAGGTCTCCGGTTCAAGTCCGGGCAACGCCAATTTTAATTTCTTTTATACTAAGATAAATAATCCACTATTCAACAAACATTTATTTTATATATATATGTGTCATATTTGATTGGTTCTGATTATACAATGTTTCATTAGTTTTTAATCGGTTTCAAACCAATGATGAGTTCAACATGCAATTAAAAATGTATATCAAAGCTTCTTCCATAGGCAATTTTATAATAATCAGATCCCTAAAGATGTATAATGCTGCATCAAATTATGATCCCTAATCCAAAAGAACTTATAAAAGCAAAATATAACTAGATTGTAGTGCATTCAATTTATGCAAAAACAGTAATAAAAGAACCCTGCAGTTCTTGAGGGAGTTTTTGAAATAGATTACCTCTTTACCATGTCACTTGTGAATCTGCATTTGAAAACGAAGAGATACCACCAAGACAAATAGTTAACTTAGTTGAACTTTTGCATAAGTTTAAGCATCAAATCTCCATGTTCATTTTCTCATTATCGCTTCGAAGATCGACGACGTGGAGTTTTTCGGAAGAAATATGACAAATGATTAGATTACAACCATAAAATTTCAGAAAGTCTTGGTTGGTTTTGGACCTTGCATACAATCTGACAAATGATTAGATTACAGCCATAGATTTTCAGAAAATCTTGGTTGTTTTTGGTCCTTACATACGATTATCAGATAGATTCATTCGAGACGAAGTAGAAGGTAATCGACTTCAACTTCCTTTGTGAGTGGCATTACCCATTCGTCATAAAGGCGAGACGCGAGTGTTGGATCAATCTTAAACTTTCCTCCTTCATTTGTGTTGTTGAGGGTCACTTCTTGCCCAAACACCATAGCCTTCTTCTCTACTCTCTTCTTCACCATCTCTTCCACTGCCTCAAATGTCAATAGCTTCATCAAAGTAACTCTTTCCTGAAAAAACAGTAAATGAACTTGTTTTTTTTATCAAACCCCTTCCTCTTCTACTATCTCAAGTGTCAATGAATATTCAAATAGATCACTATTGGCAGGACAAGGTTCTTTATCAATTTTTCACCAACAAAATAATGGCATGTTTGGGAGTGATTTTGAAATGGTTAAAATATATTTTGTCGTGTTGAAAATCACTCTCACTCTCAAACATGCCTTTAATCATTCAAAATCAATTTTCATTGTGTGAAAATCGCTTTTAAAAGTGTGAAACCAAACAATAAATTTATTTTGAATGAATAAAGTCATGTTTCAGAGTGATTTTAACCATTTCAAAATCACTCTCAAACATGCTCTAAGTAAATGATAACCTGACAATCATATCGATTCAAAATAAATTGGATACCTTAGAGCGAATAGGAGGCTCGTATTCATGGGGGGCATCCCTAAATTTCACCTCAGCTACATATTTTCCACAGTGAATCCTCCTCGAAAGCGCCTGAGATTCGGCCGAACCGTTGTGAGTAAGAAATAATCAGTTATCGTAATTCGTAGCTAACAAGACATTTTGCACAAGAAATTCGGCATGGTTATATTACAATGAAGAACTTAAAACAAGTACAAGTTTACAAAGTGTTTTTACCTGCAAACAAGCAAGATCACTAGCAGCAGTGGCTGCATAATTTCCATCATCGCCATCGACAACCAACAATGGTAAGAATTTGTTGAAGTAGAAATCCCATATGGCTTTGTTCATATTAATTGAAGCGCCTGAAGGATGCAAAACCTGGAAACTTGGATTAGTTTGCAACAAATTGGCTCTGTATTCACGTTATTAAAACAGAAGGAACAAACTTAAAAACTTATTACACAATCTCTCACCTTTGGATACTCGTGAGGGTGCACCAAAGGACGAGGCAAATTTTCTGGGAAGAACGCATTTTCTTCAGGATTCTCATATCTACCAGCCTGTCGAGAAAAATTCAAACAAATAATCAGAAAAATGAACTTTCAAACTGAACGAGAATCTCAAATCCAACTGAAAAGAATTAACAAAAGAACCAAAAAGAAGAACCATCCCAGATTAGAACTGCTCTTTTCTTGTGGAATCCATATTTAACCAACTAACATTCGAAATTCTTCCCATTAAGATCAAGAAAAAGAAGTAATGAAAGTCTGAAGCAGATACTTCAAATATATAGTTTCTACTTTCTAAGCAGCTTATGGTGAACATGACATCAGCCAAATGATATTTGTGTTAAACTTATCGTAACCCACCACCTTAAGCTTCTTAAGCTTTTAGGTTGAGTAGTGATTTAACAATTTGAGGTTTCATTTACAACAATTTATAGACAATGTGTTTCATCATTCAAAAGAAAATGGTCTAGCCTCCCCTGCAATCTAAGAATTACAGTAAATAGAACATGGATAGAAGAAAGAAATACATAACACGTACAGCTATCTCCACTGGTATATGAGACCTTTCGGGTAAAACCAAAAGCAAAGTCACGAAGACTTATGTTCATCTTGCAACCTCCGCCCACGTTTTGAAGAAAAAGATTTTAGAAAGCATCATTTAAAAAAGTATTGGAAAACGTTTTAAGAAGTATGTTGTAGGCTTCAAAGCAAAGAGATAAACAAGCACATAACTCAAAGGAACAAAATAAACATTACCTTAGCTTGAATGGCCTCAGTTTCTCTCACAATGAACTCAACCAAAGAACCAGAAAATCCAGGAATTGAATCATGATTATGATGGTACATCTTCTGATTAAGAGGGAATCTAGCTCTCTCAATGAGACTAAAAACAATAGAATCCTCCTGTCTAATCAAAGAGTCTCTTATCCCATCAAGAGTCAATGTATCCGAAGCCGAATTCGGGTTACAGTTTAAATTCGCCATAGTTTCTCTAGCCAATCCCAAAAGAAGCAGGACAAGAAAAAACATGGTGAAGACAAAATTGTCAGCCTCAAACTCAATGATGAAGCAACGAAAAGGCAAGGCTATAAATAAGTACTACCCAAAAAAGCAGTTGAAATCTCACATTGTCATTAAAATCCAACGAGTAAACAAGGAAAGTCCACGCCTCAAAATAATGGGCGTTCACAAATCGCAATGAAACGAGAGAAAAAGACGGCATAAAAATTGAAATCAATTAAAATAAAATAAAAACGGCTGACCTACACGATTCGATTCAACTCTGCTCGCTAATTTGATCTTCAAGTCAAAGAGATTTGAAATTCGGAGGATTACGATAAATGTCAGCGCTCGAAAACTTGTGGCTATGGAGGAGAAGGGCTGAAAACACACGGGAAAAGCTCTGAGACGGTGAATTATTGGTAAAGCGAAAGGGGAAATGGCTTTTAACCTAAGGAAAATGGATTGATGAGGAAGGAAGAGTAGTGGGCGGTGACGGTGACGGGGGAATTGACCGCCGTTGCCGGCGGAGGGAGGATTTGGCGCGGCGTGATTGGCTGCACTTTGCTTAAGGAATTTTTGAAGGGGACGAGGACCCACGCGGAATTCCAATTTAGATGTGTACTGTTGAGTGGAAGTGAATTTTCTTTTATTTCTCTATTATAATTATTCGTTTTTAATGGCTTTTGTCAACCCGACATGTCGTATAAATTAATCACTTGGCCTGTTTTGGTGGGCAGGCGGGGGAATGAATAATGATTAATGAGAGAAATTGTAACTTTTTCTTTTTTTAAAGAAAAATTGTAACTTTTCAAGTATATATGGTTAATTTCAGCGGATCTAATAAGAGAATAATTATCATTCCAAAAGTATTTGAAACTATCTAATTGTTGAACTCAAGAGAGTGTTTAATAGTTTTTTTTTTTTTTTTTAAATTCATGTTTATACTAAATTTTTTAGGGTCTTTTGGTCCCTATTTTGAGTTCAGAATCCTGAAAATCAAAAATTGGAGATTCGGAGGGTTTTGAACCCTGAAAATCAAAAAACAGTGTTGGGAAGTCTGGGAATCAAAAGTCAGTGTCTGGGGTGCAGTGTTCAAAAACTCGGATTTGGACATTTTTTTTTTTCTTTTTCCCTTTTGCTACTTCGTTTTTTTTTCCTCTTCTTATTTTCTAGTAGATCTTTTATGAATTGTATAATTTTGTATGCAACATGTGACTTCTTTTTTAGACGTTTGAATGAAACATTTAATTTATGTTATAGTCTAAAAATAAGAAAATTATTTCAAACAATCAAAACATTGCTTACAAGAATCAAATATATATTTTGATAAAGAATTAAAATATTAAATGTTTCATTCAAACATCTCAAAAAACATAACATGTCGGGTTAATAGGTTAGATTTTTTTTTTTTTTTTAAATACGTATTTGGATTAAGAATTAAAAAAAAAAATGAAATAACTCAAAGGAAAAACACAATAATGAACGACAACCTACTATTGTATTTGGATAATATTTCAAGTATTTGTCCCCTAAATACAAACTGAAGTTTATAATTTCAAACATTTCATAAAGTTAAGTTTCACATAAATTATAAAATAAAAAAAAAAACTAATTTTATAATTAGAAGAAAATTATATTATATTTTGAAATAAATTAAATATTGTTTTTTTTTTAAATATTGTTTCATTATTATTTTTTAATTTTAATTTATTAACTTAAAAATTAAATGTTATTTTTAAAAATATTAACATGAGTAAATATATATATATTTTTTTTTCAACTAGAAAATTAAACATATTTTTAGTTATTGTAAATTAGATTAAATATAGATGAATTAAAAGAATAAACTAACAATTGTATCAATTTAAACCCTAAACTTTGAACTATCATAAGTGTATCAATTTACACCTTCTGTTAGATTTTATTTGAAAAAAATTAATTTAAACGGGTGGAGACTTATGATTTTAACAATTAAACTTTGAACTATCATAAGTGTATCAATTTACACCTTCTGTTAGATTTTATTTGAAAAAAATTAATTCACACTTATGAAAGTTTAGGGTTTAAATTGATACAATGGTTAGTTTAGGGTTTTAATTGATACAACCCTCAAAGTTTAGGGGTTTTCCCTAAATATAATTAGAAAACTATATAATTATAATTTTTTTTTTTTTTTGAGTACATTGGGGGTGGGGGGATTCGAACCACAGACCTCTTGGTCGTCGAGACATACATATGCCAACTGAGCTATGCTCGCTTTGGCGTATAATTATAATTATAAATAGTAAAATTAGAAGAAAAAATGATAGGTAATGTTGTGACCACCAAAATTATGAGAGATGTGGAGAGAGAAATAGAGACCCCACCAATATATTGTAATTTTTAGGAAAAATCATGGGTTTGTGGAGTGTTTGGGAAGAGTAATCCATGAGTTTGACTTCCCAGCCCCGCCCCAAACATGGTTTTGAGTTTAGGGAATGTTTAGAGCTCCAACTTAGAGTTAGGTGGCTGTCTACATTTTTTACCTACCAATTATTTAAGTAAAAGTTGAGTAATTACACTGAATTTGTTAGTACTATTCACTAATAGTAATCTATTAGTAATAGTCATGATTTTGACATATTTATAGAATATTTTATATTTTATGACATATTTATAAAATATTTTATATTTTATTATATTTATCATTATTTTTTTAAACTTATTGCGATTTATGCCACTAGCCAAAAAGTAAAAGAACATATTAAAAACTAACTTTAGTTTTAAAACTTGGCTAAGAATACAACCACTTCTTTCTTTAAGGTAAAAATTATAGTGAAAAATTTAAGAGAAAATAAGCATAAAACACGATTGTTATCTTGTCTTAGTTTTCAAATCTTTCTAAAAAATTGACTACAATTTTCGAAGTTGGTGAATTTAAGGATTAATCAAAACACCATAGAGCCCCAAACTGCATTCGCAAATATTATTCACTTCGATTATCAAGTAAGCATCCAAAAACCCAATAACATTACACCCAATATCATAAAATAACACAACATAAAACACAGTAATGATGCACGAACCAACCATACATCCTGGGCCTTAAGATGAGAGAGTGAAGGGAGAAGGAAGATTGAAGCGTTAACAGATACAAAGTCTCTGCTAGTTAATTATACCATCATTTAAAGATCCAATCGAGAAAAGCAGGCAGCAGATGACGGCCACAACTTTTAACTTCACGTAAAAGCTAATTCTTCGGGCCGATATCCTTCAGGGCACAAATTTGTTCCTCTCCCATGGCAGACATCACCGACACGACAAGGTCCTTTCCATCAGCAAACCCTTCTTTAATCTGTGGTACAAAAGACGGATTGGATTTCATTTATTAAAACCATGATCTCAAAAACAGAACATTAAGAATAAACCCATATGGTTATATCTTCACACCTTAAGAATAGAATATTAAACAGGGGAACAGAAGGAATCACGTTCCATCTAACAAAATTTGAAAAATGAGCTAAATGATGTACAATTCAGGAATGATATCTGCTCCAATAATTCAATTTTCGGGTGCGCCGAGAATCTAACTAGCCACAAAATGGGTCCATATGTGCCTTACCTGAGTGAGCAGACTGTCATCGGTTGGAAGCCTCATATCATCCTTGGTGTTACCATTGTCAGTTAAAAGACTCACCTGCAGCAAAAGAATAACATTATTCTATCGGGGTTACTATTGTGTCATATGCCTCTTTCAGAAGAGGAACTGGGAAGTAAATAAGGAAATATTTATGTAAAGGATAGATAAGCAATCATAGAAGTAATGAATCATTCGTGTAAAGGATCTAACAGAGCTTCACCTCTAGAATTGACTATAAAAACAAATTGAAAGATGCATATATACTTCCAAAGAAATCTAGATATCTAAACATAAGTTTCTTGAAATCTGCAAGACGAATTAAATTCAAACAAACTCAGAAGCAAATTACTCACAAATCCATCCTCAGAGATATCAATGAGCTGATAATCAGTACGATTAACATGAGGCACCTACAAAGCATGAAATAGAAAACATTAGTGGAACTGGTGAATCAAATACAGCAAAATGATTCGCAAACTATACACACTAGACTTTACATCAGAATTGTGGGATGATGGAACAATATCTTCGAGCTTCTTGTTAGTGAAGATGTCGATTCCCACAAAGTGACACTTAGCATGCCCATGCTTGCCTGTCTTAGAAGTTGAAACCTCAACCACCTGCATACCGTACAAACCAGAGGAAAAAGTTGATTATAAACTGAGAAACGTTGCCTAGATAGTACGCTACCAAATAAGAAAGGATTATCTACTTAAACACTTGCAAGTATAATCCAGCAGTATTATTCAATTAGTCTTCTACGAACCTCAGTTAGACTTCATCACTAATTAAGGAAATTCCAAATATGGGAAGTATGACACCGAGGAAATTATCTTCTCCAGGATAAAATCAGGATTCGATTACAACTACACTGGTCACTAGCATCTTCACAGGGAGGATTAGAGGAGAAAATAGCACACTATTGATCGTTGACCGATCGAAACTCAACTGACAAGAGACTCTTCAAAATCATAATTACAAAATCTCGAAATTCTCAACTAATATTGATCAGTATTAATCAATAATCGTAATTCCAACAACAGAATCATCTATTTTTCCAGCGTCCATGTCCGCCATGTCATATGCAATAAATCGCACAGAAACGATTACAATTAGTAATCAGGCAAAAGAAAAACCACAAATAAACCAAAGATCTAAACCGCCCAATCCAAACCTCAACACTAAACACCACACAAACAATCATCCGACGATCAAAACAACGAGCAAATCAAATCAATAGAAGAAAGGGAAAGAAAAAACAATTCACCTTGCATGGACGGTTCTTAATGACGATGTAACCGTTCTTCCGGATGGTTCCGGCCTGTTGCGGGTAGGTCTTAGAGGCTCCGGCGTCGGCCTTGGATTCGAAGTGGTGCTCCTCGTCCGACATGGCTGAAGAGATTTCGTTCTTCTACAGCTTCCGGAGTTGTACTTCTTCTTCTTCTTCTCCTTCTTCTGTGTTCAACAGTGGGATTTCGGTGGAAGCTGAAGGAAAACGGGAGGAAGGAGGAGAGTACGAGTCAAGAGGACGGACCAATTTATAGCATAGCGTTTCAGCAGGACACGTATGTGCCCATTAGGGTTTCTGACGCCAGCCCCCTAAACAATGCTGATATTCTCTTTTTCCCACTTTTTTCAGGTGGGAAAACGATCTCCACCGTCACTTTCTCTGTTCTAGCTTTTGACGGTCCAGATTGTCCCAAAAATCTTTTTGGATATATATTTTTTATATTTAGATACTGCCTTATCTGTCAAATTACCTATCACTCTTTTCTTTTATTATTTAAATAATGTCACATTCCCTATCACTTCGCTTGCAATTTTGGGAATTATCATAATATTAATCTCTATAGACTCTAACCAACGTTTTACCATTTAAAGTCAAGATTATTAATTTCTTTGTTGCAGTTTAAGCATTGTGTTTACTTGTTTTTTAATTTTCATCCACATTTCTTTTTCTATTATATCTAAATGAAATCGATGAAAATGTGTAATAATATTAATGATGAAAATTTCTTACTCTTTTTTTAAGATGTTAAATGATTATTTGTTAATTTATTTAGTTGATGAGTTATAAACAAATTTAATTAGATAATTTTAATTAAATTTTTAGTTGGTCTCTATCGTCCTAATTTGATTAATTTGATGAAATACTAATGTAAAAAGTTTGTTCTCTTGTCAATTCGAGCATCTAAATGTTGATTGTTCGATCTTTCACCCGGCAATAGTTAAACTAACCAACAAAAATGATTGTATTAAAAAATATGTAATAAATTTGTTATGAAATAAATGAATGAAGTGGTGTGATTAAATAGTTAGTGGGACAAATTATAAATCAGTGATTTAAATACTATTTTGGTGCTTGTACTTCTAAAAAATATGATCAATTGAGCCTTTGTTTTTAAAAATTAAACATAAATTCTATACACAATAGAAATCATTTAATATAAATTATTTATGATTAATTATTTATCGACTACAATGAACAAAAATTTAGAATATAAAGATAAAAAATAAAGATCAAAATAAAAAATATAGGACAAAAAATAGTATATTTTTTTAAATGGGAATATATTGAAGAAACACCAAATAAAATAATAAAAAAATATTGGATAATTATTGATAAGAACCACCGTCATAATATTGATAAGTTGGGCATTTCATGAATCGATATTAACAATAATAATAAAAATAAAAAAACTATTGGATAAACGTAGAACTGTACAAGATGTTAAAAATATCAAAATTATATCTTAACCATCTTTTTCTTTCAATCTTGACTTTTGTGAATATAAATAATTTTATTTAGTTTGTCTCGATCCTTTTTGTACACTTTCTTTTCAATTTTTTTACCTTTTATAATCGATATTAGAGTGTTTATCTTATCTCTAAATAAATGATAATATCTAATTAAAAATGTATTCACCAAAGTAACTATGACTCAACTGACATAAGTATGTATTAACGATGTATTAACGATGTATTAACGATCCAGAGGTTTCAAATCTCCTCACCCAATGTATTAAAATAAAAAAAATGCATTATTATAAAAAAAAAAAAAAATATATATATATATATATTCCCATAATATATATTTTATAATGAAACTTTTAAAATATCTTTGCATGCTTTCTCCCTTAAAAATATATCACAAAATATTATAGAGAAAGAGCTTAATTTGTGGACGTCATCCTCTCTTCAAGCATATCATAACTCATAAAAAAAAATAAAAAAAATAAAAAAAAAATAAATAAAAAGAAGAAGAAGAAAAAAAACGTGGTTAGTTACACAAACATCAATCACCCCAAAATAACTTTAAACTTAGCAAAGTTTTAAAAGTGGCTATCACCGATAGACTCTATCGTTGACATATGACTATATCTGTCAATAGATTACTATCACTCACAAAATTCTATAAAAAAACTCTATCAGCAATAAGCGATAAACCATACTATCAGGCATTGAAATTGTCGGTTACAATTTCTCAAACAAACAATGATTGATTTTTTTTTTTTTGAAAATATTTTTAAAGGGGGTGTAACACAGGACTTTGAAAAAGCAATGAATTGGACAACCGACATTTTTCTTTTTAATATTGCAAATAAATAGGGATAAACAACCAAAAGGGTTATTTTGAGAAATGTTTAGTCATTTTTATATTTCTGATCTGATTGGGCATTTCTAGATTTTTTCCCCCTTTTTCTTTACATTTCATTTCAATAATTGTGGGTCCGTCGGGATGGACCATAAATGATATATTTTTTTTTTATACATTCGTAAATGTTGGAGTAAGTTTAATACCTCGAATTATTTTATAGGATAAATCGTTTAATCTACAACATATTTAGTTGTCAAAAAAATTTGCAGAAAATTAATTTTGATTGTCGTTTGAAACTCTGCCAAGAAAATTCGTAAAAAATTAATTATTAGATAGTCATCAAGGATTGAATTCATTCCTTTTAAGAATAACTTTAATAGTTTTAAAGTTTTTCGAGACTACTAGGTCAATTCTTAGTACTCTTTTAAAAAGATTAAATAGAATCTAACGAAAAAGTATAAAAGTTTTAAAAGACAATTTAACTTTAAAAAACAAAATTAGCCAAAAAGAACATAGATCAACTGACAATGACATGATATATCGACTTAATGACCATGAAGTCCTAGATTCACTCTTCCACCCCAACATGTTATAAAAAAAAACTTTAAAAAAATTACATTTTTCAGCACGAAAGACGAATTTTTGCATATCTCGAGCATCTAAATGTGACAAAAATTACAAATATTTCAGACAGCTGAAATAATAGCAAGAGAATTTGGAATGGGACACTACCATTTTAAGATAAGAAGGAATCTGATTGTGTTGTCTGTTGGGATTTTGTGAATTGACTATTTATTTCATTCTGTTCGTCTTTGGTGCGCCATCTTCAGAATAAAGTAAACCTAACCAGAGGGCTGCTTTCGGCAATGTTTAATATCCCTTTCATCATGATTGGAACCTGACATTTCTGGTTAAATGAACATAATTCAAAGATGCATGAATGTGACAATTTAATACATCTTATTTCAAATTTCAACTTTGACTTCGGTAGATTTGGTTTGAATAATCCTCACTAGTAGTAAGTTGGAGGAGTTTCTCAAAGTGAATCAATGCAACCTTGACAAACAAATTTCAATAAAAGACTTAGAAGGAATAAGTTCGAGCTATGGTGGACCTACCTATGATTTAATTTCCTATAAGTTTCATTGGCAACCAAACAAGATGTAAGGCATGTTTAAGAGTGATTTTGAAATGGTTAAAATCACTCTAAAACATGTCATTCATCATTCAAAATGAGTTTAATGTTTGTTTTGCACTTTTAAATACAATAATCATACCATCAAAATTGATTTTGAATAGTTAAAAGCATTTTTTGAAGTGATTTTGAACCTAACAAAAAATGATTTTAAACGTCTCAAAATCACTCCAAAACATGTTTGTAATAAGGTCAAACAACTGTCCTTTGAAAATAGTCGAGATGCACGCAAGCTGACCCAAACACTCACAAATAAAAAAATTGCTAGTGTCCTATAGAATAAGAATCAGGTGGTCACAAACACGTTACTCAAATTAAAGTAAATATTTCAGATAGCCAAA
The DNA here is from genome assembly GCA_028017165.1 of Herpetospermum pedunculosum. Classification (NCBI taxonomy): domain Eukaryota; kingdom Viridiplantae; phylum Streptophyta; class Magnoliopsida; order Cucurbitales; family Cucurbitaceae; genus Herpetospermum; species Herpetospermum pedunculosum. The sequence goes on from CM051522.1 coordinate 84,443,745, forward strand.
CAAAATATGCATTAGAATAACACTTCTTTCCATACAGCGCTGTGGAGTGGAGATACAGAGGGGAACAAAAATTAGCCTAAACATGATTTTCTGCCTTAAAAGCTACAGCACAAAGACTTGATTGGCTGTATCAAAAGCATCAGTCATCATTTTGATAACATTAATCTCTCTAAAAAGCTTTTGTAGATTGTAGAATGATACTCACTGAAGTAGCTGAAGCTGATCATGTTGAGAAGCAAGCCTAAGTCGTGAATTAGCTGGAATGTGCTTAGAAATAACTTTTGCTGTCTCTTTCCACCAAGAAACCTCAGATTCTTTTTCAATAACTTCCTGCTTGATACATTCTAAAGCGCTTTTGAGTTCTTTTATTTGTTCTTCCTGTCTAGCTTCGAGCAGTTCGTGCAACTTTCTTTCGAGTTCCATAGGAGGAACTCCATGTTGCCCCTCAGTATAATCTTGGGGATCAATCACTTCACCAGAACTCACACAGCAGCTTCTGGTAGAGTCTGTGTTCTTTGCAGTCTGTTGTTTCAAATGACAGAGTTTTAGAACTTGCAATCAAGAATTGAATATACAACAGAATACAGCATTCCCTCAAATCTGCTAAATCATTAGGAATTATTTTACTCCATGAAATTAAAGAACTAATGTTAGGTTATAAAACCATCCACCGTTTATTTACTTTAAGTAGGATAAGTGATCATAAACTACTATAGATCTATGACATATTGACATCCTATCACAAACATATTTATTGTCCAAATAAAGCTTCATTGTTTACATGATCTGAACCGTGCTACTCAAATCATGTTATCATCTACCTCCTTATCATGCATGTTTGAGAGTGATTTTGAAATTGTGAAAACCACTTTTGTCATATGTTCCAAATCAATTTTGATGTAAATCAAATTTAAGTGTAAAACCGAACATTAAAATGATTTTGAATGATTAAATGAATGTTTTGGAGTGACTTTGAAAATGACAAAAATGATTTTAACCATTTCAAAATCACTTCCAACATGTCCTAAAAAATTGAGCTGTATCTTTAAAGTTGTATAGCTAAAAGTCCAAAACCAGGTGAGTCGCTATCGCACCAGCTATAACTAGTATTGGTCAAAATCTCTAAAATAGTCATAAATAATGAGATCAAACAAAGACATGAGAAAATCATTAATGATATTATCAATGTTATGTAGATTTCAACAACTTTAAGAGTGAGCCATTTCCAAACAAACCAGATCCATCAAATAAACTTGAAAAGAAAAGGCAATATAGAAATGCTAGTATGTTCTCATATACCTTAATTCTTAGCTGCTCTATGCGTTCAGAAGAACTTTCAACTTCCAAGTGGAGCTGCAAACGTTCTAACTCGGCCTCAAACTCAGATTCAAGTTCATCAATCCGTTCCTGACATTCCCCTTGTTCATCCAGACAAGACTTCTGGGAATGTATTGGTATAGTTGATTGTGCATCAGACAAAATTTGAGAAGAAAAATCTTGCTGATATGAAAGCTGGCTGGTGGAGCAAGGACCGTCTTGGAAATCTGTAGAAGAACAAGCCACATCTGTATTCAAGTGGAATGGCTCAAAGGGAATGTTTTTTCTTCCTAGCTCCTCTTTGATATCTTGAAGAAAAAGTTCCATTTGTCTCCGCAAATCTTCCATCTTCGAAAGTTCATTTTTACTCGCAAGTACAAGATACAACAAACTACACCCAACTCCCAAATTGAATGATGTATCTTCTTTCCTACTCGGTCCTGTGAATTATACGCACACAAGCAAAATTGAAACATTAGAGATTTACAACTACAAAAATAGAGATGTAGAAAGTTCAAACTATTAAGAACCCTTTTTTCCAAATGAGAAATCACTTCCTCTGCTTAGCATAATTCGGACATGTTTGGGAGTGATTTTGAAATGGTTAAAATCATGTTCTAACTCTTAATCATGTCTTTAATCATTCAAAATCAGCTTTGTTAGTATGAAAATTGCAAGTACAAAATCACTTATAAACGGATCATTTTTACTAAAATCACTCTCAAACATACTCTTCTTCAACCATCAAACAGTTCAAATGAAGTAACTGAGTTTGAGAGAATTTCAATCAAATGTTTGCTATCTTATGAACTCTATGAACTATTCCATTTCAGATTGTTGAACTTCTAAATTTCAAAATCCGCATACGAATTGCCTGTTTCAGTGGTGGAACATTACCATTTCGTCAAACCCTAATCGTTTTGATTACAATTTCAATCAACGCAGTCAAACATCGATAAATACAATAGCTCAAAAACGCAAGTACAAATCAATTCAATCATACTCACTCACCTGGCTCTACAATCTCCATCGGTGAAGACGACGAAGCACCACCGTCAACTCCATTCCTCGAGCACCTACAACACGTCAACCGAACATCAGAATCTCCGCCCTCTAATTTCTCTCTCTTAACCTCCTCCACCGCTCTCCTCCGCCTCGGTCGCCGGAACGAAGCCACCCACCGAGCAACAATCCGCCGGGGCGACAAACAATGAACGGTCACCGACTCATCCGGAAACCGCTCTCCGGCGTCGGACATACCAAAATCTGCGGCAAATCCGTCGCCGTCGTCGTCTTGTTCCCGGAGAATATCAACAACTCGCAAGAGACGGCGAGTCGAGTTGGAGGATTGTGAAGCTTGGTGGGATTTAAAGAGTGAATTCATAAGAGAATCGAATGAGTAAAGGGGCAGAGAAGATATTAAATTCGATTACGAATTGACAGAGAAGAAACTGAAAGGCTTTTTCGAACTGCAGAATATTAATGGCGTGTTGGATTGAGTTCTGTCTGCAATTCACGAGAATTCTCCTTGCTTGATCAAAAACTTCAATAAGTTCGTCGTGGTTACGAACAATTATTTCGAGGTATTTATGATTTTCAATCTCATGTCGATGACTGAATGAAATTGGATTGGACTCAATAATTTTTGTGCGCTTTAATTATTACATTTTAAAATTCCCTCCAATTCAAGTTTCTTTCAAAAACAAAATTATTTATTTCTTTACCTAATATGTCATTTCGTACATTTCATTTTTCCTTTATAATGGTTTTTCAAATTTGTCTTTCAAAATATATATATTTTTTTAATTTGACAAAAACATGTAGGTTTGAGATTTTTTTTTTTATATGATCGATCTATGTCTATTGTCCTAATATTAATGTGAGTCCAGTTCAATTGACTTAAAATTGTGTCATTGATTAAGAGGTCATTAATTCAATTTCCGCATTAATTAAAATAAATTTATAAATAAAAAATTATATTAGTGTTGGTTAAAATAATAAAGTCTTCACGTTGCATTCTATATATAAAAATTGATGATACGACGAATATAAATATTGTTTTACAGGTTAAATACAACATCAATACTAATGATTTGTGTCAAACCGAGTCTAACTTAATTGACATAAGGTTGTCATTGACTAAGAAGTTCAATCCCCGCATTAATTAAAATATTATTGATTTGTGTATGATTTATAATTTAGAGTTTAGAGTTTTTTTTAATAATTGTGCAAGTTTTAATTTATTTTTCTTGATTTGGACTTAGTTTCAATTTCATTTTGTTATTTATGAATTAGTTTTTTTTTTAGTTAAACCTCATATGGCTATGTTTTGATGTTTTATACTCAACTATATTTAAGTTTTAGGGTTAAAGTAAAAAATATATATATATATGAATGTAGGAGTGGATTAAAGATAGTTAACCATGAATGTAAACTATACTTCAACCGTATTGAGGATTGAAAACTTAAAAAATTGTATAGATCTGTTTTAAATTATAAGCAAATTTGTAATTCAACTCAATCAATATTTATCTAACTTTGTCAATTAAAAAATTAAATAGGAACTTTTAAACGGTTAAACTAGTGACATATAGGCTGAAACTAAGTGTACTAAAAAAAAAAAATAATAATAAAATTTTCATACCCCATTTATTTGTACTTAAAAGAAAGTGTAACTCAACTGATGGTTAAGACATTATCACTTCAACCAAAAAATTGAATATTCAAATCTCTTACTCCTACATATGGTTGAATTAAAAAAATTGTACTAAATATCACTTTAGAATAAAATAGTTAAAAATATAACATTTTTTAAAAAAAATTATAAATATGTCACTTATTTTTTATCATATTTACAAAATATTTTAAATTTTACTATATTTATCATTATTTTGAGTCGAGTTGCTCTATTTTTTAACTTGTATATAGATATTTTTTTTAACAAGTATATAAGTGAAATTAATCAATTTATTACAAATAAATTCAAGATGTGAGATAATACTGAGTTTATAGTCTATTTTAAATTTGGACCCAATTAAATTTAGATTCGAAGTATTTGATTTTTATGTTGTGATTATTTTGGACCCAATTAAATTTAGATTCAAAGTATTTGATTTTTTTGTTGTGGTTATTTTTAAGATTATTTTTTTTGCAACGGTATTTTAATTAAAGCGAGGATTTAACTCATCACCTCTTAGTCGGGCACAACCTTATGCCAATTGAGTTATGCTCGGTTTGACAACAATATTTAATTAATGCGAAAATTGAACTATTTTTAAGATTAATTGAGCTATTTTTAAGATTATATGCACGCATATATAACGATATTAATTGCAACGGTGCATGTATAATATAATACAAATAAAACGAGTCAATTAATAAACAAATACTGTTTTTCTTCTTCTGCTATGGACTATGGACATAATCTAAATTTATTTATTTGACAAATACAACAGCGGATTTACTATGGACCGCCCAGAGGCTCGAGCCCCTGCAGCGATGGCTTGAATCCCAACCCCCTGACTTCTCATTCTTTATTGACTTTGTTTGGTTGACAAAAAAAAAGGGCTGGTTGCACAAATAGCAATCAGGCTCAAACTAATTGCAAATTTAACAAACTTTAAAATGTTTTGCAAATATGGCAAAAAAATCCGTTTCTATCACGATAGACTTTTTCATATCACTGATAGACTTCTATCAGTGATAGACTATTATCACTGATAGACTATTATCACTGACAAAAATCTATAAAAAAGCTGAGGTGATCAGCGATAGACTTCTATCAGCCATAAGATATCAGCGATAGAAATTGTCATATCCGCAAAATTTTTAAAAACATGCTATATTTTTAATTATCTTATTCTAAATTGACATCTGTTACAATTTTCCAAAAAAAAATTGTATATATATTATATACTTTTAAATTGACCCTAAATATTTCACACCTCATTTTTTGTATTTTTTTTAATTCTCATATATATTTTAAAGATTTCATAATCTTTAAAAAAAAAAACTAAATAAAAAACATACAATACTATAATTTTAATTTTAATTTATTATTTATAAGTGTCTAATAAGCTTCTCTAATAAACTTCTAAATTTTTAATTTTGTGTTGGATCGGTGAATTGAAAAAGATTCAGAAGTCAGAGACTAAATTTATAATTTTGAAAGTTTATGAACCAAATATACATAAATAATAGACACAAGTCTCAAAGTTTAGAGACTAAATTTATAATTTTATCTATAAATTAATATATATACATTTAAAATTATTTTAATACGAATTTGTGTTATCAATATTAGAACCTGCATGGTACAATACATATGAATCAACATCTATTTATATATGTTTAAACAAATAATTGAATGGGTGTAGTTCTCCGATGAAAAAGTAAATAAAAGGTTCAACGAATGAAATTATTGTATAAAAAAAAAAAGTCGAAAGTGAATTTTCCCATATATTTTGGTAACTTATTTGTAAATTTAGCATTAATTATTTAATATTTACATTTACTACACTACCACTTATAAATGAGATTCAAAGTTCCATATATATATATATATATTAGTTATTCGAAATAACCACCTAATAATCTAAGTTGGAAAAAATATTTATTATAATTAACATCACGATATAATTGAATAAGATGTTCACGCCAACAAGAACATAGATCAATGACATGATGTATCGCCTCGTGATCATGTGGTCCTAGGTTCAATCTTCATCCCCACATGTTGTAAAAAAATAAAAAAATGATAAGATGTTCATTTTGACAATCAATAACTTTAACGGTGTTCAATTTGACATCAAATAACATAACCTAGGGTTTTCCTTGAGAGTCGTGAGATTGTAGTATCTTTCACTGAGCACGATGGAGAAGATACTTACTTATCACGAGAGAATGTCAAAAAACATAAAATTTCAATGGAAGATAAAAAAAAAACTTTACGCCTCCGGAGGGATGGATCATCCGTACAAATACCCCCATGAAACACTGTTGATTGTGTCGTACGACTTTGTGTACAACATGTTTGTCGTTTCGAGCAAAACTCCCTCAACATATATGTCATCAACTAGAACAACCCCACCACTATTACATGCATTATAAACAACTTACTCCTCTACAAGATTTTCATTGTCATGTCAATAGAAAGCTAACTACACTAATACCAAAAGACATGTCAAACGTGTACGTAAAAAAAAACGAGATCAATAAGATGAACACGCTAATTGGTTGAGAACACACTGGGATGAAGTTCAATTATGCTTATAGATCTTATTATTCATTTTACAAGGACTTATGCAGGGGTGACAATATTGTCTTTTATGTTGAATCTTTGTTTTGCTTTGTTTGTGGAGTCATCACGATATTTTTTTTTAGTACAATATGGAATTGATCCTCTAATTTCAAAAAATGTAGTACACGATAATTATCGTTGAGCTATGCTCACTTTGATAATAATTATTTATGAAATCACTTTTTCACTTTTGACATTTGTTTTTTAAAATTGTTTCAATTTCTTCCATTTATTTTTGAATATCAATCTAAGCGGAAAACAAAAAGTAAAAACAACATATGACCATTAATTTTTTCCATTCTTTTGTAATATAATATATAAAGTGATAGTCTTTCACACGTGGACCTCAATTTAATTAATTAACATTCTTATAACAAAATTTAACAAAATGTATATATAAATTCAGACAAATTTAGAGTTTAAATCAATATTAGTGTCGATCTCACGGAAGTTACTCATAACATTGCGCTCGTTCTGAAATCAGCGGGAGAAATTGTCTCTTTTCTTCATACGAATAGAGGGCGGAATTAAATGACCCATCTTCTTGCTTCGAAAGCAATGGTTGAAGAAGTTTCTGCCCGGTGGGAGCGGTGTTATTTCTTTCATTTCTTTTGGTCGTCTTTTGGACTTTGTTGTTTAGTTGTTACTACAATAGCCTAAAAAAAAAAAAAATCGATATTTATCAGTTCAAAGGTTGGACTCGACTTGTATTATTCAAAGTTTTAATTAATAAAATTATTATTTTAATTTTTTAGTTGAGTCGAATTAAATTCATTTATTATCATAAAAAAGAAAAACACAAATGTTTTTTTTTTTTTTAAAAAAAAAAAATTATTTTAAAAATATCCGATGCATCATACATGCAACAAAATCAAATGTGATATGAAATTTGATTGATTAATTAGATACTATTCGAACAAACTCAATGAATCATGAGATATATCTAAACAGCGATTAAACTAAAAATAAATAAATATATATTTAGATACTTTAAACAAACAAAATTTGGTATGCATATATAATCATTGGGCAGTTGGGAGTAGTGGGGCACATCAAATTCTACCTTTCTTAATTCTTCGCCTATATTCCGTTGTTGCCCAGCTCCCTCACTATGTGATGTATCAAGAATATTCTTGACTTCTCATCACAAAACATATTTTTTTTTTCTTTTAATTTTGTGTTTAAAACTTATTTTTAAAGGTAGAATCATATGATTTGAAAAAAAAAAAAAAACTATTGCTTTTATACATATTAAAAGAATATATATATATATATATATATTTTTTTTACTTATTTTATTAAAAGAAAGACTTTTCACATGCTAAACAAATAAGACAACTTTTAAAAATAATTAAGCTTAAACTTTGTCTTTATTTAAAAAATAGTTTAATTCTTTCAAAAGTTGCAATATTACTCTTGATCACCTTTCATAAACGTTTCAAAATTACTCCGGCCTAAAAGTTTGGCGACGTCTGAGAAACTTTTATTGATGTGGGAGGCGGGATTGAGTCCGATGATTTTAGAAATAGATTATTCTCTAGTGTTTTGTTTGTTTGAGGACGTGGGTGAAGATGTGACGAAAGTTGAGATGTTGGTAGCGAACGCGTGTGTGCTGTTCTCCGACCATTCAGGAAACACTGTACTTTCATACATAGATAAGAAAATGTGGTTGCACACCAGCTAACAGACTTTGGGTTTTCGATAACATGTGATTTGGATGGAGTATTTTTCTCCCGAGATTGAGTCTTTTTGTTTGTATCGAGCTTTGCTCTTCAAAAAGAGAAAAAACAAACAAACTATTCCTAGTAGAAATTCATTAAAACATTGTACAAAAATTTGAAAACAATTTTGAAATTTAATTCAAGGAAACGTTATAGTTAGACCTAACTTTTTTAGGTCAAGAAGTAATACAACACATATATTAATGTGCATGAGAAATGCACGTGTCAAAAGTGGAACAAATACAGATCTCATCTAACTTGCATCATTTTGTTTTATTATTTCACGCAAAGAACAAAAAGAAAAACGTTGAAAAAAAAGGCAAAAAATTAAAAATATCATCATCATCATAATTAACATTGATTAATTTAACGGCATCCCAAGAAAAAAAAAGAAAAAAGAAAAAAAAAGAAAGATACAGAGAGCGTAACAAAAGAGAAGATAGATAGAGACAAAGCTCGGATCCTCCATTAACAACCGCCATATCCAATTCTTCTTTGTTTACAGTATTTTTCTTCTCAATTCTTCTGTTTTTCGTTAACCAATTTGGTAGGAATATTCCACCACTTTCTTCCCCTAAACCCTAAACTACAATTTCATTTTCGTTCAATTTCTTCTGTTCTCTCGGACATGGGAGGGAGCTTGAATTTGATTGAAAGCTAAGTCAATCTTCCTTTTCATTGTTCTTCATCAAGTGTGAACGTGAACGTGACGGCAAGAAAGTGTTTCCTTCAAGGCCAATCAATCAGAATTCCATTTCCATTGTTGGGTTCCGGAATTTACACTCTCTTCTCTGCCATACACAATCATGGCGTTCTGTGAGAGATTTGGTGATCTGGGAAGGTGAAATTAGCTGCAATGTGTTTTCGTAATGCGGATTCAAATTGGGGATTTGATTATTAGGAGCTTCGTTTTGGTTGGATCTCGAGCCGAATATCACAATGGCTTTATTTCGAAAGTTCTTTTATCGAAAGCCACCGGACGGGCTTTTGGAGATATCCGAAAGGGTTTATGGTATGCCCTACTTAGGTTAACTGTTGATTGAAGTTTGGTATTTTTGGTTGGAAAGTAAATGGGAGTGTGGAGTTTTTACATAATCATTCTTTATCTTTAATTTCATTTCATGTTCTGCATATTGAAGGGGTTAATTAGTTCTGGAAATTGTTTTTTTTTTACATGAAAATTTGTCACTAAAACTTACTATAGCTGCTGGATTTGTGGGCCTTTTATAATCATTGAGTCGTGTCCCCATTTGAAAGTAGTTCTCTCAAGTTATAAGATGCAACTCCTCAGCTATATTTGATTGGAGCTAGCTGTTGTGGATTCTATACTAATACTACAAATTATCCTCATTCTTCCTTTTAAGTTACAGTTATTCTCATGCATTAACTTTGTTTTTGAATCTGCATTCTGTTTGCCTGGGATTGTGTATGTTCCACTTTTAAAGATACTGCAAATTCAGTGCTTAAGCATTAAACTGTGAGTATTGAAGGAATGTTTGCAAGTTTTAAATATTTTCCTCTCAAACTTGTGAATGCATGTGTAAGTATTGCTTTATTATAGATGATTGGGAAGTAGGATAAACCAGTGAATGTATGTGCAGTTTTCGACTGCTGCTTTACGACGGAGGTTTTGGAAGAAGAAGAATACAAAGTCTATATTGCAGGCATTGTGGGACAACTTCGTGAGAGTCTCACCGACGCTTCATTCATGGTGTTCAATTTCCGAGAGGGGGAGAGTCAAAGCCTCGTTACTAATATATTATCTGAATATGATATGACTGTCATTGACTATCCTCGGCATTATGAAGGCTGCCCTTTACTCACTATGGAGATGATCCACCACTTCTTAAGATCCAGTGAAAGCTGGCTCTCACTTGGGCAACAAAATGTACTTTTGATGCACTGTGAACGAGGGGGGTGGCCAGTCTTGGCTTTCATGTTGGCCGGTCTTTTGATTTACAGGAAGCAGTATGCTGGGGAGCAGAAAATTTTGGACATGATTTACAAGCAAGCACCTCAGGAGCTTTTGCAGTTGATGTCACCTCTTAATCCATTGCCTTCACAATTGAGGTATCTCCAATATGTGTCAAGAAGAAATGTGGCATCAGAATGGCCTCCGCTTGACAGGGCGCTTACTCTAGACTGCGTAATTATTAGATGTATTCCTAATATGGATGGGGAGGGTGGTTGCCGCCCAATATTTAGGATATATGGACAGGATCCCTTTATGGCTACTGACCGAACTTCTAAAGTATTGTTCTCAACCCCCAAAAAGAGTAAACTTGTTCGTCAGTATAAGCAGGTGACTACTTTTTTCTCTTTTAGATAGAGGGTTGAGCGTGTATTGCCCACTTATTTCTTGTCTATATCCATTGAAATTTTTCTCTGTCGATATTTATTGAAAATTTTCTTTCTTTTGGGAATTGCTCTCTCCATTTATGGAATCTTTTCAATGCCAAGACTTGCTAATTTCTGCTGATCGGTATTTCTTTCTTTAAATGCTTCTCTCTTTAGTTCTAGGTTACATGTTCATCCATATAGACCTGGGGTAGGTGGTAAAATTTTGAACAATGAGATTCTGGTTTTTTTGCCCTGTTCTCTTTTATTTTAAACGTCTTATAGTTTAAATGGGGCTGGGATTGTATAACTAGTCTTTCATTGAAGTAAGTGCCAATTATGAAGCTTAAATGGTAAAAGAAGACAAATTTGTATTTTACTTTGCAAGGAAACTTTCCTGGTTTTGTCTGTGGTGAGAAGCCTGCAAAATTTTGGATGCGTATTGTTGCCCGTATGTAGTTGCTGGCTGTTTTTTGTAATTCTTTCATATTTTGTTACAGGTAGATTGTGAACTAGTTAAAATTGATATCCATTGCCATATCCAAGGTGATGTTGTTCTTGAATGTATAAGTTTGGACAATGATCTGGAAAGGGAGGAGATGATGTTTCGAGTTATGTTTAATACAGCATTTATAAGGTCAAATATTTTAATGCTTAACCCTGATGACATTGATATCTTATGGCATGCAAAGGATCAATTTCCAAAGGATTTCAGAGCAGAGGTATGTTCATTTACTATTTTTGTTTCACCCCCCTCCTCCCTCTCTTCGGGAAATGTGTTTCTCGATTTTCCTTCTTTCTTCTATTATTATACTTCTTCTTGTGTTAATCTTCTCAAGACTAAAAAAGTTATGTGTTTGGATGAAGGTTCTTTTCTCAGAGATGGAGGCTACCACATCGCTCATTTCAGTTGAACTACCAAATATTGAGGAGAAAGATGGTCTTCCAATTGAAGCATTTGCTAGAGTCCAAGAGATCTTTAGCAATGTGGACTGGCTAAGCCCAAAGGGAGATGCGGCTCTTAATGTGCTTCAGAAAATAACAGCTTCGAATTTACTTCAAGAGAAGCTTGTTAGTTCCGGCTCTTTAGAGAGAAACCAGTTGCTTGACTTGTCTTTTGAAAAACTAATCTCGGAATCAGAGACATCTGAAGACAATATTAGAAGTCTCCGATGGAAGTTACAAACAAATCAGCCTCTGCCTTCTTCTGAACCACCTCAGTCTAAAATCATCACCCAACTAATACCTCAGCCTTCCTTGTCTACACCAGTCTCCTTCCGTAGTTCTGTGCAGGGGTCACCTCCCCCATTATTAAGATATCACAGTGCACCTTCAGCTCTTGGCATCACAGCTTTATTACATGATCATTCCGAATTTAGTAGTAAAGAAGTCATACATCCAGCGACAATATCTTCACCATCATCTGCACTATTGACTACGAGTGTTCTAGATTCACGTAAAGATATTCAACCTGGTAAACTTCCTATTTTGCCTCTCCTGCTACCATTAGAGCCAAGTGCTACATTAGAAAATTCTCCTACCACTACGTCAACTTCAACCATTCCTGATCCGCTGTTCCTTCACCAACTTTCTTTGAAACCTATTAAATCTTCAATTTCTCAACCATCTCAAACCACATCAAGGGGGAGAAGTCAATTATCACCATCTTCATTACAACCAACATGTACCTCTTTTCCTGTGGAGCCATCACCCTCTTTCAATGAGAGCTTACCTTCAATATCCTCTTCTTCTCCTTTATTAAGACCATCTCCATCTTTTAGTAGTAAGGAATCATTTTTCGTTCCCACTTCTCCCCCTCTTCGAGCTCGCTTCTCGCGTCTTGAATCACCTTCGTTTTCTAGATGGACAAATGGTTCCATTTCCCCATCTACACCACAACCTTCTTCTACAACACTATTATTATCCTCTACAAAGACATCTGGTTCTATTTCCCCGTCTCCACCACAACCTTCTTCTACGACACTATTATTATCCTCTACAAAGACATCAACTCAATCATTTTCTTCTGATGATCGTCTAGTTTCTTCTAAGTCACCTAAAAAGAACTTGACAGTTGTCCCTCCTCAATCATTTTCTTCGGATGATCGTCTAGTTTCTTCTAAGTCATCTAAAAAGCATAAGTCATCTAAAAAGAACTTGACAATTGTCCCTCCTCAATCATTTTCTTCTGATGATCGTCTAGTTTCTTCTAAGTCACCTAAAAAGAACTTGACAATTGTCCCTCCTCAATCATTTTCTTCTGATGATCGTCTAGTTTATTCTAAGTCATCTAAAAAGAACTTGACAATTGTCCCTCCTCAATCATTTTCTTCTGATGATCGTCTAGTTTCTTCTAAGTCACCTAAAAAGAACTTGACAATTGTCCCTCCTCAATCCTTTTCTTCTGAGGATCGTCTAGTTTCTTCTAAGTCATATAAAAAGAACTTGACAATTGTCCCTCCTCAATCCTTTTCTCAATCATTTTCTTCTGATGATCGTCTAGTTTCTTCTAAGTCATCTAAAAAGAACTTGACAATTGTCCCTCCTCAATCCTTTTCTTCTGATGATCGTCTAGTTTCTTCCAAGTCACCTAAAAAGAACTTGTCAATTGTCCCTCCTCAATCCTTTTCTTCTGATGACCGTCTAGTTTCTTCTAAGTCACCTAAAAAGAACTTGACAATTGTCCCTCCTCCTCCTCCATGTTCTAGCCCTAACTTGGGCGCTAGTGTTGTCTCGCCAACATTGGCGTCCCCGCCCCCGCCTCCACCTCCTTCTTGGAAGGACTCTACAATCACAACCATGCATGATCCCCCACCTCCACCTCCAGCCCCACCCTTGCCCCCATCTAATTTGAGTTCACCATCTACTAGTGGTTCTAGTGTCACGTCTTTAGGGCCGCCACCGCCACCGCCACCGCCGCCGTCACCACCTCCACTTGGTCTTGCACCACATGATTCTGCAACGATAGTTAGGAACTTGACGGTTGTACCCGGCCCTCCGCCTCCCCCACCTCCACCATCTCTTAGTTCTTCCCTAGGTCCTAGTATTGTATCTTTAGTGCCCCCACCCCCACCACCCCCTCCTAGTCTTGCAGCAAATGTTTCTGCAACAACAATGCATGTCTCTGGCCCCCCTCCTCCTCCTCCTCCACCTTTTGCAAATTCTGGATCCACCTTATGTCGGGGTGATGTAACGTCAGCTCCACCCGCACCACCTCCTCCAGGTTTTTCAATGAATGGTTCTGCAACACATGCCCCTCCTGCACCCCCTCCTCCAGGTCTCAGTGGTAATAAGCTTTCAAATGTCAATGGTACTAACTCACAGTCTCACGTTGGAATTAATAACAGCAACATACCTTCTATTCCTGGACCCCCTTCAAGTGCTCTATTCGCAAAGGGACGAGGCCTTGGACGTTTGAATCCCAAAAGCATGTCTCAACCTAAAAGGTCCAATTTGAAGCCTTATCACTGGTTAAAATTAACGAGGGCCATGCAAGGAAGCTTATGGGCAGAGACACAAAAGACTGATGAAGCTTCCAAGTACGTGTCATATATTTTGGTTGTCTCTTATATGTTATAAGTTTCCTTCTGTTAATTTAGTTAATCTATATGTGATAGAGCTCCGGAGTTTGACATGTCCGAACTTGAAAGTCTTTTCTCTGCAGCTACACCAAATTCAGACTCCGGAGGTTCTGGAAATTCACGCCGAGCCTCAGGGCCAAAATCAGATAAAGTTCAATTGGTAATCAAAGAAATAAACTTATCACATTTATTTCTTTGACTGAATATTCAAGCCAGTTTTGACATAATTTTAGCCGTTGAAGAAGCTTAATCCCCTTGATTGGATTCTGTTAGTGCAAATAATAGTTTTTCTTAATTTGTGAACCATCCTACATTTAGGTATTGACTAGTGCATCTCATACATTCTTTTCTATAAGGATTAGAAGCCCTGTGGTTATATAAAACAATTTGTGTTGTTTGCTGAACTTTGTAGGTTGACTCTAAGTTTATAGTAATATAATTACGTCTACATGTCATTGAATATTTCATTGGTACGGGACAATTTTAAGTTGCTAGTTTATTTGTTGCAATATGCAACAGTTGAACTTATATTATTTAAACTTGGAACTACTTTTAGATCCCGAGTTTTGTATTAAGTAGTTTGTTATCATATCGACTACCTTTCATAAGTGACTCCGAACAAAATATAAAAATTGTGGCTAACACACCGTGACCTTGATACATTGTTATATATTTAAATAGAAGGCAATTTATGTTTCATGTATCTACTTGTTCTGGCAGATTGAACTTCGACGGGCCTATAATTGCGAAATTATGCTCTCTAAAGTTAAGATTCCTTTGCCTGATATGATGGTAAGTTATTGATTTTCATCTTTCTTGAAGCCAAAGAGAGGGTTTTGAACAATATATGAACAGGATACTAAACATCTTAATTGGGAATAATAAAGGGTTTAGAGGGTATGGGTTCAAATCATTGTGGCCACCTACCTAGGATTTAATATCCTACGAGTTTCCTTGACAACCAAATGTAGTAGGGTCAGACGGTTGTCGCGTGGAAATCATAACGCACTACATAGTTTCTGATTATTTGTTTTGGTATTATCATTGTCAGTGTTCAGTTCTTGCATTGGATGATTCGGCATTAGATGTGGATCAGGTTGAGAACCTAATCAAGTTCTGTCCAACAAAAGAAGAAATAGAATTACTCAAGGTACGTATTTCCTTCTGCAAGTGCTTACATTCAGTGGTCTCAATCATATTCTATTTCCTTTAGTTTGCATTAATTCTTTGTGGTCTGCTTTGATCTCTACCATAATTTTGATGATAATTTTGCTTGCCTTTTTTCTGACATTGGTTTTTTTTCTTTACGTTCAGGGGTACAGTGGGGACAAGGACAACTTGGGAAAATGCGAACAAGTGTGTTAATACATTACTCTCTCTCTCTCTCTCCATCCAACTTTTGTTTTTTTAAACTTTACAGCCAACTTATCATGCACTTCAACCCTCATTATTTGAGCCATGGCTTGGAAAAATCCTATTTTAGCATCTGAGGCCCTTCTTCTTTCATATGTTTGGTTTTCATATTATTTATTGAGAACTTATTTCCTACAAAAAAAAGTAACTTGCTTCTTCCCTTTTCTCCAATAGTTCTTCTTAGAATTGTTGAAAGTCCCACGAGTAGAGTCCAAGCTAAGGGTTTTTTCGTTCAAGATACAATTCCGTTCGCAGGTGAGGGACAACCTATTTAATTATTCTGTTCCTTTTTTCCTTTTTTCCTTTTTTCCTTTTTTATATTACTTTACTTGTCACCAGTTCATTATTTTCACTTTCTAGGCCTCGGACCTTAGAAATAGTCTGAATACTATCAATTCGGCATCTGACGAGGCAAGTGATATTCTTTTGAATTTCCTTAATTTAGGTGCATCGTTTGGACATTTTCACATTTTAAACCCTTTGTCTATGTGCTAGTCAGATCAGAAATTCGACAAAGTTGAAAAGGGTAATGCAAACTATCCTTTCGTTGGGTAATGCTTTGAACCACGGAACGGCTAGAGGTGAGGGAATCTTTTCTCTTTTCAAATATGCATCACAGTTTTTGTCATCTACATTATGTATGGACAGTGGAGAAACATTATTTAAAAAAAAATTGCCTTCACACTCGTGGTAAATCTCTGAACTAATATGAATGCCTCAATTTCAAAAGTGAAGGTTAAAATTAATTACGGTAAGTATTTACGATAGAATCATATATAACGTTTATTTAGCTATTTTAAATGTCATGCATCTCTTAGAATTGAGCATAGGAATTAAGAAAACACTATTTGTGTTGACGAAATGAAGAGTGCATGTTTATTTGTTGTTATTATTATTTTTAGTTCAAAAGAATACAAGTTTATGTTCTAACGTTACAGTCATTATTAATATTTTTTAAAATTCATACTTTTAAAAAATCTTAAATTATTTTAACTTGTACTAGTCAGTTATAAATATATTATTGATGTTTGTTATTATTTTTTAAATTGTTCTAGATAAAACTTCGTTCTGTAAACTTGCTTTTGTAAGCCAAGAAGATGTTTATAAGTATGTCATACATAATACACTAGATACGTTAAATTAAAAAAGTATGAACAAAAATTGTATTTTTTATGAAGTGTTTACTAGTTCTGACTCTTCTCTCCTTTAAATTTGTGTACGCTGTCAATATTTTTATTTATGCTATAACATGTCTTTAGTTTCTGCTTTACCATTAGAACTTCTGAACGGTATCACCAAATCTTCAAGTTTTCTGCGCTTATGAGTTCTTGCCATTATTCGTTTAGGTTCTGCTATTGGATTTCGCCTTGATAGTCTCCTCAAACTCACTGATACACGAGCCAGAAACAACAAGATGACTCTCATGCATTATCTATGTAAGGTAGACTTCTCATGTTCTGTTCGATTGCATTGTTCTTTTTGCTTGTCAAATAATTTTACAGACTTTACTTAGTATCACTCAATGTATGACAGTCTTCTTTGTATTGTATTTCCGCAAAAACTTTAATCTCTTCTAGTGAAGTACACTCCTGTCCAACCTGCATTTAGTACAAATGATTTGCTAAAACTTCCATGTCAATGTTATTTGTGTAATGCGCATATATGGTTTTCTTCTTGCTGATTCTGCAGAATGAGGAAGCTTCAACATAAATCATTAGTAAATAGTAAAAATGACAATGAACGAACCCTTTTGAGCATGAACCGTAATTCATTTTCTAATAAAGAACAGAACACCTCCAAGTTAAAGCGCAATGTCCAATATAGCGACAAAGATGAACCATTATCTGACTGTTAAATCTTTATAAAGGTAGCATTTAACACACACACAAATCTAGATTGCTGGTGGAGTGGATTCTTTTTTAGTACAACAAACGTGGGGTGAGGATTTGAACCTCCGACCTCAAGGGAATGAGTAAATGACTTGACTGCTTAGCTATGCCCATTCTGATACTTTCTGAATCGAAGAAGTCGACAATGATCTTCTAGTTTTATTTTTTGAGAGGAAGAAAATCTTATATGCTAGATTGTTGATTTTTCTACTCGTATATTCTTGGAGGAAATTGATGAGCCAAATAATTAGCAATTTAGAACGCTAAACCCTTTTTCTTTGTTGCATGCCTCATGAAAATAGAAAATAAAAGACTGATGGAAGAATACAATTGAAGTTTTCATTCTGTTAACGCCACTTTGAACTTCTTTGGCAATTTTTATACATTTGTATGTTAGTTTGTAAGATATCTACCTGATTAAGCGCAGGTGCTTGGTGAAAAGCTGCCAGAACTTTTAGATTTTCCGAAGGACCTTTTGAGTTTGGAAGGTTCTACAAAGGTATTGTTTCTTCAGTTCTCTCCTTCCTGTGCGGTTGTGATCAATATCCAGTGTTGTTTTGCAGGTAAAGCTAATCGTTTGGTTATCATGCAGATACAACTGAAATATTTGGCAGAGGAAATGCAAGCCATAAGCAAAGGCCTTGAGAAGGTTGTTCAGGAATTGGCTAATTCAGAAAACGATGGGCCTGTTTCAGAATGTTTTTGTCGGGTATTGTATAACCCTTACTGTTACTTTGAGATTATTTTTTATCAAACTTAGTAAAATAATAACAATAACTTCCATTAAAAAAAGACACAAAGTGAATATGTTTCAAAAATTTATGAAGAGAAGACTAATAAATGCTATTTTTTTTTTTGGAAAAGTTAACAATAAACTAACAATAAGGACTAATTTTAAGCTTTATTGTAAATTTGAACATTGTAAGTCTAAAATAGAACAAGTCTATGATATTTTAACCTTCTATTTTTGTAGTTCTAAAGTAGTTTGCATAAGACATGGTAGTTTGGCTGATCTTATAAATTTTAGGCTAAATTATAAAAATACTCCAGTATTTTGTCATTTGTTTAAAAAATATTCTTATTCTTTTCAAAATTGCAATATTACCCTTGACCTTTCATAAACGTTTCAAAACTATTCTAAGAGTAGAATTCGTTAAAATATTGGACAAAAAATTCGACGTGGGGGAACCCGTTCTTTCAAATTTAATCTAGGCAAGCGTACCAATCATCGCCACACCGTTCCAAATCACGCAACGTCGATTTTTCGTCCAACGTTCTAACGGATTTTTACGATAGTTTTGAAACCTTAATGAAAGGTTAAGACTAATATTGCAACTTCGGAAAGAATGAAGGTATTTTTGAAACAATGGGCAAAGTTAAGAGGTATTTTTCTATAATTTAGCCTAAATTTTATCTACAGAGTATTAGTCTGTGATTGATGTTGATTTCCAGTATTTTTAACTGGTTGGATTGTCATTCTCCGCTTTCGCTCATTGATTTCCTCGTCTAGTTCAAATTATGAGTTTTAGTTGCTTCTCTTTTTAAGACGTGGTTTCTTTCAATTTGTTTCATTTGCTGATCTCATTGTTTGCTTTTGATATATTCAGACTTTAAAAGACTTTCTTTCTCATGCTGAGGCCGAAGTGAGGTCTCTTGCCTCTCTTTATTCCAATGTGGTATGTATGATGCTCTTTTTCTATAATTTCGATATAGGCGAAAGCTGCATTAGAAATTCTCTCAACTGTGGCCACTTTCAGGGTAGAAATGCTGATGCACTGGCTCTTTATTTCGGTGAGGATCCAGCACGTTGCCCTTTTGAGCAAGGTACGTTTGCCACTACCACTGAGTTATATCCCTTTTTTGCCCTCATCGAGAGATATAACTTACTAATCCTAAAGCAAAGAATTGAGAAACTTGTAGCCAATATTCTTCTAACAACTTCAAATTAAAATGAATATTAGAACCATCAAGGGTTGACCTAGTAGTCACCTAGTGGTCATGAAGGGCGTTGAGACTATTAAGGCCCTCCTAGAGGGGATGAGTTCAATCCTTGGTGGCCACCTACTTAAGAATTAATTTCCTACGAATTTTCTTGGCATCCTTGGCAGTCAAATGTTGTAGGGTCAAACGGTCTGTCCCGTGAGATTAGTCGAGGTGCGCGTAAGCTGATCTAGACACTCACGGATATAAAAAAAATAAAAATAAATAAATATTACTTCTATAATGCACATATTTGGTACTGAAATCCAAGGCATTTGTTTGGAATCAGTTGTTTCTACACTGTTCAATTTTGTGCGGATGTTTGTTCGAGCGCATGAAGAAAACTGTAAGCAGCTTGAATACGAAAGGAAGAAAGCACTGAAGGAAGCAGCAGAAAAAGAAAAAGAAAAACAGAAGGAGAGGTTGAAGGTCAGTACCCCAGAAAAGGAGTCGGGATTCTTTATGCGGACTAAAACCTAGCGTAGTAGCGACATCAAACGATCCCGAGTGTTCTAACAAACATTTCTGCAACGTACTAAGTTATTCTCCATACGCTGTGACCACAGTAACCCATAACCCATCGTGCATGATCGTATAACGTCAACGTCAATGTTGCTTACTGAAGATGGTTTCAGAGGCACAGGATGTAGAATAAGTAGCCGGTGTTCGGATGAAATTAAAAAGCAGTAATCCGTCTTCTACGAAACTTGTATTATTTCTTAAGAAAAGAAGAAAATTATAGGGGTCTGGAACTCATCAGCCATTGTTGCCGTCATGTTTGTGTAACTGAGTAACTGGTAGGATGGTAGATTTTTTGAGAGCAGATGGTGAAGTTTAAGGAAGTCAATGGGACTTGGTAATTAGATCAGAATTTTGCTGTAAAATATATCATATGTAATAGTAGTTTGTTCATGTTCTATATAATATATTATATAGGAAAATTGCAATGTATGTCAATTCTTTTTTATAATTTTGCAAATACAAAACATTATATATGTTTTGCAAATATGTCAAAGTTTTCCAAATCAGAATTTTATATTCTCGATTTACCTTCAATCTCTTCAACTGTGATAGATTTCACGGATGCCAAACTTCATCTTCGACCTCTTCGATTTCGCTGATTAGTTTGATTTTGCTGATTTTTGCGAAACATCGAGAACTTTGATGAAATTGTGGCGGGAATTTAATTTGACGAGAATTTTGACGTCATATGATAGAATTTTCTCATCTTATTGGGTTCGTTTTAGGGTTTGAAGATTGAGTTTGGTGAAATCGAACTCTAATGCTATCGAATTAGGGGTGTTTGATTTGTTTTCATTGAAATGAATTGAGATTTAGAGCTATGAGTTTGAAAGAATAAAGAGAATTTTGAATTGGATGACGGATTGAAGGTTGGATTTTGTTGTTCAATCATAATTAAAATATATTTTATCTCTTCTGGCACATATGGACTTCAATCAAAACTAATAAATTAAATTTAAAAAAACGGTTAAAAAAGAAGAAGTATATCAATGTGTGGAGTCTCAAATTATCAAAATCGGTTAAAAAAGAAGAAATATATCAATGTGTGAAATGAGTTGGCCATTGCCACATTGCATTGAATTCAAAAGCAGAGAGAAAATAGTATAAGTCATAAATCATAATATAGGCTTCAATAATAACAACAATTATTTTAAACAACGTTTTTTTTTTTTGAAGACCAAATCACGATAAGAGTAAAATAATTAAAAATATAACACTTTTTAAAAAGATTTGCAAACATGACAATTTTTATCATAGTAACTGATAGCAGATCAATGACTATCCGTGCCTATGACTATCATTGATTTTTTTTTGTCATATTTACAAAATGTTTTATATTTTGTTATATTTACTATTATTTTGAGTCTGATTGCTACTTATGCTCCGAATCTATATTTGCTCTTATTTTGAGTCTCATTGCTATTTATGCAACCAATCCTCATCTTTATCTTTTGTCATTAAGATTGAGTAGGAATATATAAAATCGAGCATAACTCAATTGATATAAAAATATTTCAAATTTTAACAATTTTTTCATAAATAGGTTCAAATTAGTTTGACATTAACATTGAGTAGGAATGGTAACGTGATTGACATTTAATTTCTTGAAATTTAGATGAAGTGTCTATTTTGGTTATTAAGTTTTCAAATTTTAACCTTTTTTCATAAATAGGTTCAAATTAGTTTATCGGCAACATTAACTAGAAATACAAATGTGATTGACATTTCTATTTTGGCGTTTTTCAAAATTTAAGATCTTTTTCATAATTAGGTCCAAATTAGTTTTTCACTTTTTTTTTTTTTTTTTTTTTTTTTTTTTTTTTTTTTTGTCGTCGTAGTCTACAACTTGCTTGCTGGACTGCAAAGTTTTTGCAGTCCTGCCACATTTAATTGGCTAAATTTAAACTATTTTTAAATAATAAAAAAATATTACACACTATTTTCTTGATTTTTGTATGTATGTGTCGACGACCAAGAGGTCTGGGGTTCGAATCCCCCACCCCAGTGTACTAAAAAAAAAAAACAATTTCTTCTACTTTCTCTCTCTTCATTTCTCCACACTCCAAACTTCAAGGCCATGAAATTTCAATTGGGGTTATTTGAAATTTGCAGGCTGATTGTGTGTTATATAGGCATAAATTTTCAAGTGATTTTTTTTTAGAGAAAGTGAAGGAAATAGTGAGAAATTTCACGGTTAGATTCATCTGAGATGGGTAGAAGGAAATGTCGATTGGATTGGATTTAAAAATGGTAACAAAAAATATTTTGTTTGTCTAGAGATATTCCTTGGAGTATTGTAAATCTTGCTGCGTTAAAAAATAGTTAATAAAAAAAAAGAAAAAAAGATATTTATTATAGAGAAAGTGAGAGATTAAATTGGAAACAAAGGTCATGACAATGAAAGTGGAGGAAAAAGAGAGAAAACATGATAAATTGTTTACATGAAGAAGGAAGAGAAAGTTAGGAAAAAAAATCTAAGTAAACAGACTTTTTTTATTTAAAAAATAATATAAATATTCCGTCAATCAAATCTTGTCTATGTAAGCAAGTTTTACTCGTCTAAGTATTATTAGTTTATTGTTAAACATATTGAATTGAAGAATATTCAGTTTTCAATCATTTGAAGAAATGAGTATCATGCTTAAATAGGTGAACTAACAATAACATTATTGGATAATTCAAAGTCTAAAAATGCAACTATAACTTGTTAGAAAGGTTAAAAAATGAAAATGAAAAATAGAGACATTACTTATACACATAGTTGACTAGGAATATCTTAGCATTATAAAAAAGTAACATGAATCTATGATAGGGAGGTTTTGTAATATGTTTCTAGATAGAAAATAATAATAATAATAATAATAATATTGGTGGGCTATGGGAAAAGAACAAAAGACAAATGGAAGTCAATGGGCATTGGAATTCAAACAATTATTGATCCAACATCAACATCTGACTCACAAACTCTCCCAACTGCCTTTTCACGCACGACAAGTTAAGAGTAACTGTATCTTCTTCTTCTTCGCCTTGGTCTCTTCAGTCAACTTTTGCGGACGTTTTTGTTCTCATTTGATCCACTTTTCATACTTTGCCTTCAAATTTTTGGTGGGAATGACTCGTTTGAGGGCATAAAAATTTGTATCTTATTTTTTAAAATTTATATTTTTTTTACTTTCTCTCGTGATAAACAAGTCCACAAAGTCTGTAGTATCTTTCACTGAGCACGATCACGAAGAGACAACTATAGTAGTGTTCTCGTGCTCACCAAAGAGTACGAACGACTTTTCACAGAGAAAAAGACTTGCTTCTCACAAGAAAAGATAAAAAAAAAAACATAAATTTTCAATAAAAAGTCAAAAAACCTTACGCCCTTCAAGGGGAGTCATCGTACAAAAATTCCTTGTTTTCTTAAGTTTTCTTGTCCTTAAGTGATGAGCCATTTACTTATTCTTTTAGGGTCGTAATATTTTATGTGTATTAAAAAAAATTAGTTTCAATTTGGTCTTTGTAGTTCCGGTGAAACCCGGATCATAAATTGTTTATAAATTATTTTATAATTTTTTTTTTAGTTCAACAACATGAAGTAGTAGGTATTCAAATTTCTTTTAGTTGAAGATATAGAGCTTTAATCATTTGAGCTATTTTCAAGATGACGTTTTCTTACTCACTTGAAAATGCATCCAGTTTTCTTCATCTTTTTACTTAGTTATAAACTAATACGTTCAATCAAATTAGAAAACACCAACTTATATTGTCATGTAACATGTACGACATATTTCAATATGATAAAGACATAGACAATATTTATGAGGTTGAATCAAATCATAAAGATTAAATAGAAAATTTTAAATTTATTGAGACCAATTGAAACTTTTAAAATTCTAGAGATCAAATTGGTAATTTAATTTGAATTTTATTTATCCCAAACTATGATCTATACCAGGTAGATTTAATTTTTAAATTTCTTTTAAATTTTTTTAGTTTGACAATTGTTGGTCGGGTGGAAATCAAATCATCGAGTTTGAGATGATAATTGATGTCTTATTCACTAAGTTATGTTCGGATTACTTAACCTCATTTTTTTGTAAACCGGGTTTTGAATCTCATTTAATTTCTTTATATGGTCCAACCGTAGGGTTATGGTTATATAATAATTTCATAAACACCATCCTTTTAGGTATTTTTTGTATAACTTGAATAATTGTTTTGATAAAGACCACTTTTTTTAATTCTATTTGTATGGGATGGAAGTGAGCGACTTTGAAATGTGGAAAAAAAAAGGTTAATTTTTCAATGGTTCTTTGTCATATCTTGTAAATTATGGAGTCATTTTCTTGGAATATTTTTGAAATTAACAAAGCTAAAGAAATTTGGAGAAATGTTAGGGAGAATAGATACAGGTCCTTACTCAATGAATTTTGAATCTAGGTGGTCTTGTTTTGGACAGTTTTTTGTTCTCTAAATAAACGTAAGCCACAAAAACTTAGGTTTTTTTTAGAATTAATCATTATTTCTCTACTCAATTCCAACTTGCTATATACAAATTTGAAATTTGAAATTTCAACTTTAATTTCTTAAACCGTCGTTGTCGTGTGTGAGCGGATCACTCTTCTCTTTTTGGTTAACTCGAACTCGAAGAAGGAAGAGATTAAGCATTTTGTGCACCGAAACTAGTTAGAATTCTATTATTCATAAAAGTAGAAGTGAGAATTCAAAAATGGTTTTTTTTTATTATTATTAATTTAGGGTGAGTTTTAGAATGATAAAAGCACTTTTCAATATTTTCATAGGATTTTATTAGATATAACTGAAAGTGATTTTAAAATTTGTAAGAACACTAATAAACACTTAAAGTTCTTAGAAAAGCACTTAATAGTGTTTCTTCTAAAGATGCCAATATTTTTTTTTTTTACTTAAAGTCGTATCGTGAAGTCACACCTTATTCTATAGGAGTGACTCACATTTACTCGGAATGAATTCTTATTTTAGCATCTTGACTATTTTTTATTCGTTTTTTTAATATTTGAAATTAGCTAGCTAGAAAATAAGTACCACTCACTCTCACTCTATGGAGAGAGTAATTAGGAATTTCTACTAATCTATATACTTATCTTAATTCATGATTGATTTAAAAAATATTATCGGTGAATATATGCATAAGAACAAAACTTGAAGTTTATGTTATTTATGGACAATATATGATCCTTCATACCTCAGTGTGGATGGGATAAGACACCAATTACTATTTAAAAAATCGATAGTTTGATCCACTGCAATGGTTGAACTAAAAATAAACTTAAACTTAACTGCTTGTTTTTTTTTTTTTTTTTTTTTGAGAAAACAAAGTTGAAAGTGGGAAAATTTGAACTAGAGAATACTTTAACCCAATTGATCTTTATTAATTGAACTGTCCTTAAACTCTTGACTAGTTGAACTATTATTCCAAGACAAAACCAATACCAAAATAAGTTTGAAAAGTTAGTAGTAGAGCTCTTAAGAAACACATATTCACAAAAGGCTAAGATGGTACTTAAAAGATAAAGAAAATATAGAACATAAAAGCCTTTAGGATTGGAGGGTTTTAGGGTTTAGGGTTTAGGGTTTGGTTTCCCAAAACCTTGCCTGAAATGGCACCAGCAACAATGCCAGCAAATTCAGGATCCTTCTTCAAAGAGGAGGCCATTTGTTGTACCAAAAACTCCTGCCAAACGGCGGCCTCCGTCGACGCGGCCGATTCCGAGGATCCGTAATCTTTCGGACTCTTAAACAGGCCGTCTTCGTGAATCAAATCGAGGGTCACGGTGGCGCATGACGGCTTGATGGTGGCTAAGACCGGGACTGCACTGCCTTTGCCACCATTGATGGACCTTAAAGATAGCTCAGTTTGAAAATGGCTGGCATGGCTGTGTTCTCCCTCGTAAGTGGCCACCAAAATTGTTGGATCTTCCAAACTTCTTTGCACCTGAACGCACTCAAATCACAATGCTTACAATCTTTTCATTTTTCTTGTTTTCTCAGAATTATATACAAATTTAGAAAATCACAAAATCTTGTTTTTTTTTCTTACTACAAAAAAATATAATAAATATTTAAAAGTAACATAACATAATAGGTTAGAATATAGTATTTGGTCCTTTAAAAAAAACGATATATCTATCTATATATATATATATATATATATAGGAAAATTGTAACGGATGTCAATTTAGAGTAAAAATAATTAAAAATATAGCACTTTTTTAAAAAAAAATGCGAATATGACAATTTCTATCACTGATCTATAGTAGTTTTTTTTATAGAATTTTGTTAGTGATAATAGTCTATCAGGGATAGAAGTCTATCAGTGATAGTATAAAGTCTATCAGTAATAGTCTATCCGTGATAGCCACTGATTTTTTTGTCATATTTGCAAAAAGTTTTAAACTTTGCTAAATTTGTAATTATTTTGGGCCTGATATTGTTGTTTGTGCAACCAGCCCTATATATATATATATAAAGACTAAATTTCATGTAAAATATATTTTTTTAATTGTAATTTAAGAGCACAAAAAGCCAAAATAGTTTTTCTTGTTTGTAATTTAAAGAAAACAAACAATAAATAAGAAACTTTATCAAACATAAAACAAGATAAAATAAGAAAAAACAATAAACGAAAACGTTATCAAACGAGTCTTCACCACGTAATTTGCTTTGTTTTGAAGTTTAAATTTTAAATTTGGAGGCAAAGTTTTGGAGTGGTTACCTTCTTTTTGACAGGACAATTTGGTGCAGAGGAGCACTTGAAGTAAGCTCTTGGAGAAGGGTTGTCTCTTGTCACTTTTTGCCCATACTTCCTCCATTGATACCCATCTTTCACTACCTAATAATTCATAAATATTTTAAAAAAAAAACAAAAAAATCATAAATATCATTCTTACCAATTAGGGTTTCTCAATCAAAACCTCATAATTAAGCTGACTCACCTTATATAACCAAAGTTATGGCTCAATAAAATGAATTTAGGTCATTTTATTTAATGAAAAGTAATCAATCTCAATCAAAACAATGTTAAGTAGTATATATGGCTTTAAAACCTTAACCTAAATTTAAAAAACTTAAAAATAGATCATAGGATTGTATTATGGGCAGTGGGGTTTAAAAATCACAAATCAATCTCAATCTTTACAAGTAGTCACCTTACTCAAATTCAACAAAACAAACTACTAAATTCAAGCTTTAAAAAGTCAACTTTTTTTTTTTTTTTTTTTTTTTTGTTCCTTTTTATGAATTTTGGCTAAAATTTAACAAAAGGGAAAACCCAAAGCAAAGAAACATAAAGGATGAACAATCTTACATCTCAAATTAAACTAAAACCAAAAAAAAAAAAAAAATTATCGAACCCGAACCCGAACCCGAACCCTAATCGGTAATCTCTAAAACTTAGCTCGGTTTTTTCAAACATACAAAATTAGGGTTATTAGAAATATATACCAAGCTTGGATCTGATGCATCTTTCTGAACAAAAACCTTAGAAACCTTTGAGTTTCCATTTAGTCTTGGCCTCTTAAGCCACCTGTTGAAATCTTCATCCCTTGTGCTGCAAATCCCTTCCAAATTCTCATACTCTTGATGATCTTCATCTCCTTCTGCCTTTCTCTTCCTTGAAACAGCTGCTTCTATTTCTGAATTCTCCTTTTGTTGGCTCACCAAATACATCACTTGCTTCTGAAGATTCATGTATTTCTCATACATTACTCTCAACATCTGACTTAGCTTCCCGTTCTCTTCGATTTTTCTATCCAACTCTTCTTCCAATCTCGGCCTCGAATCACTTCCGCCCTGCTTCTTTAACAAATGAACATAATTAAGATTACCGTATATAAAACCCAACATGTTGGAGAAATAAGAGGTGAGGATTTGAATCTTCGACTATTTCAAAGCCGCATCAACACACCCAGGCTCAATCTTATGTCAGTTGAGCTATGCTCGATTTGGCAATGAAATTGAATTTTGTGGTGAGTTTTGTTGTTTATATATATTGTCAACCCTCTCACTCACTTCCAAGTTAGAAGAGTGAAGATTATTATATAATAAAATAGAAGGAAAAATAATTGTATAAATTCACCTTATTTGCCAAGCTTAGGGAGAGTTTTTGTTTATCCCAATAGATTTCTCCAGCTTCAAACTCTCTTTTCTGCTTCAATATATAAAAAAACATAATGAAATTAAAACAACAAAATTACAAATTAAAAATTACAAAGAGATGAAGCCATGATTAAATTTGAACTTACTGAAGAATGAAGAGCTTCATCCATGGCTGAATTATTAGCATAACAAGAAGTAGGATCCACATTAAGGTCCAAGAAAATATCCATATTATTGCAGATTACAAAGATAAATTCAAAGCTTCAGATTTTTGCATCAAAAGAAGAGAAAGAAAAATGGGATAATTTTGAAGAAGACGAAGGACTTTGCAGAAAATTGAGTGATTATAGAAAGAAGACTTATATATAGAGAGAGCAAATTTATATATATAAAAAAAACAAAAAAAAAAAAAAAAAAAAAACCTAAATTTGCACAGAAGAGGTCTGTGTCTTTGTCTGTGTGTTGGGTCCCATTCTTCTGGAAGTCGGTTTTGGAATTCTTTTCTGAGTCCAGCCTTCATTCATAAAACATCACTTTTTTTTTTTCTTCTTTTTTTTCTTCTTTTTCAAATTTATTTATTTTTATTTTTTTGTTTTGTGGTAATATTGACTTTGAAAGTAGAGTGGAATGGTTGACTTGAGTGTGTTGGGTCCCACGCGCTTTTGAAAATGAAATGACTTTTTTTGCTCATTTATGTTTTGAATGGGAAGAGAACTTTGATATTTTTTTTTTCATGAGTTAAAATATCATTTTGGTTGGTCATGAGACTTACCATATCTTAATTCCTACAATTTTTAAATATTTTAGTTTAATTTTCATACTTTCAATAAATCTTAAATTAGACAACATAATTCAAACCAACATAACACATGTATTATGGAGAAGTCGAATCTCTATTACATATATATGAGATTTTTTTTTAATCTATTTTCTATTGTTAAAAAATAGTCTATATTCCCTCGTGTAAATTTTAATTCACTTGGGTCTTTTTTTTAATAAAAAAATATTATTATTTTATTAGGTTCAATTAAAATTAATTTCAAACTAACCCTAGAACTAGTTTTAAGATTCATTAAAGTATAGTGACTAATTTATTTTTATTGTTTTTTATTCGTGATTGTTCGGACCAATTTATGCACACCTCGACTAATTTTACGGACATACAGCCTGACCCTTATACATTTTGCTGCCAAGAAAACTCGTAAAAAATTAATTCCTAAGTAAACGGTTACCAATTGATTGAACTCATTCCCTCTAAAATAACATTAATAGTTTCAAGACTTACATTTAAAAATAAATAACCTAATTTTAACGTAAAAAGTTAAAATATTGGGAGACTAATGATTGATCAAATTCATCGTCATAATTACATATTTTGGTACACACCAACAAATAATTTGTAAATATGGTAGCTTTTCCCTGGTATATTAATGATATACCATTTTTCTACATAATGATAAAATATAATATAAAGTACATTTTATCCTATACAAACTGATATATAGGTTTTTATAATTGTGCATTTTTTTGCAAAATGTTTTATTACGTGACAATTTTGCTTTTATTTAGGACAAATATGTTATTATCACAAAGCCCCTAAATTATAAACTTTCATGAAATTTTGAAGTATTGTCTAATAAATTTTATTTATGAACTTTAAAAAGTGTTTAACGAATTCATACCCTGAATATAAAAGATCTAAAACACATAAGGACTACATTAGAAGCTAAACCCATTCTAAGTTGTAGAATTTCAACAAGATTGAAAGGAAAAAGGATGTTGATTTGAATGAGAAGCCTTAAAATCATATTTATTCGGCTTTTGCAGCCAAACGACTTTTATATCTGATTATCTTTATATAAACTTTCAATTTAGTGTCAAATAAATCTCAAAGCTTTTAATCGTGTCTAATAACTTTTGAACGCATTAGAAAAGTTTTGAAATTTGTTGAACACAAAATTAAAAAGATAGGCATATACTTTCTATTTAGACATTTAAAAAACAAAAATGTAAAGATGTACTAAATTAAAAATTAAAAGTTCAGAAACTCATACTAACATACAAATTACTCTCAAAATTGAGTACCAAATTTGTAATTTAATTTTCTTTTTCTTTTAAATCTAATTATTCTCGTCACAAAAGAGCATAGCTCAACTGCATGAGATGTATCGCCTAGTGACCATAAAGTTTTATGTTCAATTTCCACCCCAACATGTTAAAAAAAAATCGAATTATTCTCATTGGGAGTGTACATATTGAAGCTCTATTGTTGGTTTGTGTGGTTGTCTATGGACCATATATTAATTTCATTAATTGGACGCCTTTTTTTTTTCAAAAGATAAGTTCATGCAAAATAGTCTTACTTTTTAAATTTAATATAAAGTTAGTATTGAGTAGATTTGTTGAAATATTTTAGACCCAAGAAAATTATACGATTTACTATTTGGGGTTATCTTTTTTTTTTTTTATATATATATATATATATATAATATTGGCGTAGTACTTAAGAAATTAAAGATATATTTCAAAATGTATGGTACCTTTACTTTTGTCATCTCCAACTTTTATTTTTCTGTTGAAAAGTTAACTCCTTGGGTAAAACGAATAACTTTCTAAAATGCACGAATTTAATTATGGTTTCAAAAAGGATAATGTAACATAATATTTGCATTGTCGCCTAACAATAACTTATATTTTCTCATTTTTTCTTTTTTCGTTTTTCTTTTTTTAATTCAACAACACGTATGGTTGAAGATTCAGACTCCTGACCATGTTGGTCGAATATAATAATATCTTAATCAGTTGAGCTTACTTAAGTTGATATTTTGTATATCTTTAGATTTTTTTTCTTTCTTTTTTAACAACATGGAGATAGAAGATTAAACTTTTAACCTCGATCATTGAGTCATACATTATGCCAGTTGAGCTATACCCATATCCATGTTGATTTGTATCTTTGGATTTCTGAGCTACATAAATTTGGTGTAACTTGTATTTGATTTATAACTTGGGAGAGAAGGTTCACAAAATTACTTTGACCTATTGAGCTTTTTTTTTAGTAAAACAATTGTGGAGAGGGAAATCAAATCTCCAGCCTAAAGAAAAGGAGTGCATATCAATTACCCTTAACTTATTGAGCCAATGTCATTCAAATTAGTAGGTTTGTAGGAGTTTATAAGTTAAAAAAAGTTAACCAAAACATAATTCAGTGGTTATGCTATGAGATTTATTCTTCTATACCAAAAGATTCAAAATCTCTTCTCACATTTTTAATTATTATTATTAATTTTTTTAATTGAGTTATAAAATAAATTTTAAATTTAAACTTGTTTGAGTTTATGTGGGTCTACAGAACAATAAACTTAATAATTGTCAAACCGAACATAGTTCAATTGACATAAAGTTGTGTCCGTGATTAAGAGATCATGAGTTCAATCATCGCATTAATTAAAATGCCCTTAACAACTCAGGAATAAAACTACCTACATACTATATAAACTCAATTTAACATCATGTTATATTGTGTCAAAAAAAAAAATGTTATATAAATGGGAAAAAAAATGACGAATCGAAAGTCACATATTCTCTTCTAAAAGGTTAGTTGTTTATAATTTTACTCTTAAAAAAAATCATGTGATCTTTACTTGTAGCGTAATTTTTAAATTATTTACTGTCATCCACTTGTAAAGATCATATATAATTCAAAGAGAAACATAATTTGTAATGGTCAAGAATAAACGACACAATTAAGAAAATGTAAATCACGTGATTATAAATAATAATGTTTAGTAAAGAATAATCTTAATTTTAATTACTTCTACAAAAAAATGTTAATTTTAGTTATGTGACAGATATGATTCTTTCTACACAAGACTGTTCTTTTTTTTCCCTACACAAGATTGTTTGTTTTATTCCTATACAGAGACTAAAAGAATGAATTTTGATACTTATAAACTTTTGCATCACATTGAATGTGCTTTCCTTACTATACATATACATATACATACACCATATACATACATATACATATATTATATATAAATGTATTGGACTGTCTTAAATTTGTTATTATCCTCTACGACTGATTCGGTACGGGATTTAAGATTTGGATTTTAGTTATTCGTTTGTAGTTTTGGCTCATTTTGTATTAGAAATGTGTCATTGTGTCATGTATAAATCTTCTAATGACTTCAGCCGCCTCTAGTCTGTCAATTTGCAATTATCTCCTATCGGTAATAATATTATTCTCTTTCTCCCGTGGACGTAGCTAACCCGACGACGTTAATGAACTACGTAAATCTTTGTCGATTTTTCTTTTGCGCTTATTTTGTTTTTGTTATTCGATTTATTGTAACAATATGTATATGCATATATATATATATATGCTTTTACTATTTATTTTATATGTTTTCAAACCTATCCTAACTTTAGAAGAGAATTTTTGTCCGAAAGAGAGAAAAACTTGGTCTAATCGAGACAAATAAAAGAACTGTAAAGTAACTTTCAAGGTACGTAGTTCAAATTCTATTGTGATGCTAATCTTAACTTAGTGGTTAAATATAAAAGCATCTTTACCTCTTTTAAAGGGTGGAATATTAAAATTTTACAAGATTTTCTTGACGACTAAAGCTATATTTGATAACGATTTGTTTTTTAGTTTTCTGTTTTTTAAAATTATGCTTATTCTCGTGGCTGCCAGTTATATTGAGACGGGCCCCCAATTTTTTTTAGTAGTGGGAGATTCGAACCTCGAATCTCATAGTCGTGAGCACATCTTTATGCTAGTTGTGAAATAATTATTATAACAAATTGATACCACATTAGTGTTTCAATTTTAATTAATAAAATATAAACAAAATTAAATTAAAGTTAACTCATTTTTTTGTTTTTAATTCTATCTACCATTTAAAAATATTTGTTAATTAATATTACTTCAATAAACTTATATATACAACAACAAAAAAATAGAGTTGGGATTGAAAACTTTTTCAAAGAAAAGAAAAATAGATTTATCTAGGAAAACATGAGACACGACAAACTAGAAAAAATAGGATTGGACAAAGTTGTGATTTGGAATTTTAGAGGATTGTGTCATGAAATGGTGGGGAGGATTGGGTTACGAAATGACAAAATTGAAAATTATGAAGATGAGTTAGAAAATACTCAATAATAAATTTTTTTTTTTTTTTTTTTTTTTTTTTGAAATAATCGACTTTAAACCTACTCTTCAATACATTTTAGAAAATAAAAGAATTGAAAAGGTGATTATATAATATAATCTAAAATATGTTTTACCAAGCACAAAATAGTTAAAACCAGGGGCGAATCTACATTAAGTCGAGGAGCTCGAACCCATCAACTTGAAAACATTTATGTATACGTATTATAAAGTTCATAAAAGAGCCAACAAGAGCATAGCTCAACTGGCATGATGTATCGCCTAATGACCCTGAGGTCTTAGGTTCAATCTCCCACCCCAACATGTTGTCAAAAAAAAAAAAAAAAAAGTTCATAAAAGAAGTATAAACAAAGAAAATTTTACGCAACAAATTCGGTATCCGTGGAGAATCTCCGTCGCGATCCTCGCAAAATTAAGTGAGAAATTTCGCGACACTGGGAGCGGGGAAGGCATCATCGAACCCATCCCGTCCGGTGACATCTCGAATTAAACCCCCAACATAAAGTTCTCGATCCGCCACTGGTTAAAATTGTCTCAAAATCATTTTGATGACCTTCAAAACTAATATCAAATGAGGGGTTATACTTCTTACTTTAAGGTAGAGGTAACAACCAATTGTTTAGATTTATTGATTAACCTATGCATTCTTTTTTTTTTTCATGAGTTCACTAATAACGATCACTAATTTACATATTCTAATTTTTACTATATTTGCAATTAATTTTTGAAATATTTTGTTTTATTATGCTAGCGTTGCAATCCCTCATAACTTGTAGGGTTGTCAAAGGGAGCATAATTTCACCAAAAAAAAAAAAGTATGTGTTAACGACGAAGAGATCTATGGTTTAAATTTTTTCACCCCATATTGTACTGTGATAATTTTTTTTAATATGAAGAATGAACTCATAAAATATTTGGAAAATTTTCACCTGAATTTTCTTAATTAAAAATTAAAAAGAAATTAAAGTAGTTTAAATTTTAATAAATTAATTCCATAAAAACTATCCTTCTTTTAAACAAAAATATATTTATTATTTCGATATCCGTGAGGAATCCTCGCAATAAAAAACATAAACAAAAAAAAAATTATGCAAAAAATTCGATATTCGTGGGGAATCCCCGTCCCGATCCTCGCAAAATTAAGTGAGAAATTTCGCGATACTGGGAGTAGAGAAGCCATCATCGAACCAATCCCGTTCGGTGACATCTCGAATTAAACCCCCGACATAAAATTGTCTCAAAATCATTTTAACCTTCAAAACCAATATCAAATGAGGCGTTATACTTCTTAATTAACCACCAACAAGAGCATGACTCAACCGTATGATGTATCGCCTACTAACCATCAGATCCTAAATTCAATCCTCCACCCCAACATGTTGTAAAAAAAAGAAAAATTAATAATAATTCATTAACCTATGCATTTTTTTTTTTTATGAGTTCACTAATAATCATCACTAATTTATATATTCTAACTTGTAATTATATTTATAATTATATTTTTTAATATTTTGTTTTATTATGCTAGCGTTGCAATTCCTTGTAACTTTTAGGATTGTCAAAGTGAGCATAACTCCATCGAATGAAGTATGTGTTAATGACCAAGAGATGTGTGGTTCGAATTTTTCCACCTCATATTCTACTTTAAAAAAAAATTAAGGTTTATATAATAAAACATTACCTTATACAAAATCATATATAAAATAATAATAATAAGTTGATAATTTTTTTAAATATGAAGAATGAACTCATAAAATATTTGGGAAATTTTCACCTGAATTTTCTTACTGGAAATAAGTATTTTTGAAATGGGGGAAAATTGAGTTTATACTAAAATTGTGTCCTATTTTTTTGTAGTCAAACTTAGTAAGAATGAGGATTTGATATTTAGTTCATATTCTTTTCGATTCTATCTTATCGCTCTTCTCTTTATTACAGTTTTTTCTTCTCAATTAGAATCATATGCTATTGCTTTTTTCTTTTCTTTTCTTTTTAAATTTATTTATTTAGACTACTAAAACTTCCATTTTATTTATTTATTTATTTTTTTTTGGGTGAGAAAAATAGTAAAACTTCGATTTGATATTTAGTTCATATTCTTTTCAATTCTCTCTTTATCATTTTTCTTTTCGTTTGATTGAATATATATATATATTTTAATATTTTGAAAACTGTGATTGCATATATTCTAAATTCTTGTCCTTTTGAATTTGGTTTTAAACAAGTCTGATAAATTCAGTTGTAGATCTACTTTGCTTAAAGTTTGAATTGGAACCCATAGGCATTTCAAGTAATAAATTAAGAAAAAAATATCAGAAAACTAATTTTAAACTATGTGATAACTTTGAAATTGAAATATTAAATTTGATTTTAGTAAAAATAAAATAAATTAGAGGTAGTTAAAATTGAAGGTTTTATTATTTAGAAAACGGCGATTGCATATATTCTAAATTATAACACCTTGGAATTTAAGAAAACAAGAATCAGTAAAGAAATTCAGTTATAGATCTACTTTTTTTAAGTTTTGTTTGGGGCCTCATAGCCATTTAAGATATTGCTTCAATAATCGAATCATTTGTGCATTTAACCCACCTCAATTCTATAACATACTTTATTTTTCTTCATATTCATAAGTTTTTAAAATATTTTTTACTTTTTTTTTTTACATATAAAATATAGTGGCTGAATTTAGTAAAATTTGAAACATTTGTTTAAGTCTCACATCATTTCAAGTTTAGGGTATAATTTTTTTCTCTCTACATCCTTCTATAATATGTTTTATATTAAAAAAAAAATATATATATATATATATAAAATGTTAAACTAATGAGACTTAAAAAAAAACGAAAGAAAGTATATATATATTTTTTTTTTTGTTGAATTTTTGTGAATTTCGTGATATTTATCTAATGAAGTGAGCTTGCGAATTAATCGAGCTCATTTTTACGAGAGACGTAATTTTTGTTTATATTCGTGAGTTTTGTAGGATTTTTACTTAAAAAAAATATGAATTTAACAAACAAAAAAAAAAAAAATTGAAATATTTGTGTTCAAATTTATGAGATTGAAAGTTTAAGGATAAATTGCATTTCTTTCTCTTAAATTCTTCTCTCACATATGTTTTTATTAAAAAATAATAACAATCTTATTAAATGAGCAATTAAAAATAACATATTATTTTATTTAAAATATATATATATATATATATATATATATATATATATATATATATATATATATATATGGCTGGTTGCACAAATAGCAATCAGGCCCAAACTAATTGCAAATTTAGCAAACTTTAAAATGTTTTGCAAATATGGCAAAAAAACTCGTTTCTAATAGACTTCTATCAGTGATAGATTATTATCTCTGATAGACTATTATCACTGACAAAAATCTATAAAAAGTTGAGGTGATCAACGATAGATCGACTTCTATCAGTCATAAGATATCAGCGATAAAAATTGCTATATCCGCAAAATTTTTAAAAACATGTTATATTTGCAAACAATAAGTCTTAAATTGTCATTTACTACAATTTCCCTATATATATATATATATATATATATATATATATATTTGTGTTTTATTTTTTTAAAATCTCCTCCTAAATGGATACGAGTGTTTCAATGAAGTGCAAATTGTCGTCGATGAATTTCGATCATATCTTCAAAAATGATTTTTTTTTTTTATTTTGATCGAAGAACACGTGTCATGAATTGCAATAGAATCACTCATTTTTATATGACATTTTGATCGAAGAACATCTGACATGAGTACATACAAGTCGAAGTTTTTACTTTCTGGTTTTTAGTACACTAAAAAAAAACCATTTAAATAGTAGAATGGGGAAATTGCTCAAAAGTATTATCCATATAATAAATCTAATAAAAATACTTTTTCGAAAAATATTCACTCACACACGTCATCCAGTTTTAATATTCACGTTCCCGAATGTTTTCTTAAAAAGAATCATATTCTAAAAATACATCAAAATTTACATTGTAATAAAATATTAATGTGCTGGCTTGCAATAATTAAAAGAATATATTTATATGTTGCTTTCGACAAACTTTATTAAAATTATATATTTAATTTCAAAACCAGTTGTTAAAAATATTGGCGATATATATGAACTTGCTATATATATATATATATGAAGATTTTATTTTTTTCTTCAATTTTGTCTATATTTATTTTTCTAAACAAAATCAATTTAGTCCACTATATTATTTTGACATTGGTCAAATCTACCATTGAATGATAAATTTACGAGGCATAATTCTCACTAAGTTTGTAAAATTGTAGGAGGAAATTATGTCACCTAAACCATGATAATTTCTAATATATCTTTTCCAAATTTTTAAATAATTGATCGTAATTTGAATTTTACAATATTAATTAGGTGTTTTTAATCGTTTATTTTATTATTACACAAACTATGATAATTATTTAAAATTCGAAAATAAAGATATTTTATTATTATTTTTAATTTTACAATATTAATTAGATGTTTTTAATCGTGTATTTTATTACTTTTTGAACTTTACAATATTAATTAGGTGATTTCACTTATGGTAATTATCATTAATTATATTTTGTTATTAATAAGATTTATTTTGTATGTCATTTTTTACCAAAAATGATTTCCTCCATCAATTTTTCTTCTTCTCTCTAACCATCATTTTCATTTGCTACTCGATTTTATCCATCAATTAAATTTCGTTGTTCATCCGTCGTCCTCCATTTTCTTCGATGACCATTTCCCCGCCCACCACTTCCGTTGAACGATTTTCGCCGCCGCATAATTACCGTAAATATATCTGAAACAAATATACATCATGATATATACCCATAGTATATACATTGTTATATATATACACCCTGATTTTAGATTGATATATACCCGAATTTATGTTTTGTATATATCTAAAACATTCGCATAAACTACAACTGTTAATAATACTCTGATATATATCATAGTATATACACCCTAATACATATATAAACCTTGATATATACCTTGTTTATATTAGAAAACACCATTCATTAAAAAAAATCATGATATATATCCGGTGTATATAGGCCATGTTATATAAAAATAAAATTCTCAAACTAAAAAAACAAAAACAAAATAGTGCGGTAAATCTACCACGGCCTATGATTACCGGCAGCGACGATGTGGATGAAATTGTAGAGTCGGCGACGAAACCATAAAAGAGGACGACAACGTAAAACAACAATGACCTATGGGTATCGACGACGACGTTGGTGTATAGTGGATTATCGACGGTGAATGACGTGGGTTACCGGCGACGGCTAGCGACGAATCTGTAGAGAGAGTTTGAAAACAAAAAACAAAAACAAAAAAACTTTGAAAAATGTTTCGAAATTTTGAAACTTAGAGAACTTTTGCTTAAAAAAAATATTCGGTATTTTTTATATTATTACTAATTAATTCCAAATCAATCATTATTAAATATTTTTATATTTTGTGATTTTTTTTTATATATTTTTTCTTAAGAAAAATGTAATACATTATATAGTGATAAGGACAACGGAACTCCACATATCTCCACATTAGTATGATATTGTCAACTTTGGGCATAAACCGCATGACTTTGTTTTTGGTCCACTTTGGGCCTAAACCCGCATTACTTTGCTTTTGGTTTCACCCAAAATGTCTCATACTAATAGAGATAATTGTCATCACTTATATACCATGAATCAATCTCTTCCCTAACCAATGTAACACTTTATTAGCACTCCTAACCTATAGAGATATAACGGTAAAACTACAAATTATCTTCTTTACTATTTTGCACAAAATTTAAATATAATAAAAAAAATTGTTAAACATCTCATATCTTAACCACATATTTGTGTTGGAACCCTTTTTATTTTTTATTTTTAGGCCATAAAACTTGTTGACCAAAGAGATTAAAATCCCACCCAACATATTTGAACGTTGTCACTTCGAATCTAGTTTTGGGCTCCTAAGCCTAACAATGAAAATGGGCCCACTCAAAACAATTCAATTTGGGCCAACTATTACCATTTTCAGTCAAATCTCACGTGCACGGATAATAGAAATTCAAGGTTACAATTATCATATTTTTTAGGCAAATAATTATAAGTGTAATAGATCAATTTTTATCTTATTTTATTTAACTATTAATGATAATATATAATAATAGAATAGTTCAATTGATATAAAACATGTATCATCGATGAAGAGTCAGAAGTTTAAACCTCCCACTTCATATATTGATTAGAACTTCGAATCTATATATATATATAAATAAATAAATAATAATAATATAAAAAATTATATACATAATTTATATTATCCCAATTATTAGTGGACTTTAATCATGACAATAATTGATTTACTTAAATATTGATAGACTACAACTACAACAATTATTGATTTACTTAAATATTGATAGACTACAACTACAACAATTATTGATTGATATGTGTTGTACATATAATTTTTTTAATTGCTAGTTTTAATAATATTCCATCTGGATTATACTAGATTTGCATTCACGACTAAGTATTCAAACAAAAAAAATAGGGTGTGGTTGTGGAGAACCTCATCTTCACAAGGTGCAAATCCACTCCATAATGACAAAAAACAATCGAGAGAGGTCAAGCAAGAAGGTGGTAAGGATGACATAACCTCCACGAGTACGATATTGTAGACCTAAATCTACATGACTTTGTTTTTTGTCACTTCAGGAGAATGTTGTCCCTCCTTATATACCTATGATTTTCCCCTCTTTTAACCGATGTGAGACTTTGGTCGCACTCCCAACACAAG
The DNA here is from genome assembly GCA_028017165.1 of Herpetospermum pedunculosum. Taxonomy (NCBI): domain Eukaryota; kingdom Viridiplantae; phylum Streptophyta; class Magnoliopsida; order Cucurbitales; family Cucurbitaceae; genus Herpetospermum; species Herpetospermum pedunculosum. The sequence continues at coordinate 84,483,933 of CM051522.1, forward strand.
AGAGAGTAAAAAAAATATGAATTCACCATTAGTTTGAATTAGTGTTTCATGGAATGGACATCAACTTTTTGAATTGTTCGATTTTAGTAAGAAATACTTTTGAATGTTAGATTGAATTCATTTCATCTTCATTTTAACTTCACTTCCTTCATTGGTAGAATGACTCAAAAATAAATAGTTCTCGAAAAATCAAACTCAAACTCAAATGTAACTGAAGGAACAACCAACACTAAGAAAGGAAGATACATAACAATCAATTTCAAGTTGGCAGAGTTGGGCAAGGAATCCCACCTGTCATGCCAACCTATGTATGAATGAATTGATGCTTCCTTTGCAAAATATTGCCTTTTTCTTACTTTTACACTTCTTGTTGCCTTGAATGGTGGTTTCCTCCCCCAATCATTCATAGGGTTCATAATTGACATTCATTTTTAATAACCTTCTAATTTTGGTAAAAAAAAGAAGTTAGTTTTTATAATTTTAATTAATTCACTTACTTTAGCACTTTAGATGTTTTTTTTTTTTTTTTAAATGTAGAATACAATGTTGTATTTTTATAAGTGATCAGACGTGTATTAAGGATGACTAGTTTTATTTATTTCATGTATTATGTGTTAATGATTTAAATGTTGATATTTATAAAAATATAAATATTTTAACTTTTGGTTACTAGTTCATACATCATGTCAACTCAGTTAGGTATACATCATGTCAACTCAGTTAGGTTCATGTTGGTTGTCCGTACCAATAAAGATGCCAATAAATTTCAATGTCGAGGAATACTTTTGAAAAATAATGAAAATTAATAAATTTGGTAGAAAGTGTTAATAATTAGAAATTAAAAATATGAATTTAATCCTAACTTAGAACCAAGAGCTATTTTCAGATTTGAAAATTAGAAAGTGTTAATAATTTTATATAATTGCTATTGTCTTATGCTTCTCCAAAAAACAAAATATATTAAATCCAATATGTTTAGTAAAGTTATTATTTACAAAAACTCGCAGCAAAAAAACACTATTTTCCCTCCAAAAGGAAATTTGTTTTTTTTTTTCAGAAAAAGAAAAAAAAAAACAGTTAAAGCTTAAAACAGAAGCCAATTTTGATTTTCACAGGCTGTCGTCATCTCATCAGCGTTTCTTCCTTTTTTTTCTTCATAAAAAACCGTCACCGTCAAATTGGCCGTTACGTCCGTCAGCGTTAGGGACACAATCACCTTGCCACGTCCAAACGATGTCTTTCAGCGCCGGCCGAACGTCTTCTTCACAGAACTTCGAATATTCCAGAGTATCGCCGGACGACTTTGAAAATTCCACTATGGCAACTTCCGGCGCTATTTCGAACACTTCCGCCGTCACTGACAGCTTTCCTTTTCGCCCCTCCGCCGGACCTTGCAGCCGGAGCTTGAAATCTTTCACTTCCGATACCTTGAAGCTCAGTCTCTTCGCCACCGTCTCGATCTTCTCCATGATCGTCGACACCGAGCATCTCGATGTGAACATGGATCCTGACTTCTTTTCATTCTCGAATAAGCTTGACAGATCGAATCCGGACGACATCGACGATATTAACTCGAACGCATTGAAGAATTTTGGCGTCGATAGTTTCGGACTATCGGAATCGGAATCGGAATCTTCCGTTTTCACTGCGATTATTTCTTTCATCGTGAACGAGAGCGATCTCGAGAAATCTCTCCGGAACCAAGGAACTCGCGTGATTGCTCCGATTGTGATTCGTCTTCCTGGATCTGCGACGAGGATTTTTGAAATTAAACGCTTCGAATCGGCGGAGAACCACGGCGGACATTCGAATTCGGCCTTGAAAACCTTCTTATACATAGTCATGATGTTCTCATCCTGAAACGGAAGGAATCCTGCTAACAAAACATACAAAATCACACCGCAAGACCAGATATCGGCTTTTGCCCCATCGTAGCCCTTTCGTCTCAGTACTTCCGGCGCAACATACGCCGGAGTTCCACACTGCGTGTGGAGAAGCCCGTCGATCCGAAGCTGTTCGGGTAAGGACGAGAGTCCAAAGTCGGAGATCTTGAGATCTTCATTCTCATCCAGCAAGAGATTCTCCGGCTTCAAATCGCGATGAGAAACTCCACGGCTGTGACAGTAATCGACGGCGCTAATCAACTGCTGAAAATACTTCCGAGCGACATCTTCCTTGAATTTACCTCTGGCAACTTTGGCAAAAAGCTCACCACCGCGAACATAATCCATGACAAAGAAGATCTTCGTCTTGGTGGCCATTACTTCCCTCAACTCAACGATGTTCGGATGACGAACAAGACGCATAACGGAGATCTCGCGCTTGATCTGGTCCATCATCCCTTCCTTCTTGACCTGATCCTTGTTCAAAACCTTAATCGCTACACTTTCACCAGACTCCAATTCTTTTCCATAGTAAACCTTGGCAAAAGTCCCCTTCCCAAGCAACCTCCCAATCTCATACTTACCAAACAGAACATGCCTCTCCTCCATTATAAAAACAGAGAATCCACACAGCACACACAGAGAGAGAAGTTTAGAAGTAAAGGCGAATCGTGATCTAGATAATAAGAAATTCACTTACATTCGTGGAGGATAATACTGCGACGGAATCCATGAAAGAACGGCGGAGATGCTGATTCCGGTGGATTCCATCCAGTAGTGAGATTTGGAGATTGAGAATTGGGAGAAATTGTTGAGTGAAGAAGAAGAGAAAAAGAAAGAGATTGAAGAAGGAAGGCGCCGCGATTCTTGGTACTTTTCAGGAGCACATAGAAAGGTTCGTTACCATTTGATTTTATATACGGATTCGGATACTCTCACAATTCCCTTTCCTATCAATTTTAGGGTAAATCATTTTACTTTACTTTTAGATTTCTTATATTTTATTTGGGCCAAAAATCAATTTATAACACTCTCTTTCTTTTTCAAAATTTAGTAGAAAATAAAATAAAATTTCTTATTTTTATTATATCTCAAAATTTGTTTAAAATTTTCAAAATTGTGGTTGGTGGTAAATTTGAGAAAGTACCAAAAGATTAAGGGCTGGTTGCACAAATAGCAATCACGCCCAAACTAATTGCAAATTTAGCAAATTTTAAAATGTTTTGCAAATATGGCAAAAAAACTCGTTTCTATCACTGATAGACTTTATTATATCACTGATAGACTTCTATCAGTGATAGACTATTATCAACTGATAGACTATTATCACTGACAAAAATCTATAAAAAGCTAAGGTGATCAGCGATAACCTTCTATCAGTCATAAGATATCAGTGATAGAAATTGCTATATCCGCAAAAAATTTAAAAACATGCTATATTTGCAAACAATAAGTCTTAAATTGTCATTTACTACAATTTCCCTAAAAGAAACATAATTTGATCTAAGTATTTATTGTTTAGGATTTTTGGAGTTTCTTTCCGTTGTGAGTTTGATCAATTTTTTGTATCTCCTATATTTTCGAATTATCTATCCCGTATTTCCCTAATTTTGAAAACGAAATTAAAAAACAGTGAAAACAATATTTTGGTTGTTTTTTAAAATCCGTAATCTTTTTAGTTATTTTTTTAAATAGTTTTTGAAAATAAATATACGCATCGTTTCTCTTTGTATTTTTTATTTTTGAAAACATAAAAATGAAAACCGATCATCAACCAAACAAGGCCTAAAGTTCTCATACAAGTATTAGTTTGGTGTTTAATTGATATAACTCTAAAGTTAAGGGATATATTTTTTATTTTATTTTTGTAATGTCCAAATTTAGTCTATATACTCTCAATAAATCTTAAAAATTAAATTCATTGCTAACTTTAAAAAAAAAATAGTCGTTATTTGTATTCATCGTTGCAAATTTTGGAATCATATTCCTTCTAGGGTGAAAATGACTGTTATTAGTTTTTAAAATTTAATAAAAATTAGTCATGAACCTAGCTTAATTGTCATAATGTATGACCTAGTGACTTTAAATATATTGCCAACCTGAATATAGCACAAGAGGTCACAAATTTGACTACCTACTTCTATATATCGTCAATTTAAAAAAAAAAAAAATGAAATTAGCAGTAAAAACTAATTTAAAAATTTATTAAAATTATTGAAAGAAAAATTGGACATTAAAATAGAATCTCAAAATATAGATAACATGTTATTTTAACCTAAATTTTATTTGGGGGGTTTTGGTTTTGGTGTGTGGATTCATTGAACGATGTGGTGTGCAAATGGAGCAGCGACCTGTGATGGTAATTTCCATCTAATTTGTTTTTAAAAAAGGCAGGTTCATTTTTTTTTAGATAATTAATTTTCAATCATTAATTTCCATTTTTGTCCATCACAATTTTTTGGATGACTAATGCATCTTCATTAATTACATTCCACTGGATAGATTTATTTATTTTTTTCTATTTTTTTTAGCAAAAAGATATTTTAATTAATGCGGGATTAAACTCTTATAACATCTTAGTCAAGGCACAATTTTATGTCAATTGAATTATACTCGATTTGACAAATATTTAATTAATGCAAGAATTGAACTGATAACCTCTTAGTCAATGACACAACCTTATGTCAATTCAGTTATATGCTCGGTATGGGTTAATGTTGGTTTGACAATCATCTCCCAAATTATTTTCGATAAATCAATTGTTATTAGATATCTTCTTCTAAAATCAATAATTCAACCATTACTCTCAAACATGTCTTTGCTTTTGGTTTTAAAAGATTTCATTTCTATTTATTTTTTTATTCGGGCTTGATTTGATTTCGATGGTAATTTGGTTGAATTTTGCTATTGGTCTAGATTGATCTTTTTTATTTGATTGATTGTGTTGGCTACTACATTATGATTTAAAGTGAATGAGATCACATTATGATTTAAAGTGAATGAGATCACATGGATGAAAGATAGGTATGCTATAAAATGAGTGAATAAAGTTTAAAGATAAATTGTGATGTTTCACCAAACCATAAGGATTATTGAAAATTTTAAAATCAGAAGAACCAAATTAAAACTATACCCAAGTTATAAACACTAAACACATGCCAAATCGAGCATAGCTCAATTGGCATAAGGTTGTGTCCGTGACTATGAGGTCATGGGTTCAATCCTCGCTTAAATTAAAATACCGGGTTTTGTATCACACGATCGATTGTCATCGTAAGTTCAAATCGGCGAGTACTCGATTCACACCGGGATCATTTTCATACAAATAAGAGCTACTCATCTACTTTTAAGTTTTAACGTGTATTTTTGTTGTATTTCATAGTATATCTTTTATACACCAACCTATTAGTAAAAATAGTATTGTCAACTTAAAACTAAACTGATAGAAATATTACTCATTGACATTAGCTTTTTCAACCGCTCAATGCCAACATTATTTTCGATGATTTTTTCGTTAACTCATGTGTCGGACAAATCCAAAATTTTTGTAGTGAATATTTGTAATTATAGAAGGATTAATATAATACAACTATATTTAAATAGAAATACGTTTTAATTGAGTCAACACGGCCCAATTTTTCCAATTGTGTTAAATTTCAGAGTTTAAACTTTACAGTTAAATTTATTTTGGGTATAATTCTATATTTACCTTAAAAAAAATGAAATATACCCTTTTCTTTTTCATATTTGATAGGTTATATAGGTCGGACTCTAATTTTTTTATTTTTAATATTAAATTTTAGAAGCATTAAAAATGAAGAAAGAAAACACATTTTTTTTTTGAAGAGTTAAAAATAAAAAGTAGTTATAAAACTGCAATATTTTTAAGAATAGTTTCAAATTTACAATATTTTCTCAATAAATTTTAAAAAATACAATATTATTAAAAAATAAAAGAAACATACAAAATTAAGGATGCAAGAAATCCATCACTCGCCAAACCGAGCATAGCTCAATTGGCATAGGGTTGTGCCGGTGACTAAAAGGTCATGGGTTCAATCCCCGCATTAATTAAACTACCGTTACAAAAAAAAGAAATCCATCACTCTCACCAAATAGTTTTCTAATTATGAGCCATCAAATATCTTTGCCCACTTGGTATTTTTCCCCATCTAAACTGTTCCTTTTTTTTTTTTTTGGTTTTATTTAAATTCATCAAGCTCCTAATTATACAAACCTTTTTTTTAATTTGTATTTTAGTGGAGTTTGGTTTGCTCAACCCTTGTAATTTGGCTGCTAGGCAATACTGTCTAACAACCATTCAACCAATAAATATATATATATATATATATATATATATATATATATATATATATATATATATATATATTACTTGATGATGTCAATTTCTTTGTACTTTTCCATTCTTTTTCATCAACACTATATTGATTTATAGTCACATTTTATATTTTTTTCATTTAAATTTTTAGTTTTTTTTAAAGTAGAATAAATAGGATAGATAAAAGATTTGAATCACAACTTTAAAAGAAATAAGAGCTATTTTGACATTTATTTATTTATTTTAGATAATTTGTGACCTATTAATATTTTGAATAATATTTTAGATTTCTTTTAAATAATGTATTGATATTGTACCAAATCTAAGATAATGAACAACAAACTTTATATGGAAAAATAATTTGTTCCGTAAAAATATTATTGCGAAACTTTTGATTTTTTTATTTTTTTTTTCTTTTTTTGTAGTTTAACACGGGAGTATGAAGAGTCCAAACTTTATAGTCGATGACACATTTTTTTATGTCAATTGAACTATGTTTTATTTGATTTAAAATATGGTCGTTTGTTATTCATTTCTTAATTAAACATTTGAAGGAATACTTTCAAGATTATGGTAAAATTTGAAAGCAAGAAAGAAGCGGGAAAAACATGATAATATTTGAAAAATGTATTTAAAAGTAAAAAAAAAAAATAAAACAAATAAACTATGAATGAGCATCCTTAGCTTTTTTTAAAAAAAAAAAAAATATAGAAATTTAAAACTTGGATGTTTCGGAATAAAATTTCTTTATTTTGTATTTTGAAAATAAGGTCGTTCACTAGCTGGTATTTCGTTTTTGGAACTATTCAATAATATTGTTAGTAAATAAGGTTATAAAAAAAAAAATATATTAATCAAACAAATAATTTATCAAATCGACTACATAGCTCAATTAACTTAAGGTCTTTGACTAAGAGATGATGAGTTCAATTCCTCGATAGATTAAAATATTCTTAAAAAAAAAAATTAAATCAAGCCTGACTCAATTTGTCAAAACATTAGCAACATTTCTTATATGTACTTATAAATTTGTCGCTTTTAAGAAATATATATAGTAATGAAAACGGTTAAAATAAAAGCCGAAGCGTTTTGTAACTTAATGGTAATATAGACCCCACTAGTTTGTGGGATACAAAGTCTCCGGTAGAAAAAGTCAAAGAGACGTACGTTTGAAAGTCAAGCACTGGCTGTAAACAAACGGCGATGAACGTGGCCGCCACCGGAGCCTGGGGCTTTGCCGACGGCGATTATTTATTATTATTATTATTATTTTTTATTTTTTATTTTTTTAAGAATGTGATTATTTATTATTTAACACTCGTTTTAGTCTTCAGAATTTTGATTTTGATTATTCTTAAAATTCTCGTCTTAATGACGCGTTTTTTTTCTAAATACTCCTTTTATATTTCATACGGTTTAATTATCAGCTTAGGATAAATAATTCCTTAATGAAATGAAGAAATCACGCAAATTATATGTATATATGATTATCTCGTACCTATTTTAAAGGGCACGATATGTCAATATAATTGGACGAAAATCTTTTCTATAAAAAAAAATTGAGTATAAGAGGAGTATTCATTTTGGATAGTCTTGCATTTTTATTTTATTTTTTAGGTAAATCGTTTATTTTTCTTTTTACAATATGTAGGGAGGGTAATTAAACCTATGACTTGTGACTTTTTGGTCACTAATTCATATCATAATGTCAGTTGAGTTATGTTCGTGTTGACTTGAGTAAATCGTTTTCAATTAGTTTAATTGCAACAATTTCAGTTAGGAGTTTTTTTTTTCAATTTAACCTTATTTTTTTTAGTTAAACCATTGGTAAGAGTTGAAATTTGAACATCTGACAATTCAGTCGATTCCAAAATATATGTTTTAATATATTTTTTTTTACAAATGAAACAAGAAAGCATGATTAAAATAAGAAATTAAGAGTCTCGAAGGACAGCTGTCAACACCCAAGTGGAGTGGTCTTCAATTCATATATCGGAGTGATGAAAGAATCGCGCATGACGAGCTAGATCGTTGACAACAGAGTTGCAAGATCGAGGTATTGTGCAAGAAGCCATGAATGTAGCCGCTTCGTTGGAAGGAAATAATACCATCGACGAAACCCTGAATTTCATTCATAAACTTAGTCTGCTTTGTAAGGAGTTTCTAGAGTATTAATGAGTCTGTTTCCGCCAAAGATGATGAAGACCAACTTCAATAGCCTTACACACTCCTTCAAACAAGGTCATTGCTTCAGTTGTTTCAACAGTAACATTCATGACAAGGTAGAGTTTCATGGTTAACATCGACTCTCCTATGGAGTTTCGGACAATCACACTTAGTCTCACTTTAGGTCCGATGATAGTTGCATCATAATTGAGTTTATAATAGTTAAACATGTTTAGATTAGCCAAACCGAGCATAGCTCAATTGACATAGGGTATAGGGTTGTGCCGGTGACCAAAAGGTCATGGGTTCAATCCCCGCATTAATTAAACTATCGTTGCAAAAAAAAAACATGTTTAGATTAGCTATTTTTATGGGTAAACATTAACTATTTTTCTTTATATATTAAGTTTAAATCTCATTTAAATTCTAATACTTATTTTTTGTCTTCTTTTCTTTTGGTATTCTCGTTAATTTGGGGAAAAGGACCAAGCAAAGGGGCCCGTTGCCTCGAAGGGGCATATTTGGAATCAAATTAAAAAAAAAAACCAATCGGGTCCCACGGGGCGCGGCCATCACTTTGATTAAGATTTTCTTGGTGCTTGGCAATGGCAATGGCCGCTCAATATAATGACCATTACCACGAAAACATTATTAATTCTTATTAAAAAAATTAAATAATAATAATAATAATGATGGAAGGAGCAAACATGACATTATATATTATATTAAAAATAACGATAATAAATAATAAATATCCTGAGCATAACTTGATGGTAATTGACAGGTACTCTTTTGAGGTTAGTTTCAAGTTCAACCATTATATATATAAAAAGTAATGATGAATCTATGCACGCTCATACAATTTTGAGATAAAACATAATGAACTGTCTTCGTTGAAATACCAGTTGATATGAAGAAGAATAAAAGTCTAGACCTAAAGGATCAAGTTTGAAGTGTCAACTAATTAATGTGATGTTGTTTATTGAGTTAAATTGTGCGTTTTTTTCTCTTTCTTCATAATAGTTTGTTGTGATATTCTTTGCTACTCTTTTTTTATTGGTTTATTATTTTTGCAAATCTTTCTTTTATGGCTCTTAATACCCAATATGTGACACATTGGACCCTTAATTTTCATTGATTAGCACATAAGTTTAATGTAATAAATGTTATCCTCGCTTAGAATATATATTTACTTATTTAAGATAAAAGACTAATTTAGTCATGCATTTGAAAGAAGTGATTTGCCTAATTGGTTTGGTGGTCTAAATTGAATATACAATTCCAAGTGACTTTTTTTTTTATCATATTCTTTAGAGTTAGGTAGATTCACTTTTTTGCATCCATAATATAATAATAGATTAGAAATTTTGATGACTCTAGAAACTTCCCCAAATACACTGAATTAATCGGATTTATCAAACAACTACCACTAAATTTATAATGATAAAATGATAATTATATATATTTAAATATGGTGGAGTTCACAAAATATTTCCAACTCAACTACTTAATAAGCCACGTCACATAAAGATTAAGGAAGTTGATGAATTAGTTTAAACTCTATTTACATCCAATCAATCGCAATAATTAGCTTTTTAATTTGAAGTGAATTTAAGACGATTCAATATAATAAAAAATAAATTTTGGGTTGGCCATAGGAAGCAAGCCACGCAACGGGCAAGGCAACGACCTTCTGCCCAATATTTTTGCACCACATTTCATTTTTGCTTTGTAATGGTTGGTGAGAAACTTCCATTTGTTTCGGACCACGTAGCACAACCCCAACCTTTTTTTTTTTTTTTTTAATGTACTTTTCAAATAAATCCTAAAAACAATAGGGACTTCCATGCAAATGGGTACACAAGAACTTTTTATAATTTAAAGATTAAATTTCATGTTTTTAAATATATATTTGATAGGAGATTTAGAAATTTGATCTTAATTTAATTAATTCTTCGAAATATGTTTGATAAAATTTATATAAATCATAAAAATAATTGTAGTAAACCACGCCAACACGAATATAACTCAAATGACATGATGTACTAGTGATCAAAAAAATTTAGGTTCGATCCCCCACTTCCAATATTGTAAAAAGAAAAAAAAAAGTATAGTTAACCACTAAATATTATATTGAATATAAGTTATGAACATATTTCATGTTATAACTTTTGTATTAATATTATTTTACAATATCATATCATTTATTATAGATTATATCATACATATTTAAATTTAACAAAAAATGAATTGAGTTTATAAGGTGGCCAACAAGAGCATAGCGGACATGATGTATCGCCTAGTGACCATGAAGTTCTAGGTTCAATTCTCCACCCCAATATGTTGTAAAAAAAAAATGAGTTTATAAAGTGGAATATTAAATATATTAGCCAAACCGAGTATAGCTTAATTGGCATAATGTTGTGCCTGTGACTAAGAGGTCATGGGTTCAATCCTCGCATTTATTAAAACACCGTTGCAAAATTAAAATATAATCAATTTAGTTTCTAAACAACTTTGAGGTCTATATTTATTTGGACCTTAAACTTTTAAATGTGTCTAATATGCCGTTAACCTTCAATTTCGTGTCTAACCTGTTCATGAACTTTTAATTTTGTGTTTAATAAGTTGCTAGATCTATTTAGTTTATAAAATTTTAAAAGTTTAGAGGTAAATTTTGTAATTTAACCTAAAATATTTATTGGTAAATTTTGTAATTTAACATAAAATATTTATTGAATATTTATGTATTAGTTATTGAAAATGGTAAGATAGTGGTTAATAAATAATAATGAATTTAAAAGGAATTGGTTGAATGCATTTGGCTACCTTACTTTGGACGAGTTTCTGGCGACCATTGAGATATTTTTTTTTTATAAGATTGTAGTTATATTTTTTGTTTTTGAGTAAATAGTGTAATTATGCAATAGTTGTTTGGAGTCGGTTGATTTCTAAAATGTTTGAACTATTTTTAAGCATTGTTGATTTGTTTAATATAAAATATTTGGTTTATGAGAATACCACCATTAAAATACAATTTATTGACAATTCAAGTGCATTTTATAAAAAAAAATAAAAAAAAAATATAATTTATTGACAATTCAAGTACATTTTACCAATTGAATTGAGTATAGTTTAACTATAATTGACATCTACTACCAAAAATTCAAATTTTTGTATACATATAGGTGAGAGAATGAATGAAAAAGAAAAAAAATGTCAATTAAACTATACTCGATTTGACAAAAGAAAAAATGTGAAATTTATATATATTTCATACAAATTATAATCTTCTATTAGCGTTGATTATATATATATATATATTCTTTTTTTTTTTTTACATTTTTTATGATATGTTTTTTTTTTTTTTTTAAAGATTACCTACATTTGTGTTATTATTATTATTTTCACAATATGTCACGGAGGAGATTGAACCTCTGACTTATGGATCGAGAGTACATGTTTTATGCTGGTTGAAACATTTATGTTATTCAAGTTTTATTTGTTAACAATATATTTTTTCTAATTTGTTAACTAGTTATTCATTTAATTGTCGATTTTGCGTCAAATCGAACATAACTTAATTGACATAAAATTGTGCTTCTAGTGAGGATTCAATCCCTTATCCTGCATTAATTAAATACCTTTGCATTTTTTTTTCAATCTAAAAAAAAAATGATAGAATATGTTTTTTTCTATGAAAAATAGTCAAATACTATAATTTAAAAGATGACCTTGACTATAATAAATTTTGTATGAACCATTAGAGGGGCAACATGGGTTGATATATACAGGTGGATCGAAAGCAACGGAAAATATGTGATTGTAAGTTAAATGCGAATTATTGGTAGTGATGGTGATAGAAGTCGTGTGAACGTGGCGTTCCATGTCACTAACTTTGCCCATCAAAAAACTGGCCAATAGGATATTAATTCAATTCCACGTTCAACTAAAACAAAAACTACAAGTTCCATACGTGGCTTGCCAAATATTCATATATATTTATATTTATATTTTGATTATTATTATTATTTAGATTATGTTGACAAGTTTAGTCTCTAAACTTTCAAGACCGTCTAATAAGTAGGGGTATACATGGGTTGCGTTGGGTTGGGGGAGTTTTTTGGACCAACCGAAAAATTCGAGTTGGTCAAATCCTAAACTCGGATCAACCTTATACAAGAGAGCAACTCAACTGATATATTTTTAGGTTGGGTCACTCGGTTGTCGGCTAAAAGAGGATAACGGCGATCGACGAGGACTGTCGGATTGGAATAGTGTGAGAAAGCAAAAGAAAAGTCTCAGCATCAAAAGCATAACCATATCAAATGGAAATCTCAAGCTCGACAAGAAATTTACTCGTCCAAATTGGTACGAGCATTGAATCAAGTGCGGCTTCGTCCTTCAAATGAGGTGTCGTGTCGCGATAGGACCGTACGCGAGGTCGTCGATAGAGTCCTTGTCGTCGCCACCAAGGGGAGAACCAAGTGGAGTCGAGCCATCTTAACGAACAAGTTGAAGCTCAAGTTCAAGAGGTTAGGTGAGGCTGTCGGCGACGTGAGGCGAGGTAGCTGGAGACTTAAGGTGAGGAGAGGCAACTTGCAACAACGTGGCAACCAACAAAAATGGCGAGGCGACGAGGCAAGGAACGAAGGCGTGAAGTCTACGCGTGAATTAAATGAAACCATAAAACGCACGCACGCACATTTGGTTGGGTTCAGATTGAATCGAGCCGAACAAATCTCAATCCGCGAACCGAACCTACTTTTCAATTCTACATGAAACCAACTCAACCAATTTTTTTTGTAACCCAATCCAACCCTTACAATTTGGGTTGGATAGTCCGAGTACTCCTACTAATAAGTTCTTAAATTTTCATTTTTTTTTGTTCAGTCTCTACACTTTTAATTTTGTGTCTAATAATTCCTTGAAAAATTAATTAAAAGTTATTTGATTTCATGAATTTTAAAATGTTTAAAATATTTGAAGGAATAAATTTGTAATTTTAAATGTTTAGGGACAAAAAAAAATAGACCTCAAAATATAAAGATTATTATTATTATTATTATTATTTTTTTTAATTTCTGTATTTCATGGGGAAACAAAAATCCAAACAATATCCTTTGACAAAAAAAAATCCAAACAATATCCTTTGCCAAAAAAAAATCCAAACAATAGCTTATCGTATATTTCCCATGCTGTCTGTGGAGCCACGCACATGCGTACTTTAGCACTCAATACGAATTGAAATTTTATTTGATAACGACTTTTTTTTTTTCGTAATATATTTTAAAAAGTGATTTTTTAATTATAGCCAAATTTTAAATATAACAATAAATAGTTTTTTTTTTTTTTTTTTTTGGGGTGTGTTAATTGGGCCCAACGAAAATTAAAACAATCACTCCAGGTCCATACAATGGGCCGCCCACGAGACAAGTTGATTGGGCTTGGACTCAAATGTTTACTTTGAGGCCCATTAATCAAACACCGAGCCCACTTCCAGTCGTCCGGTTACAGTTCCATTCTCTCCCAGTTCCCTTCGATAGAGAGAGAGTTCGAGCAGTGGAAAAGTGCGGGAAGGAGAAGTTGAGAATTGAGAGCTCGCAATTTGTGGAGCGAGAAGAGAAGGCGAAATTACAGAATGGACGAAGAACAGATAGCGAATTTCGTCTCAGCGTACTTGAAGAAGAAGGGTTTCAAGGATACGGAACATGCTTTCCAGGAGGAGCTTCGTCACACCAAGACTATCTCTTCTTCTTCCATTGATCTCGACTTCGCTAAGCACTTACTCTCCTTCACCGAGTAATTTCTCTCCCCTTCTAATTCAATCTCAATTCCCAACGTTCATTTGCATTTACTCATTCTTCGCTGATTCCATGAATCTCTCAAACCTTTGTTTCCTATTTCTATATGTTGAGAAATTAAAGAGTTTAAAATGGTCGCAATCTAGAATTTTTGGCGGCTTTAAGAAATTGAGCGAGTGGGTTTCTTGTAGGATTACTTGATTTTGATTATAACGACTAGACTTGTACCCTAGCTGTTGTAATTCCCTTAATGCTGATCAAATCTTGTGGTAGCATACTCTCATTTGATATGTACTTTTCTGGAGGCTTAGGAGCTTACAAGGAACCTTTTCATTTAGAAGCAATTGCACAAAGGTTACTGTTATGGAACGATTTTGAGAGAGAGGCCAATCTGAGGATAGTTCAACTGGTTAAGACTTATAAGGGTTAGAGAGAGATCTTCATGATGGAGCCTGGAATTTAGCGACTGCTCAAATCATTCCCCAGTCTCTACTTCTTTCATTGAAGGTCCTTAAGTTTCTTTCCTGCCAAATGTTCCAGTGGGCAACTTTTATATCATTAGTTAGTTTAGTCCAGAAAATCTTGTTGAAGGAACAACGAAATAGTAGATGGGCTTGATTCTCTTCTCCACTCCTGCAGAAGATACACCATCGCGGGAGAGAGCTCCAATAGGGAAACCCTTTTTGAGTTCTTTCTGCTGTATTTGAATCTCCCTGAAGCATAGGCCAAACTAATACTTTCACTTTCTTCAGAGTCTTAGTTTTCCAAATAGCATTGGTCAGATTGGCGGACAAATTACTATAAGTGGCCATCAAAAGTGAAAATGGGAATTTAGAAGAAAATGTATCAAAGCTTCAAGTCGACCCCCTTATTTTAGCCTAGTATCTTTATTTATACACACACATACACACTCTCATTACGTTACGTATGCACTCATATGTGTAACAATTAGAAATTCTCTTTGTGATATCTCATGGATTTTGGGTCTGGGAGGATTGCAACAATGTCATGGTTGTTGCCAACATAAGCATAAATCAACTGTCATAAACCATGTACCTTCGACCTAGAGGTCAGAGGTTCGAATCCCCCACCCCACTTATTGTCAAAAAAAGAAAAGAAAAAAAAATGTTCATGGTTGCCATCCTTATTCTTGTTTATTTGCTTCTTTTATTAACATATTGTATTTTATTGAACATAAGTAGAGTTATAGTCGTTTTTTGCTCTTTAATGTTTTTTTTCCAGAGCAGAGAATATTCCAGCCAAATACCTTGAAGGATATAGCAAGCTTAGGTCCTGGGCTTACAACTCACTAGATTTGTATAAGGTAAGTAGGTGTTTAATTTTTTCCTTGAAACTATGATTCATTTAAAAAAAAAAAACTTCCTATAATGAGTAATGACAACCTTAATTCTTGCATTTTCAGCATGAGTTGCTTCGTGTGCTATATCCTGTGTTTATCCATTGTTTCATGGATCTCGTGGCTAAAGGACATATTCAAGAAGGTTTGCAAACTAATATCTTTCTTGACAAGTCTCATGTAATGGAGGTATATATGATCAAATTTATATTATTTTGCTTGATACCTGCCAGCTCGAACCTTTTTCAATAGGTTCCGTGAAGACCATGAAATGATGCACCTACGAGATCTACAAAAATTGGAAGGTGTACTATCTCCCTCTCATTTGGAGGTTTGTTGTTAACCAGTAATGACTTTCTTATGTTCCTGTCATTGTTTAGTGAAGACGGTACTGGTTTTGACATTTTGATGATAATATATTCTAGGAGATGGAATTTGCTCATTCTCTTAGGCAGAGCAAAGTCAACATAAAAATATGCCAGGTAATTCCTAGGTTATCAATCATTATTTAGTAACATGTTCGTGATTATCATGCATTTTCTTGAGTCTTGAGTTATCTATAGGTCATTTTAGATCTCTCATGAACAGAACGGAACTATTCAAACTATGTTTTCTGAAAGGTTTTACTTTCAATTATGTTGTTTAGTACTCCTATGAGATGCTACTTCAATATCTCCATAAGACCCAAACCACAGTAATACTCGGGATTATCAATGAACGTATCAACTTCCAAGGTCTGTTGCTTTTTCACTCTTGCTTTACATTATTTAGCTTTTATGCAAGCTCTAGGTGTTTTATCTCTGACTCTATTATAAGCTTCACCTGGTTTTGCAGTTTTCCCTGGTCAGCCTAGCTCAATATCTGATGATGTTGAACTTGTGACACTCACGGGAACCACCCAGGATACTGCCAATCAGATAAATAAAAAAGAAGTCCAATGGGGGGTGCGTTGCAAAACTACCAACTTACTTAGCCTATAAGTTATAATCATTCTGGATGATTATTATTTTGCTTGGTTGTTGCCTTTTCTAGTATTATTTTGTTGACAAGCTGTGACATCTTTACTCTTTTTCTCGATTTGAAACGTAGAAAGATATTCTTCAAATTTCTCTAAAAGAAGAAAAAGTTATGTCAAAATGTAAATAACGGCAACATTCTGTATGTGCTGTTTATGACTTTTCTTTTCTCCCTTCTTCTTCCTTTCTTTCAATTGAATTCTTGCTGATATGATATCCTCTTCAATTTCAAATTCCTTGATTGTTATATTTAAAATTATGCTGGTTATAGTTACTTGAAGATTCTTTAGAAGAACGCTTGGAGAAAGCTGGTGGTTTGCTTTCAGATTCTGAAAAGGCTGAGGGAGAAACCAAGGATGGTGATGTAGATGAGAATAAGGTACCTATGCTGATCCGGCGCTTCTTATCTTTAACGAAGATGCTCTCTTTTATCTATAACTCGTTATCATTAAATTGTTATTATTTTATTAATCTGCATTGTATTATTGTTTATTGTCCAATCTCATGAGTTACATGTCCTCATTTGCTTGTTTAGAAAAGAACAACCGAGGGAGGAAAGCAAGGTGCTTCAATTAAAAAGGTCAAGAAGGACAAGGCTGCCGGTGCAACTGGGAAAACTCTGAGGGCTGAAGCTAATTCTGCATCTATGGCACCACGAGTGAAGTCAGAACTTGCTTTACCCATAATGTATTTTCTTGAATCCTGTATTATGTTATTTTGCTGGTACAGTCATAATATATAGCTCTTAGCTAAGTGACTGCTGTACTACTACAGCCACACAGCCCCTCCTCGTATGGGTCAGTGGATGCAATCATCCAGGAGAATGATGTACTGAATATTATCTTTTTCTATGCCAGCTTTTGTTAGATGTTATGGGATTAGTTCATGATCTATTTTTGGATACCACATCATATTAAGCCTGAGGCGAACTAAGTTGTTGTCTAGGATTGAAGCATTTATAGATGTCAGAGGGAAAGATGTAGGACCAGTTCTTTGATGAAGATGAGTCAACAGTAACATTATTATTTTTTCTCGCTATTGATTTGTCGTGTTGATTGCTTTCAGTTCAACTGAGGTGGAACAATCTATTCTTGAAGACTTGAGAAACCGTGTGCAGTTGAGTTCTGTTGCTCTGCCATCAGTCAGCTTTTATACCTTCATTAATACACACAACGGGTATCTATCTAGTTTCCTTTATGTTCCTGTTGACAGGTTATTCAGTCTCATTGCACATGCAGTTGACATCATTGATTCTGATGTAGTTTAAACTGTTCTTCAATATCACACGATGGAGCTTTAGTTGCTGGTGGATTTTCAGACTCTTCTTTGAAGGTAAGTCTTTTTTTTTATGTTACTTAGAACGGCCTAATTATTGGTTGCTCTTGCTCACCTCCAAAATCTTGGTGGGTTTCTCTGCAGGTATGGGACATGGCAAAGCTGGGACAACAAGCTGGCAATAGTAAGTCTGTTAAATAAGTTAAGCTACCATGGGATGTTTTTTCTTTTTCTGGCTATTAGTTTGTAATATTATACTGTTAATATATTGTGCTTTTAAGAAAAATTATATGTAAAAACCTTTTTATGCGTGTTACCGCTCATTTTAATATTCATGTGATATAACAATAGCCATGCCAGGGGCCATGGAACACAGATTAGTTTTGTTATTTCAAGGCCCTTGTGTTTATCCGAGCAAATTGGTGTAGATTTATGAATATAAACTCATGCTCAAATGTCAAGTTTATATACATTACTATCGATATCATACTGTTTAACATACTGTTATTGATAATTTGCATTGTGCACTCTTTATGTAAAGAAACACCAGTAGAGATTTGTCTTGATTTTGATATTATGATGAACTGAAAGGCCTTGGGACTTCAATGCCCTCCTAGAGGGAATGGGTTCAATCCTTGGTGACCACCTACCTAGGAATTAATTTCCTACGGGTTTCCTTGGCAGCCAAATGTTGTAGGATCATGCGGTCTGTCCCGTGAGATTAGTCGTGGTGCGCGTAAATTGGCCCGGACACTCACGGATATAAAAAATAATAAATAAAAAATAATAATAATAATATGATGAACTGAAGTTGTTTAAAATTTTATAGTGCTTCTGATTCCCCCACCACCCTCTTCCTTAATTCTTGAAGAATTTCTTATCTCCTGCTTTAGGAGAATTGATTCATCTTTTCCGTGTACCAATTTTGAGTTAAGTCACCAACTATTTACCATTCCCCTTTTCCAGATTTCATTATCAATTAGAAAAGCTTGCTTCCTCTTGTTGTCATAGTAATCATCATCATGAGTTTTTTTTTTTTGAAAGACAATTCTTTTGCTCAGATATTTTGAGAAGGGAATTTGACCTTCACTATCATCCCTATCAGCTGTTTTGCAGGATGAAAACGACATGTCTACTAGTGATCAAATGACAGGGCATACAAGTGGGAAGAAGTCTTATACATTATTTCAAGGTCATTCTGGGCCTGTTCACTCTGCCACTTTCAGTCCCATTGGGGACTATGTTCTTTCCTCCTCTGCAGACACAACTAGTATGATCATGCTGGTCCTTCTGTTTTCTTTTAAGCTTGGTTATAGTTTTCTTTCTTGAGATTATGAATATTTCTGTTATCCTGTTGCAGTTCGATTGTGGAGCACAAAACTAAATGCCAATCTTGTTTGCTACAAAGGTCACAATTACCCAGTATGGGATGTTCAGGTAAAGATTTTATCAGATATCTATGGTTCTTGAGTAGGTTAACTGGTATGTTGGTTACCTGTATCAGTTAGAGTTTGTTAAAGTGCCAACTATGGAGTGAGGAGGTTATTAGCCGTGAGTTAGAGTGTTAGATATAGAAGGGAGCAATGGTGAGGTAGGCCGACAATTTTCTGTTGCTCTTTCACTATTTGGTCCCACCACTTTTGGTCTTCACTCTTAACTTCATTATGCAACATTTGTGGTGGCATCATAATTCATAACATCTTGAGTGAGAGATTCTGATCCTACTCAAACTTGTAATTATTTAATCCTGACCATCATTTGATGTAGAATATCTCAAGTGTTTAGTTGATGATCTGAAACAAAGTAACTTAGCCTATATAGAGAGAAAAAGAAAAAAAAAAGAATTTAAGTCATCCGTAAAAGAGGCGATGAGGATTGGATAAAAAATCTGACTAATTAAAGGCCCTACGCAGATAATACAGTGCAAGGGTGTCTCACCCACACTACCCTCATCACTCATAAGAGTAGCAGAAGAAGAAGGTATGTCTGGCAATAACATCTTGAGTGTTCTTGAGTTTGAGCTCGTGTCCTAAAACAATGCTTCTTTCCCTTTTAACACATAACTCCCCACAACTCTTTTAGAAAAAAAGGGTACAAGGGATTTTATTTGAGAGATTGTGTTTAGTATTACACTCTCCTACTACTTTATTCCTAGTATTTAGAGAAAAAACCAAAGCATTAGGTGAAATGT
The DNA here is from genome assembly GCA_028017165.1 of Herpetospermum pedunculosum. NCBI lineage: Eukaryota > Viridiplantae > Streptophyta > Magnoliopsida > Cucurbitales > Cucurbitaceae > Herpetospermum > Herpetospermum pedunculosum. Next base: position 84,503,964 of record CM051522.1, read on the forward strand.
CACAAGCAAAGAAACACAGACGCAGGCAAGACACCATGGCACATCATTTTTCTAAATTATGGAGTCATGGACAGAGCATGGATATGTTCATTAAATATATATATATATATATATATATATTAATATATATGAGTTGAAGGGAGACGAAGAGGCTGATTAATTGTTTGATATTGTGATCTTGAATGGCAATTACTTTGCTTGGGTTAGTACATAGTTTATTACTGGGATGAACACCGTATCTAAAAGAATTTTATCTTGTCCCTTATTCCTTCACATGTTGTTCCTGTCTGTTCAAGGTGTTGTGCCTGTATTTCTAATGTCATTACTTCTCGCTTTTGTTATTTGCTTTCAAATTCTAGTTTCTTAATTCCTTGTAGGTAGAGAGGTAGCTCACTTTCTCTTTTTCTCAAGCTTCAATAAACTTCTTTGTTCATACTTCATTTTAATATGCATGCAGTATTGAACTTTTCTCTTTTCTTTATGACTTTTAGATATATTGTGTGATGTGAAAGTTTTCTTCGTTATACTTGATTTCCTGGTGCAGTTTAGTCCGGTTGGACATTATTTTGCTAGTTGCTCACATGATCGAACTGCAAGGATCTGGTCTATGGACAGGATTCAACCTCTAAGGATCATGGCAGGACATCTATCTGATGTGGATGTGAGCAGTTTATTCTTTATTCCTTCTCTGATCTTTTATTGCTAAGATATTAGTTGGAACGGTCGTAATGTGACCCACTGACCCGCATGCATCATCCAAAATCAAATATCCCTAAAAACAGATATATTTTTATGATTAGAATATTCAAGCAGATAGCAGTGCCATTTTTATTCGTACCTGGGTTGTCCTTTTCCTCTCAAATTGAAGCATCATTCCCTCTCCCTGCATGCAGTCGTTTTCTTATTTGTAACTAGTCTTCTGCAGTATCATTCCCTCTCCCTTTAACGATGGAAGTTGTTACACTGTTTTCTGTAGTTTAAAACCTTATCTTCAAGAAAAAAGAACTATTTAAGCTTTTGCTTGACTATTCTTCCTTTTTGTTGCTTGGTCCTAGTGTGTTCAATGGCATGCCAACTGCAACTACATCGCAACTGGCTCAAGTGACAAAACTGTTAGAATGTGGGATGTCCAGAGTGGGGAATGTGTTCGAATTTTCATTGGTCACAGGAGCATGATTCTGTCGTTGGCAATGTCACCTGATGGTCGGTTCATGGCATCTGGAGATGAAGACGGTACGATTATGATGTGGGACCTATCTACTGGTCGCTGTGTTACACCTTTGATTGGTCACACATCATGTGTTTGGACCCTTGCTTTCAGGTGCATAAAAGAAAAATTCAACCCCACCCTGCATCCCAGCCTACTTTTGAGTTTAAATGTTGACATAAAATAAATAATCCTCCAATATTTGATGTTTTCCATTTCAGCTGTGAGGGCTCTCTCCTTGCCTCTGGCTCTGCCGATTGCACAGTGAAATTATGGGACGTAACTTCAAGCACAAAGGCACAAAAAACAGATGAAACGTGAGTTCTCCCTAAAATAGTTTAATAATATGTTTCAGTTAAATTTTGACGTTTGCAAACTAAACGTTTCTGTTCTCATTATCAGCAAAAGTGGATCTGCCAATAGGCTTAGATCCTTGAAAACTCTACCAACCAAGTCGACTCCGGTTTATAGTTTGCGGGTACAGACAGACTGAACTATTTCATTCTTAACCTCATTTCTTGCCACAACAGTTATCTAAACTTATTGATTTCATTTTCTTTCTCATTTAGTTCTCTCGGAGGAATCTCTTATTTGCAGCTGGAGCTCTCTCCAAAAGTGCATCAACTGCTTGACACTCTTCCAATCTTTTGTAATCTTGTTTAATTAAATTGTCCTGATAAAATCTCTTCGTAATGTTCATTTATTGGCTATTTAATAGTCTGTATCATTTCCAGCCAAAGTTTATGTGCAAAAGAATGTCAGGATGTTATCTTATCCATGCAATGTTCATTCGAAATTCTGGAGTGAAATGACTCGTACTTGTGCTCTCACCTCATCTCAAATGATTGTTTTGTAAAAAAGAATATAGATGAGAAATTTTGCAGCAAGAAAGAAGTTTGAGATTAGGCAAAGTGTGAAAGGATATGAACTGTTTGTTCAATTGGGTATGTGAAAGTAAAACAAACAAGTTGCAAAAAAAAAAAAAAAAGTACAAAGAAAAAAGTGCCAAACTTTCACTGTTCCTCAGGGCAGTGGACAAGCTGATAAAGTAGTACTATTATACCTGAATTAAAGGCATCATTTTTACTTCTGCCATTTCAGTTTCAAATTGTACTGTTGTTTTTCAGTCTTATTCTTCATTTGCAATTCATGAAGAAAAAAAGAAAAATATACATGGAAGCTCATCAAGAACAGTAGAACAGTAGATTCTGACTTGGTAGAGGCAAACTATGAAATGATTTCTTATTTTAACTGTTTATCAGGGTTGGAGATGGCAGTGCTAAAGCTACTTCAGAAGTATTTTGTCTTTTTCCTACCTCTTCTTCAAAGCATTAAACAAGCAAAGCATTGGCCCTAATATGGAGCTTACTAGCTTAGCTTGCCTCATCAGATCATAATTTGCAGTTTTTTAATGCCTTACTACTTATAGGCCATGCATTTTCATTCATTATATCATATGTTTACACAACTTATTCTCATATTTGGAGCTTCAAACTTTGCACCCATTGGGTTTTTACACAGAAATTTTGTATACGAACCGATGAGATTACACGTTCTTATATCGTTTTCTCGGTTCTTGGTTTCTTCCTTTGGCAGGCTGCAGCACACCATTCACTGGAAGTGATTCAACCAACAGTCAGCCAGTGACAGATGTGTAACTTCACTTTTGTTATGAATATCCTATGTATGTACCCAAAAAAAAAAATATCCTACCAAATTCTTATAATGAATCAATATTGATTCAAATTGTTGTATTTACATGAGAATGTTATACAAGTATTTTGACATTATCCAAGTCATTTACTAATAGATTTCATTTCATGATTATGACAAAATCCACAACATATATACAACTGGCCAAGGGAAAGGGATCACTTGTATACTTACTTTTATTACCCCTCAAAATACATACCAACTACTATTGACATGAGTGTGGAAATCCAAAAACCAATAATCCTTTTGCAGTTTAAAGAGTAAAAGTTCAATCTAAACCCATTGCAGCACCAACAACCAGCAACTTTTTTGCCAACATGAAGCCAACCTTTTGTAAATGAATGCTCAACCCAAAGCCATGGATAGTAGACATCGGTTCGTCGAACGACCCTTTAAAAGACTTTATTAGTAGGATGTGTTTGTTGTATGATTTTCTACCGTTCGATGCGCTTCCCGTCTCCTATGCTTTTCAGCCTTGTTGACATTGGGACGCCTTCGAGCTGAGCTCCATCCAGCATGGTAAGTCTGAATCGAGAAAAAGTAAAATGAGATGTGAATCATTGTTAGATCATATACTTGTAAACTTATGTGAAAGAAACCACAAGTTGTAGAATTTTCGACAAATTATTTTGCGGTAGGCAGCTCGACCGAGTCAAATAATTGAAGTGAATTAGTAGATGTTTAATTACAAGAGAAGATCTTCATATTCTGAAAATTTTCAATATATATTGACATTTCTTGAAAGGAATACAATATAATACATAAATAAAAGTTTACAAGCAATTAGTATCATATGGTTCATTGACATATATGTTAGAAAAATTAATACTTGAAATGATCAACATAGTTACAAAATCATCTACCACTGAACCCAACTTTCACACAAGATCATCTTCTTTCTATAATTGATTTCCTTGTGATGAAAGATTTATGAAATAAGCATTTCTTTTTTTTACAACATGTGGGGTGGGAGAATTGAACCTGCAACCTCTTAGTCACTAAGTCGTACATTATGTCGGTTGAGCTATGCTCATGTTGGAATGAAATTAACATCGTTAAATCTCAATAGCACAAGAAATGTTTAATACTTTAATCTGTTATACATATAGATTATTGTTATCTAAGACAACTGATTAAAGCTTTAAAGAAGAATCTCTATAGATTGAAAATCAAACCAATATATTTTTTCAAGGTGATATCACCAAAATCAAATATCGAAACAACATATGAATCAATGTAAAAGCTGCAACAGATAATGTATTGTTTTTTGGACATAGACATTTTACCTCAACGTTGTTAAAGTGAAAAATCAGTGGATTTATGTTCAAAAGAACCTTCTTCAATATGAATAAGAAAGATGCCTATTACACCTTCCATAATTAAGGTTGAAAGTATATGATCTCTTCACACCATATTTATTGAAACTCGATCAAACAAACAAAAAAGATCTCAATTCCACATTCGGTTGATAGAAAAAGGCTTATCCCATACCCCGAGCTCGCACGAGCTCGAAGACGGTATAAGTAAGTGTAGTCTATACCACAAACGCTAATATCTCATAGCTACATTGTCCTATCTTTAAATGGCTAAATGTAATCTATAGTATTAGATATATAACCTATGGTTATTCGAGCTCGACCGGTCTCTGCAAGTATCGATCTCCAACCGCGATTTCTTCATTATATATCAAAGTGAAATGACAGTGATAAACAAAAATGAATTTAAGTGAACCAATCAAACAACTACAAACAAGTAAACAAAGAAAGATGGACATACATCAAGAAGGGCAATATCTAATTAAAGTATTAACACCAAAACAAAAAGATAAATAACAAGTCAATGAAGTAATAATTGAATTCCAAAATTGAGTAAATAAAAAAAAGAAGTTCAAATTAACTTGTGTCACTGCAGTGTCACGTACACGTCTGACTTAAAATAAAAAATAAATAAAAATTACCAGAATTTTCTTGTTGAAAAAACCTGCAAATGAACAGATTGTGCTTTTCTTTGTAGATCCTCCCCATTAACATCTGTTCTAGAGCTCAAAAAGAACCATGGAAAAAAGGGAAGAAGAAGAAGGCAAATTTATCTGTCAAATCCAACTCATGAAGCAATGATAATAATAATGGCAATTACAAGAATTTTCAAAATCTCTTTAATAATATCAGGAAAAATAAAGAAATTAAAACAAAAACAAAAAACAAACTTTTCTAGAGAATTCCAATGAGTAAGCTGGTTTGATAACATTTCATTTTTTGTTTTTAGTTTTTGAAAATTAATTTTATAAACACATATGAGTTCATTTATTTTGTTATATATATTTTACAAGTGTTTTTAAAATTGAAGCTATGTTTTGAAAACAAAAAAAATTGATATTAATAACTTGTTTTTTGTTTTTGGAATTGGGCTAAAACAATCTTATGTTTCTTTAAGAAAGATTGAAAACCTAAAGAAATTACGAAAAAATAAACACAATTTTCAAAAACCAAATGGTTATCAAACATCGCTAGGATGGAACGGTTTCCAGTTTGAGACCAAAACCAATTGAATAAAAATTATTGAGCCTAAAAATTTGATTTTCAACCTTGAAAACTCATCTTCAATTCTCCCATGAACCAAAATATTTGAAGTAAAAAAGAAAGAAGTAAGAGAAAAGAGAAGCTGAAAGAGAAGAGGTGAAGATTGAAGTATAATTCAATTAAACAAATATAATAACAACAAAAGGGATAAAAATAATAGCAGAAACTCCATCACAAAGCAAAAAACAAAAATTGGGCATAAAAAAAAAAAAGAAAATTTAGGGGAAAAAAAGAAGAGGAATTGGCAGTGGAAGCTGACAGGAAGAGAAGTGAGCACACAAGAGCAATGGCATATTATTATACCAAATGCCTCTGTGTGCTCACTCTCTTCTGTCAACTTCAAATTTCACAAACACCATTGCCAATTTTCAACAACAACAAAAATAAGGTTAAGAAAGAAAAGAAAAAAGTGCTTTTGGCAAAATGGGTCAAATCAAAACAGAAAAATATGGAAACCCATATAAGCAAAAATGCCAAAAAAAAAAAAAAAAAAAAAAAACATAATTCTACATACCCTTATGGAAGTTTTTGATGAATTAGGGTTTAGAGGAAAGAAAGGTGAAAAAAGAACCAAAAAAAGCAAAGTTTTATTTTTGTTCTGTGTCTTCATTAATCAATTCTGTCAAACATGCAGAGTATTAATAATGTGTCGGTTTGGCAAACATAAAACACTTACGTTTGCCTTTGTTCTTCTGATGAGCAGATAAAACAGTGGCGATTTGGTCATTTGGAAGAACACAAACAGAAACAAAAACAGAAGAAGAAGAGAGAAATTACCCAAAAAGGAAAGTTTTTTATTTTATTTTTTGAGATAGAGAGAAAGTACAGTGGGAAAGGGGAAAAAAAGAGACTAAAAAATGTGGTTTTTAAAGATGATGATGATGAAAGCTTAGGTTCTTCATTTTGAGAAAAGCTTTGGGGTTTGGCCATCTTATCAATCACACTGTGTTTTTGATGTGTTGGGTTTTTTTTTTTCTTATAGAAGAAGAAAGAAGACAGACAATTCTTTCTTTCTTACTTCCCATGATGTTCTTCAAACCTTTAAATCAAACAGAGAGGAGAGAGAAAGTTGAAAGCTTTCTAAAAGTTGTGGTTGGATCATGCATTTAAGGGTGAAAAAAACTCTTCTATGCACCCTCAACCAATCAGCCTCATCGATAAAAATTTGACAACTATTTATTTTTCGTTCATAAATTTATTACTCGGGTGAGAAAATTTAAACGATAATAATGCATTTTGTTTACTCTCTGGACCATCTAAATGTGTTAGACTACAATAGTCAGGATCCAACCTTCACTCTCTATCTAACTGATGCGCTCACTCATTCCTTGCACATTTTTTGAAATTTCTGTCCTAAGGCAGGATCAAAACCCCCACTCTTATGCTATTTTGGACGATAATAATGCTTTTAAATTTTTGCACAGGTGCGTCGACTATCTAAGTATCTAGGTGTGTTACCGCGGGTTGTTTGATAAATTGTTTTAAAATTCTACACTAAACAGGATCGAACCCTCACTCTGAACTATTTAGGATGCACACACTCACTTGTTGTACGCACTTGTTTGATAATATTTTAAATATCTGCTAGGTAGGATCCAACCTCATAATTTTGATTTCATAACTTAGGCACCATTTGGGATGGTCCTTAAAGACGTTGCCTTCAAAAATAATATTAACCGTTTTTTAGGTTTGTTAAACTAATTTTTAAATAATTTAAATAAAATAACACTTTTATTTGTGTTCATTTACAAAAGCATTAATAATAGTAGCTTTTAGCTTACATAAAAATTGGGTAACCTAATCAATTAATTTTTTTTTTAATCCTTTCCTATATTCTCTACTAATTATTCACAATTTAACTAATTTCATCCGATCATTTTTTTATTTGAATTAAAATTAGATTTTGTTTCCACTTTTTTATATATCAATTTTTTTTATATAATTTATAAAATTATTTAGAGTAGACAAAATATAATTTTTAATTTAAACTATATAAAATTTTCTATAATTATTTTATAAATTTTTTAAAATTAAATATTAATACAAATTTATACTTAATTATTGAAATAGATTTATATTTTTGACCAATATAGTTATTTCATAAAAATTTAGTAGTAATTTATTTGTAATTCCATTTTTTAAGTTTAAATTTGAAACTGATTGGTTTAAATAACTTTATATTACAATTGATTTTTCTAAAAGTAGACAACAATTATTTTAAAAGATATGTACTCCAAACTAAATCTTAATCAATTGAGTTATTGACAAGATTAGTAGGTAATTAATTTTGTTTTGGAGGGTTAATAAGATAAAAGGATAGCAGTGATTAACTCAATTAGTAGGTAATTAATTTTGTTTGGAGGGTTAATAAGATAAAAGGATAGCAGTGATTGAATAGTTTTGATTTGACATGGAGGCGGCACGTATGGGAGGTGGTGGGAGAGAGATGGATGAATATGGACCGTTGATGGGAGAGGGAAAGTGGAGGAGGAATCCTTGCCGTTGGATTTGGAGGGATTGGTTGTACCCTAGTGAGTTTTTATGTCTTCTTGGAAATTGGGCTTGATGGGACTGCGTCAACAAAGGAGACACTTTCTTTCTTTTATATTTTGGTCTTTTTTTTTTTCTTAATTTTATCCTTTTGTTTTGGTTCTATTTTGTTGGTGCTTTGTTTGTGGATGAAATGGGTTGCTCAAGTTTCATTTTCCTGACAAGAAATTGTGATGCTCATTGCCTCCCTCCCTTAAGAGAGAGAGAGATTTAAAGATAGAGAAAGAGTGTGAGATGTGTAAGGAAAGAGAAATGTAGGGATAGATAGAGAGAAATATGTTAAAAGATAGTGAGCGGTGATAGGTAAGGATACTCCTCCTCGAAAATGAATGTTTTTTTGTCTCTTTGTTGACGTCATCAGCACGATCGTAAAGATAGTGAGTGGTGATAGGTAGGGATACTCCTCCTCGAAAATGCATGTTTTTTGTCCCTTTGTTGACGTCATCAGCACGATTGTGAGTGCTGAACATGAGGGCACTATAGTCGTCTCTCTCGCGATCATGTTCAGTGAAATGTACGAATGACTTGAAGGAACTTGCTATAGTTGTCTCTCTCGCGATCATGCTCAGTGAAGGATACGAACGACTTGAAGAAACTTGCTGATCAAAGATCGAAAAACATGGGTCTTAAAAAATTAGGTCATTTGATACATTAAGACTCACAAGTATATGACTTCATGATATATAAGATGAGAAAGAGAAAGGAGAAAAAAAGAAATAGTGGGGATGGGGACCAATCTTTGTAATGTGGTAAGGTTAAAAGCAAGGGCAGTTTTGTTATGATATGATGAATAAAGAAATTAAAGAGGGAGAGAGGGTTGGGAGTAATGTGTTTGGTAATGGCTATCTATATGGCTAAGGGTGACTCTCTCCCACACCTTCTCTTACCCTTTCCAATCTTTAAAGGTTACTCCTTTGCCTTTCCTTTTTTATAAATAAAAAAAGCAAAATTCCTAGGAACAAATTTTAACATTATATAATGTTAAATGTGAGTTTTTAAAATAAAAAATTAAAAAAAAAAAAAAAAAAAAACCTTATAATTAATGGGCATTATAGGGACACAACCATGCATGGACCACTGGCCTTTAATAACACAATTCAATTTATACAAATTTCTCTCTCTCATCTGTCGAGTGTGGATTTGATTGACCATCAAAATATCATAATCAAATTCACGTGATAATCAACAAAACTTTTACTATTATTATTATTATTTGTTTTTTATTTTGAAAAGCTTTATAGTTTATAGCATTATAATATAGCGTACAATAGTTTTGTTACTAATCTTATTCATGTAACATGTTTAGTCCTTATCATTGTTGTCTATTTTATTTGTTTTGTATTCTGCTCAATTTCACATCACTTTAACTGCTACGGATATAATTCAAAATCAATGGAAATTAAATACTACAATTTTTTCTTTTTTACATTTTCAAACTCTTTTTTATCAAATTTCTTCCCGTCTTATGTGAATGAATATAGTTTTAACTTTATTTCTTCATGCGGAATTTGTTAAAAACATGTTTTTTTTTACACGAGAGAGAAAGAAAAATGAGAAAAAGAAGGATGAGGCAAGAAGGAGCAGCGACTTTATCCGACCTGCACATTGTTTCGAATTTATTACCAACATAAGTCAAGCTTAATTTTCTTTGGAAATCCTTGATCTCCAAAAAGTATAAGTTCTTAATATGGTCCAATTCTTTACAGAAGCATCAATACTGTCGATAGAATTCAGAAGTGTCATCCAAAGGCTTCTCTCCAGCTAAACTGGTGTGTTCTTTGCCATTCTGGGTCAGAGGACATTGATCATTTGTTCATCCATTGCCATCTATCTCAATCTATTTGGAACAATATTAGTTTTTTTGCTAAGTGTTCCATTTAGACAAAGCTAAAGATCTTTGTGCCCTTGCTATGAGCTTCAACGATTCATCCGAAAAGAACATCCTCATCCACAATATTTTGGTGGCCTCTCTTTGGATGTTATGGAGAGAAAGGAATAATAAATTTTTTAACAACTTTGTTCGTAGTCTTCAGTCGATTTGGGACGATATAATTGTTCTAGTGGCCTCTTAGTCCAAAAAATCGCATCTCTTCTCTATCTACGATTTATCCAACATTGCTCTAAATTGGAAAGCTTTCATGTAATGGGTTTTGTCCTTGTATGTTTCTCACGTACTATTGAAGTATCATTTTTTCAAAAAAAAAAAGAACCAGAAAATAATAATAATAATAATAATAATTAAAAATATGTATGTCACGTCAGCATTCTGCTAAAATTTAGTAAATAATTTGAAGAATGGACAAAAAAAAAACGCATCAAATCCAAACCAAAAACCTAAAGTGTTGAGTTTGAAACTTGGGACCCATATACTACTCAACTCAAATCTTACACCATTAATGTAATTTTTTCTTTTTTAAAAAAAAATTATTATCGAGATTGTTTGGATGTGTATTTAAACCCCTAAAATAAATATTGGGATCAAAAGAATAAAACATAATAAAGTAATGGTAATGGTGAAATTTGTGTTGTAGCATGGCTAGACAAGCAAAACAATTAGCAAAGGTTTTTATTTTTATTATTAATTTGAGATTTAAATTATATTTTGTGGCCTCCATGGCCATGGGATCCTTTGTCTAGGAATCTTCACAATTGGATCGGCAAAACCCATGTGAAAATGTGTCGGATGATGCCACCAAAACCATATTAATAACCTTAACATTATTTCCTCCAAAATTAAATAGCAAACCTTAACACAATCTATTTGCTTATTCTTTCTTCCGAATCGCTAAAGCTTTCGGGTGCGCCAATTCAGAGCATAACTCAATTGATTAAAATATATACCTTCAATCAAGAAGTTATAAGTTTGAGTCGTCACTCCATTTTATATATTGTTGAATTGAAGAAAAAAAAAACTTTTGCACCATTCCATAGAAAATCTTTACTTTTTTTCAATAGCGGATCCTTTTTGTAGTTCAACAATCACGTAGGTGAGAGTTCGATCCTTAAAATTTTATAATGATAATTGGTGTCTTTATCCACTAAGCTATGCTCTAATTGACCTATATCTTTTATATATATATATATATATATATATATATATATATATATATATATATATATATATATGTCATTAAGAAACAATTACACTAGTTAACTGAGTAGTAGATCTTTTATATATTTTTTTAGTACATAGAGTATATCATACTCTTTTCTTTCACACTATGATTTTACTTTTATAAATATATTTTTAATGTTAGTGGTGGACTCTATATCATTTTTTAAAGGACGTTGACGCATGGACGACATGCAATAAATGAAAGTAGTATCAATACTTTCGTAGTATTTGAAATTTTAAAAAAGTCAATCTGAACATAATTTATAGTTAAGTCATAATTCTAGCGATTAGGAGGTTAACCGTTTGAATCTTGTTTGAATCTTCATTCAGTTGAACTAAAAAAAGTACACTAACCATATTTAGATTGGAGCAGACCTAAATATATTTATTTCCATTGGTCAATATTAATATATGAGTACAAATGTAAGTTAAATTAGTCCCTAAATTTTGGAATTTGTGTTTATTTGATCCCTGCACTTTCAAGATTTCCTCTCAATTTCAGAATTATTTAGAATTCTCCAATCTATCCGACACAAAATTGAAATTTTAACATTTCCTTACACATAAAATTTAAACTTATATTTAATAGATCAATAAATTTTTAAACTATTGAATTTATTAAAGATCTATTAGACACAAAATTAAAAAATTAAGAATGTATTAGATATTTTTAAAAGTTTGGGACCTAGATTAGACTTGTAATTAAAAAAAAAAAAAAAAAAAAAAAAAAAAAAAAAAAAAAAAAAAAAAAAAAAAAAAAAAAAAAAAAAGCTTGGTTCATGACAGTACATAACTTTTCTTAATTTAATATGTGAAATAAATTTTTGCTCAATATATTAATTAAAAATGCTAGCTATCATGGTGGCTATCATCCCAATAGACGTGAATTTAGATTAAAATAAATATGACAGTTTTTTTTATCACTTATCAGTGATAGTAGTCACTAATAGTAGATCAATGACTATTACTGATAGCTACTATGACTATTATTGATAGCTACCGATATACCTCTGTAATAGTAGTCTATCAGTGATAACAGTCTATATCACTGATTTTTTTTTTGTTATATTTGTAAAATGTTTTATATTTTGTTATATTTATCATTATTTTGAGTCAGGATTGTTATTTACCCAATCCGTCCATAAAAATATCATTTAATGATAATAAGAAACTTTTTTTGTTTGTTTAAAAAATATATATATGGTAGGAAACTTTTTTTTTAATACACTATTATTGATAGTAAGAAACTAAGAAAAACTTTATCACCACATATATATAGAAAATTTGTTTTTTAAAAGTATTAGAGAACCATATTAGGGAACTAATTAGATTTAAAAAAAAAGTATTAGATTTAGATTTAGAAATTAAGTTTAGTATTTGTTTTGTCTAAATACTAACTAAACTCTAACTAGTTTCCTAATATGATAATTTTCTAATAAAAAGAAAATTAAGTAATATAAAGATGTGTCACATTATTATTATTATTATCATCAAAATAAAAAATAAAAATAGATTACAAGTTTAGTTCTCGTATTTTATTTGATTATTCCTATACTTTCAAAAGTATCTAATAAGTTCATAACTTTCAATTTTATTTGTATTTAATAGATACTTAAGCTTTCAATTTATACGGTCTAATAAGATTCTTGACCTATTTGATTTTTTTTTAAATTAATTGGTCAAAAAATTTAATTAGTCTACTAGCGACATCAATTCGAATTTTATGTTTAATAGAATCCTAAAAACTCAATAATTAGTGTCTTAAATCCGTGAATTTTAAAAAATTCAAAAGTCTTATCGACTAACTTTATAATTTTAAAAGTTAATGAACTAAATAAAAACAAATCTTAAAATTCAAAAAAAAAAAATTTAGTACATTAAAGTTTAGGATTAAATTTGTAACTCAACCACAAATATAAAGCTTAAAAACTGCATTTAGACTACAATTTTTGGAGATTTTTTTTTTAAAGAACAACATAAAATCATTTGTACATTGAAATCATGGAATGAATTAGCTAGTAATCCCACTCCACTTACAATTTTATCTATGGTTCAAATTGTTCCACTCCACTTACAATTTTTTTTTTCTTGTTTTGAAGAAAAAAAACCATAAAATCATACTAAAGTACTAAACCCATGAGTGCCTAAAATACATAATAGATTTTGTTTATTTCCCCACTTACAACCTTGTAAAGAAAAAAAAAACGGAAATAATCATTTTTTTTAATCAATCACACAACCTTATGCGAATTGAACTATACTCGATTTAGCAAAATCAAAGAATGAAAGTAATGTTTATAATTTTTTTTTTTAATTAAAGCAAAGATCGAACCCATAACTTCTTAGTCAAAAACACAACTTTATGTCAATCAAGTTGGAAATAATCACTTTGATAAATCATCATTTATTAACTAAATACAAAATCATATAACTTAAACTTTTGGTAACCTTATTCTCAGGCTACCAAGTACCAAATCTATAAGTTTATTAGCTCTAATTAAACAAATTGAAAGATTTTGCTAAATATATGTTTTAGTCTATAATGTTTTGAGTATTTTTTTTTTTTTAATTTAGTTCTCATTGTTAAAAAATTGATTTTAATCTTTTATATAGGAACATTTTTCAATTTAGTCTCTCGCTATTGACAAATGTTAAAGTTGATTGATGATAAACTAAACCTACCAACATAAATGATAAAACTTAGTGAATTTGTTGAAATTTAGAATAGAAAAATTGTCATATAAAGAAGAAAACCCTATTTTTATCAATTTCTTGAAAAAATAGCGTATTTTTACCAATTTCTAAATTTTCGCAATTCATTAAATATTATTTCGACACAAGTTTTTATCATATAGGTCAATTTTAATATTTCTTTTTAGTATAACAGGGAGATTGAACCTCCAACCTCAAAAGAGATAGTACAATTTTCGTTCACTTTAACATTAATTTAAAACGCTTCTATTATTCAAAAAACAATAGGTACTAAAAGATATATAGAAAGGAAAAAAAGTGGGTGAAGCAAATAAATAATAAAGACACACATGCATAAATGAATAAAGATTGATTCAGAATTCACAGCATATGGTAGTGTGACAATAATGTTATGCCCTGATGGAGATTGGAAAACAAAAATGTACAATGTATTGTAGATTGTACATGCTTGATGATGGTGTGATGATATATATAATATATACCCATGGAGATCTCATTTCACAGCCCAAAAAAGTACAGTGCCAAACTCCAAAAAAGGGTTTAATCAATCAACTCAGCCATCCACTTTTTTACCTTCTTCTTTCACCTATGAAATGTGACATCAACTTGCACCTAGCAGCAACCTTTGACCAAACCTGTCAACTGCTACAAAATATTAAAAATAAAAACAACAATTTATAAAAGTATTCATTCCTTATAAATCTATCTACACATCTAAGTCTGCACACCTCGACTAATCTCACGGAAGAGACCATCTGACCCTACAACATTTGGCTGTCATGAAAACTTGTAAGAAATTAATTATTAAGTAAGTGAAACCAAGGATTGAACTGATTTCCTTTAAGAGGGCTTTAATAGTCTCAAGATCCTTAATGACCACTATGTCAACCCTTTTCAAGTATAATATGCAGAGTTAGAAATTTGAAACCCCTTAATTGTAAATATATGCTTAAAATGAAAGCATACAAAACCACCGAAATGTTAATAAAAAGTTGGGTTGCTTTTTTTGAGTGATGAAAAAGGAAAATAAGGGAGTAGTGATGAGAGTGATGTGGGAATCTAAAATTGAAAGGCACAAAGACAAGCACATGGTCTCCAAACAAGTACTTTGAACTTTGAATTGAAGTGGGGAGCAAAGAATTTGTGGCACTAAGGATTGTGGTTGTGGTTGTGGGGTGTCCTATTTTAAGTATTAAAGTTGCTTTCCACAGCTTTATATACTTATAATCTTTTGGTAGAGGCAAAATGGATTATTGCATCTTCATTCAATAATGGTGCTTGCATTCTCTACAACAATTCTTTTTTCTTTCCATTTTTATGCATATCAATATTTGTGGTTAGATATAAACATTCTACTTTTTTTCCCTCCATGTTGGGTGTTTTTTTAGCTAGGTTTAGAGTTAGACATTTAGTTGTTGGATTAACTACTTAGTTTGTTGTAGGGTCGAGAATTTGAACATTTCTATAACTTATTTGAGTGTTTTTAATGAATGAATTTAGTACCAACGTTATTAATAGTTGGTTCTTAGACAATTTTTTGAAATTTTGTTTTCACATGTTAGTTTCCTTACACATAATTAAAAGTTGACTTGATTTTTGAAAAATGTAAATAACAAAACAAAAGAACTCATAGGTGGAAGTAGTACTTATAAGCTTAATTTTAAAAAACTAAAAGTAAAAAATTAAATGGTTATCAAACGAGACCTAAGCTAACTAGGTCTTAGACACGAAAAGAAAAACTTCCATAAATGCCCTTTCACAATAACTTATTATCAAAATTGTACCCTATAAAATGGAAGTTGGACCACCAAAAATTAGGGGGCCATATGTCTGAAAAAGGTTTAGATCAAAGGATTCCTAGTCACTCAAAATTTGACAAATAAAAAAATAATAATAATAATAATAAAATAATAATAATAATAATGGTGAGATAAACTACACTAACCAACCAACTAAAACCTTTTTAATGCCAAAGAAATCAGAATAATTAGTGGAGCAACAAGGACAGCAAATTCTAAAGACACCACCACAACACAACACAACCAAAAGCAATAGTTTGGGGCATTTCAAATTTTCAATGTCAATTTTGTACAAACACTCAAAGTCAACGAATCCCGACCAAAATATCTATCTCTATATATATATATATATAATACTTAGCAATAATTATTTAAAATTAAAACTGACCTTTTATTCCTTCCAACCCACAAAACCATTTTTTTACTCTCTTTTGGACTATATTTTTGTGGCCTCTGGGCTCAGCCCAAATAATATACCTTCACCCAAGCAAGCCTTTTTTTTATCTTTACATTCTAAATCTTTTTTTTTTTTTTTTTTTTTTTTTTTTTTTTTGCATGTTTCATATTCTTAAAGTAATATCTAGTCAAGCATTTGGAGCAAAGTAAATACTCTCAAAAGTCAAAATGGCATCTTACAAAGTCCTTAAGCACTTTAAAGTGCTTATGACTTTTTTAAAACACACTTTTATGTTACACCAAATATTATAATTTTAATAGAAAATGTGTTTTGTTAGGACAAAAGTACTCACTTAATCATAATTCAACTTGTTAATGTTCAACTTGTTAAGGCATTATAACCTGATCTTAAAAGTAAAAAATTTGAAACTTTGCCTCCACAAATTGTTAGAACTAAAAAAAAAAGAGGAAAAAAAGTACTCCAAACTTGAAATTACTTTTATGAAATATTACATTATAAGTGAAGCAATTCCAATTTCCAACCAAAATAATACGCTTTTAAATACTTTTTAAATTCTCCAAATTACTTTTGATTACATACCCAAACCTTGAATTTTTTTAAAACTGCTAAAAGTACTTTTCATTCTACCAAAAGTCCAATGAGTACCAATTACTCAAATGATTTCCAGCAAAAGCAGAAAAGCTTGGCAGGCAAATTAATCATCAATATTCAACTTTATATCAGGAATATAAAAAATAACGAAAGAACAGGAAGAGAGCAATGAACCTTTACCTTCTCTTCCACCTTCACTTGATAATGTCGTCGACAACGTGCACTTATCTTCTATCCCTCTCCCTCCTAAAGATTTTGCTTTAACCATTGTTCATAAACGTAGCACACACGGCACTTCTCCCTGAAAATTTTTCTCGACAAACAAATTAGAGGACGGATCATTTCAAGAGAAAACACAGCCATGTTCCAAAATGCAAATGCAGCGATAAAGACAGACTTTTGCTACCCTTTTATCCTCCCGCACCTAGGCCGATTTACTGCTCAACTGTAAACCACCCTGTGGGCTACTCATTATATTTGACGTATAAGATTGAATACAACAAGTTTCTAGTGAATTTCTCAATCATAGATTCATAGGAACAGGTCTAGCAGAAAGGATAAGTAGAGGAATGTTTGTATAACATAATGTGAGAGAGTGTAAAATGCCCACTTGTAGGTATAAAAGCACTTCTCCATTTGGTGAGTATAATTGAAAGAAGAAGAAGAAAAATCATTCAAAACTCGACATATCGGTGGACGACACCCAAAGGCTAGTCCCGAATACTTGACGTCCAATTTTCAAACGATTTTGGACACCTCCTAGCCAGCATGTTTTTTCCTTCATGGGGTAAATTAATCCTGATAACCATCAACTCTAAGAACCTTGAACAGATTATCAAGCATAGTTGATTGATGAATGTTTTTTTTTTTAATGGAAACCAAGCTTTCCAAAGGGCATACAAAAAGGCCTGCCCTGCTAAGAATAATCGAGAACACAAAAGAAACATAGTCATGGATCTATTTGAGTAATTCAGTTCTAAGGCCCCTTTCTATGAAATCTAAAGAAAGTCACCAATATTAAATAGCATAAGCATTGTCTAAGTCTGAGCGCGATTGCTTCCTCTTTCTCTTTTTCTTATGAAACCGAGGCTTCTCAGTTTTAAGTCCTTCATGCAGTAGTCCTCAATTTCTTTTAAATTAGTACGATTCGCCTGGGCTATTGATCACTGTTGATTCTGTTTTGAGTTCTTTTTTTCTTTTTTGAAGGATAAATGGATTCATCTTCTCCAAGAACAAGTCGCCTGGGCTATTGATCACTGCCCTAGGATGCAAGGAAATGTCATTTGAAGAGATTTATCAATGGGAATTTAGCAGGGACAGTTGAGTAGAAGACAGGAAACAAATGAAAAAAGCAACAGCACAATTTTGTGAACCAAGAAAGGAATAGATATTCAGATAGTTAGGCATCGGGGAAAATGACCACTGCCACAGAGAAACTTGCCAAAGAAGAAAGCAGTGAGGGTACCGAACATTGAACAACCTAGGTCATGTTATAAATTCCTTCATAAATTCTAAGGCTTCTAGAATAAAATTTTCACAACGTCTACACGTGACGTTTATAACACTTCACGCTCCACAAATATGTATCTCACTTCACTATGAAAGTCAAGTTTGTGACCCATAATCGAAATAATGACTATTTGGTTAAATGAAGGATCAACAATGGCATTGTGGGTCATAAAGAAAGAAAAGTCCTTTGTGGGGAAATGAAAGATCTCTATGGCTATTGAGATGGCTCTTGCTTCTTGGTGTTTTGGTGTTTTGGAGAAAAAATTTCATGCAACTAAGTGGGCTTTTGAAAAATCTAATGGGAGGAGAAGGAAGGGAAACATGAAGAAATCTAATAATTTGATGAATTAATTGAAGTTCCCTTGAGCAATGGTACGACACGAGGGTGTCCTTTCTCCTGCTGTCTAGAGAGTAAAAAGATATATTTAAAGACAAGGGCTTTCAAAAAAGTAAGAATAGTGCTTAACTACTCCCCTGCTGTGCTTGAAACAGGTAATATTATCAGTTGGGGGCTGTCTATTTTTAGAATTGAGAACTTATGGCTGGACAGTAAAGAGCAAGGAAATCCGATCCCAAAAACTAGCCTAATGTTGTAGATTACAGAAATATCATTTCGCGATTTTGAAGAAGAAAAAAAACCATCCATGTATTTGAGAAATCAAAACAAAAACCATGCACAACTGTAAATTTTTGTCTTGCTTTTCTAATGCCAAAAGAGAAATACTCAATCTCACTTACCGTCTATACTCTGCAAACTAGTTGATTTTTTACACATAGCAGCTTCGCTAAACAAAGGTTTTAACTTTTCCAATGCCAAAGTTCACTTTGCAGTGCTTAAGATCATCCCTTCAGCAAGAGTACAGCACATTTCACAGTCCAATATCTTATCAGTTATCAATATCATTTAGGAGGCTAACCTGCAAAATGTAGAAGGATGAAAAAAGAAATTCAATAACAATCATCAGTCATCACTACAAAATCTACACACAGAGACACAAAATCAAGGTTGAAAAGGAATCACACACCTCAGGAGAAAACATTCGTACTTTCTCCACAAGCTTGATATGCATCTTCTTCCATCAAGGGAAACTTAAGTGCAACAGAAATTAAATAGACATGTACTTATACATAGCCTAAAATCATCATATGAAATATAAGAATGGTCATATGTAGTGTAGCATAACAATATGATCTCTTCCACCAAAGGTATTAGTGTCAAGCGTCAAAGGAAAACATGAGAACCATTTCAAACAAAGATTCTAATAAATTAAGTGCCCGACAATTCTATCATTCAAATAAAAATTATTTTCCCACAAATTTTATCATTAGAGAACCATCTAATGATGCAACTTGAGTACACTCACATCGTTCAAAAAGGAATCAATCACGTACTATTGATAAATTATTTAACACATCCATCACAACATACTTCAACACTAGAGTATTACTTGATAGTACTTGTTTTAAATAAACATTTTTCTTACCGAGCATAATTGGAAAAAGAAGAATTAAGTACTTAAAAACAAGTGTTTTGAAGTACTTCTGAAATTTTAGAAAATACTCTGCTATGGAGGCCATCAGGATGAAAATTTTGTTAATTTTTTAAAAGATAAAAACAAATATTATCCTAAATACCTTGCTCATAGGGGAAATAAACATAAACATAAACATAAACATAAACAACATAGAGATAGGGAAGAATTGGGGGCTACACAGGATTTGACAAAAGTCAAGTGCAAATATCTTCACTGCAAAGCAAGAGTATCAGTGAGAGTCTCATATATACAACATATATCGCTTTCATTTCGTTTAATGAAACTTGTTGCTTCTCATGCCCATAGTGGACACACCTATAAACCTCCTAACTAAGTAGCTGAAACATGACAAAAATTTGCAACGTTATTATCCTTTCTGACAAAAAAACAAGAAGTAGAAACAATCCCTTTCAATTGTGTAGAAGTGACCTGTTGTATTCCATAATAAGGAGATGACGATCTTCGGCAGAGTAAATGGGGGAATGTGTGGGGAAGTGACAAACCCCTTCATGTTCTCGGTGAAAGCTTCAAGAACATAACCCAAAGCAGTTATCTCCGTTTTGTGAAAAATCAAAGGTGGTGAATGGACCAACTCCATATCAAAAAGAATAGGTTTAGAGAAGAAAAAACTATCTTCTTAAAGGTTCTAACTGAACTTCCATAGTTCCTGAAGGATGAGATTCTTTTCCTTCAATTGAAATAGTCGGACCCAAAAGATCAGCAGAATCATCATCATTACCAAGCACCCAATTGCTTCTTCCAATTATTCTGTCCCTCCTTCGTTGCTTCTCCTGGTATTCCAAATAAATAGTCATCAATGCAATGATCATAAACCATATAATTAGAGCCCAAATAAGGCCATGAACGTTTTCACTATCATATCGATCACCTAGATGCTTCATTCCAGTGAATTGTGCTGCAATACCAATACCAATAGCACATCTGCCCACAATTGCATGTGAATACTCCCATAAAATTCTTTGGGGGGAAACCACTTCCCCATTGGCTGGTTTTTTCGGTCTGAAATATGCATTTACTGGTTGCATACATACCAAAAGTATAGCAGTAATCCCAAACTTAACATGTACTGAGCTGACATAGAAACCCCGAAGTTCGGCAATAGCAAAAAGAAGGCCAAGTAACACAATTGACAAACCCGAGTACTGCAAGTAAACGTGAATCTGATACCATCCATCACCCTTCACATGTTTCAAGTATCTAGCAGCCAGTATCCCACCAGGTAACAAAATACCCCAAGCAAGGAACATCATGAACCCATGAACAGCTAATACAGGTTGTAAATCTTGTTCGGCCTCAGCAGAACCACGCATAAGCAGCACCCGCATAGGCCTACTACTTCGAGAAGAATGCATATTTCTGTCGCTTAAATGTCCATCCACCCATTTAGCACCCATTGCCCATACAACCTTAAGTGGAGTGGTGGGATCAATTACATTTTTACACTCTGGTCCATGGGCTTGAGTACATGATGGTTTCAAGGGACGGGTGAACTCCAGAGTAATAATACCACTTTCTGACTTGCACCTCACAAAAGTCAAATTCTCTTTCGTCGGATGTACATTTAAAGCTTCTTTTCCATCAATCCAGTAGGTATTCACTCTACCTTTGCCAGTTTCATCCATCCAACCCACATAAGCATAGCTATTAATCATTCCACTTCCAAATCCAACAGCAAGATAACCGCTCTTTTTCTCACCACGAGCCGCAATAGTTATTGAATCCTCTGACAGCGTCCAAAAAAGTGTAACTTGTTGGTCATCCAACAAAACACTGTTATTATACATGTCTGACAAACCACCATCAACAACTTGCACCCTCCAACCCATTTTTGGTTGGTAAATTGACTGGTAAAAGACTTGGTCTGGAGTATTCCTATCAGGTGCCCAAGTTAATTCCATGGGGCTGGCTTGTACTCCTTCAGCTTCTGGTCCTCCAGCATAAATAGTCTCAGACATATTTCTCAGTGTTGCATTTCCACCGAGCAGGTCAGAAGTAATGTAGAGTGCAACATCATGTCCGGCTTGAATTGAGAATTTTACTGGCACCCCTCTCTCAACTATCAGTAAAGGAGCCTCCTTCTTGTTAATGTAGAGAACTTTTGAAGGGTTTGGAGGATTCGGATAATGCAAAGTCGGGCCACTAGTTACAACAAGAGGAGCATTTGCATCTGCAATTACAACATCTTGATCCTCTTTGTCTTCTGCATCAAGCGGACCCAAACAATCATTCACACGTTCTGAAACATTGAGAATCAGATGTCCATAAGTCTCACCATGATTCTGAGGAAGATAGAATGGCCGAATTGCATCAGGCGGTTTCATCGGTCCCACGGCCCAAATGACAGTCATATTTTCAGTATGATTAATGGGTATATCATACTTCTTATCAATTGTAATCAGTGGCCTTTGATACCGAACAAACGACACCCCATCTCTCCTATGCCCATAAATCAACTTAGTATTGTTCACCAAACCAACAGGGTCTGAACCTTCGAAAATTGTATCTGGACAAACACCTTGCACGGTACCATCCTTATTTAACATACATTCACTGAGCTTTGTGATGTAAAAATCATCCACAAGCGGCACTCCATCCTCCTTGAACCCTATGACAGCAACATCCGCCCCAATCATGAGATTAGAACTCTCATCCGCCCCAATCATGAGATTAGAACTCTCATTTTGGTTTGCCCACCCAAATGCCATATAGTCCGTCGTCGGAATCGCCGCTTCCAGCCCGACGTCGATCAACTTATCCTTAGTATTCAATGTCCACCTAACCCTGTAGTTATAAGCCAAAACTTTGCAATTCTCAAACCTGGTGGGCTCACTAGAAATCGAACCATTCTCTTCTGCTGAATTCCCACTTTCTGACGGAGACGGAGCCATATTGGGACTACCCACCGATCCATTATTCGGTCTACGGAGGATAACATGTCCAAAATCCGATGCGGTAGGGAGGTCCCAAGCGGCGATGACTTGAATCTGATCCCATTTAACCTTATTTTTCAAATGCACAATGAAGGAGGCGTTTCTGTAAGTCTCATTAAGTTTTTGATCCGACACAACAAACCCGGCAGTGAAATTAGTAACATCAGTAGCGATGGCACCCCACCAGTGCACATCGGTACCAGAAAGCATATCAAAATTGGAAACCCTAAAAGAGCAATCATCGATTATCCTAAAGGAACCTCTAAGTTGGTGCTGCACCATTTCAAATCCGGACTCGAAATCGACGAGAGTACTGTTTTTAGAACAACCAGATCCAGCAGCCGCATAGCAACAAACAATCAGAAAACACCCAACGAAAATGGGTGTGTGATGCATGAGTACGACGAGATCGGGATCAGAAACAACGACACAACTGGAATCTAGATTCTACAAAATTGATCGAAATTACCAGAGATCTTGGCCGGCGGTGATTGTTGGAGCCCTTCCTGATCGGAAATCCAAATTGGACAATCGAGGACGGTTTGTAGACTGGGCCTGTGCACGTTGGTGTTGGGTTAGTGCGGTAAGCAATAGCGCAACAAACTCAAGATCGTGTACAAAAAAAACAAATGGAAGAAATAAATCAAAATTACATTCCTAGATTTTGAGGCTAACTTCAAGGAATGGTTTATGAGCTGTAAATTGTAATGGAAGTGGAAGAATATTTCTTTAAAGATTCATATTTCTTAACCGACCATTAATTTCAAATTTAATGTCTCAAATTTATTCAATAACGTCAAATCGAACATAGCTTTTGGCATAAGGTTGTGACCTTGACTAAGAGGTCATGAGTTCAAACCTCGCATTAATTAAAATATCGTTTCAAAAAAAAAAAAAAAATATATATTATTCATTAACTCATTTTATATGAATAAAAATAAGGTATAGTAATTAAAATGTTACGTGAATATGTTGTAAAAAAAAAATTAAAAAAATAAAAAAATTAAAAATTATGTGAATTTGATGTCTAAATTTAGCCGGCCTATTAATCCTATGATACAAAAAATAGTTTGCCTAATTTAAATGGGTAAGGTGTTAGTAACTTTTTTTTTTTTTTTTTTTTTTTTTTTTTTTTTTTTTGGTATGTTGAAGTTCAAATTTTCACATTTATCCCTTGTTTTAAATAATTAATCCATTGAATAGGTTAGATATATGAGAGAGATCAAACTAGTTAACTTAATTAAAAATCGAGCATAGCTCAATTAGTATAAAAATGTGTCATCGACCATAAGATTTGAGATTTAAATCTCTCACCTCAAATTGAACTATAAAAATAAAATTATGGGTCTAGTTGAAACACAAAACATGAGCAACAATAGGTTGATCTAACCTAACTTGAGGTGCAAAATTAATAGAGTTAACCACAATGACCTATTGACAATTTTTTTTAAAAATTGATGATATATTGTAGTTTTTAAAAATTACATGGAACAACTAAACATCACTTGTAAGATCAAGATATACTTTAAAATTTCAAAGGTTATACTACAAGTTTAGTCTTGATGTTTGTCGTCTATTTGGTCATTAAAATTTTAAAAATGTCTAGTAAATTCTTGAATTTTCAATTGTGTATCTAACCGGTCCCTAATGAATTTTAAATTTTAAAAATGAATTCATCTATTAAATGTAGATTTGAATTTTATGTCTAATAAAATTTTAAAATTTTAATTTTTGTATCTAGTAGATTAGTGAATATATATAATTAATGTGAGAGATATTGAAAAAATAATGTGGGGTATGGTACTCAAAAATATTTTTGTTGTTTCTAAATACATCATTTTCTATGCTAAAAAAAATAATTAATACATTATTTATTTAAATTCTCTCTTCATTTTTTATTATTTTATTTTTTTACTCTTTTCATTCTCATTTTTTTTTCTTTTTAATATTTTGTTTCCCTTAATTTTTTTCATTATTTTTTTTTTGCTCGAAAAAATTGAACGTTAAAATTTGTACTACTCTTTTTTTTATTATTATTATTATTATTATTTATTTTTTTTTTTTATTCTTTGATTTCTCATTTTTTATATTTTGTCTTGCTATAATATTCTAAAATATGAGCCGAAGGTTGCGGGTTCGAGCCCCGTCGGGACCAAAATTCTAAAATATGTTCATAATTCTTTTGCCAAACTGAGCATAGCTCAATTGGCATAAGGTTGTGTCCGTGACCACAAGGTCATGGGTTCAATCCTCTATTTATTTATTTTTTTTAAAAAAAATAATGTATTTAACATGTGAATTTCACCAAAATAATTAGCTCGTAAAAAAAACTCCTTTGAGAGGATCTACTAGAAATTTTCTGATTTTTAGGTATCACGTGAGTGTGTTGACAATTCTATAAATTTCTAGAAAGTTCTAAAAAAATATTATAGAAATATTTTCCAATTTTGTAAACTCAACATGTGCTCGAGGCCGTATGAAGTTTCAAGAACATAGACAGAACATTCTATGCTTCATCGCCGCTTCTCTTTCGTCAGAGGAATGACTACCAGAAGAGTTTCGAAGCTCACCAGGTCCGCTCTAGCCGCCATTGACGCCCCCAAGTTTTTTCATTCATCTTCTTCTTCGCTCGGTAATTCCATCGCTCCCTTTTCTGTGCGAGAGATTTTTGATTCCAGACTCGTTAATGGCGGTGCAATGGCGTCGGCCAAGTACTTGGCTACGAGTTTCACTCGGAATTTCCACTCTACGCCTCCTTCTCGCTACTCTGCTACGGCTTCTTCTCAGGTTTGATTTTCCCACTGTTTGAAATCGTATTCGTTTGAAGCTTTTTTTATTTAGTAGGCAATTTTTTTTCATCCATTTTTATGATTGATCGGTAAATGTCAATGTCAATGTTGGGAACATCTTTTATCATGATAAATTTCAAGAATGCCGAAATGAAGGTTTCTTGGTTCAAGATTCCAATTGTTCCAACGAAGAAGAATGTCGAAATGAAGGTTTCTTGGTTCAAGATTTCAATTGTTCCAACGAAGAAGATCATTTTTTTCATGGATTTGATCTTAAAGATTCTTGTTTGAAGCTTTTTTTATTTAGTAGGCAATTTTTTTTCATCCATTTTTATGATTGATCGGTAAATGTCAATGTTTGTTGTACAAGATAAGTTGATCAATGCTTCTTTTTAAGCAGATAAACCAAACGGATTACACTGAGATGGCATGGGAAGGCATTGTTGGTGCTGTTGATACTGCACGAGTAAATAAACAACAAGTCGTGGAGAGCGAGCATTTAATGAAAGCACTTCTCGAACAGAAGGATGGTTTAGCAAGGAGAATATTTTCCAAGGCTGGACTTGACAATTCGTCGGTTTTGCAGGCGACAGTTGATTTTATATCTCAACAACCAAAGGTACATCTAGATAATATATAGTTATACCTATTTATTTATTTTTTTGTTGAAAAACAATAAACAAACATGTATCTTAACAGGTAACGGGCGAAACTAGTGGTCCAATAATAGGCACACATCTAAGTTTGATTTTGGACAATGCGCGAAAACATAAAAAAGAAATGGGAGACGATATTCTATCTGTGGAACATTTTGTGTTAGCCTTCCATTCAGATAAGAGATTTGGGCAGCAACTGTTTAAGAACTTGCAACTTAGTGAAAAGGATTTGAAGGATGCTGTTCAGGCTGTTCGTGGGAATCAAAGAGTAACCGATCAAAGTAAAAATTCGAATTGAGCTTCGTTTTTCAAATATTCTTGTTGTATTATATTCATTTGCTCATTTTTTTTCTTTTGTTTTGAACAAAGATCCCGAAGGAAAATATGAGGCTCTTGACAAGTATGGGACTGACTTGACTGAATTTGCTAGACGCGGTAAGCTCGATCCCGTTATAGGTAGAGATGATGAAATACGGTGCATCCAAATTCTATCGAGGAGAACAAAGAACAATCCTGTGATCATTGGTGAGCCAGGTGTGGGGAAAACTGCAATCGCTGAAGGGTATTTTACGGCCTTACTAGATTTATTTTGCATTATTGTCTAGTGAATTCCTGTTCCATATTAAATGTGTGTTTTCATTGTCTTTCATCTGAAGAAATTTGTTCTTTGAGTTGGTATATTTTATTGATATTGTTGTTGAATTCTTCTTCTTCCAGATTAGCTCAACGAATCGTGCGTGGGGATGTTCCAGAACCATTGTTGAATAGAAAGGTTGTAACTCATTTAACCAACATTAGAAGTTTTGTCTATTTTCATTTGTTGATTATAAGCATATATCTATTTTTTCTTGGCATGAAACCCTTGAAAAATATCCTCCATAATTTTAAAATAAAGATCAATGGAGGATATTGTAAATCTTATACTGATTATTGGTTATTGAACAGTCAAGTAACATAATTCAATTTTGCAAAAAGGACTGGAGAAATGCTTATCTTCTATCCATTTTCAATTGTTTATGGACAAGTTTTGTCGGTATTAATTTTCGTAAATTTCCTGCTCTGTATCTTGCTAGTTTCACCTGAAGTCCTCTTGAGGCGAATTGTTCTTGAATATTAGAATAGCTGATATAATGTAAATGTGGCTTCACTATTTATTTTTCTTATGTTAGCTTATAGTAGTGTTATTATTTTCCTTACTATTTTTCTTATTTTACATTTAGAAGAAAGTAATGGACTGTTTGATAGTTTGTTTTTCACCATAAATTTAAGAGCTGTCTTATATGCTGTGATTGGGCGAGTTTATTGTACACTTGAAATCTTTTTCTTTATTTATTTTTTTCCCCAAAAAGAAAAAAAGAGAACCACATGTGAAAATAAAATAAGGAGAAAACAGTTTCCTTGGCATGTTTTTATTAGCTTTTCTACTTCAAAAAAAAAAAAAAAAAACTCTGACTTCATGTTTTTATTAGCAATTGTTACAAAATCTTCTTACATGCGCAAACCTCGATTTTTTTTATAAAAAAAATGCAAACTTATTATTTGTCATCCTTCATGTTTTGGCACCATTGTTTAACCATTGTACATATTATTGGCCAAACTTTCCTGTCAATTCACATCTACTTATTTTGCCTTCTTATTAACTATTTTCAGTTTCTTAAAACATAACTTTTGATTGCATTTGCAGTTGATATCTCTGGACATGGGTTCACTGGTTGCCGGTGCGAAATACCGTGGAGATTTTGAGGAAAGATTGAAGGCTGTGCTAAAGGAAGTTACTGCTTCAAATGGGCAAATTATCTTGTTCATAGATGAGATTCATACAGTTGTTGGTGCAGGTTTGTTCTTGATTCAATTTAACTTTTGGCTTTTGGTAATCTGATTCATTTTGCCAATCTAGTTCTCATTGTCCTGTATTCATCATCTCAATAGTATGTTCATCATGATGTAGATGGTGCGATCTCCCGTTTGTGTAATTGACTAATGATTTTCATACAGGGGCTACTGGTGGTGCGATGGATGCTGGCAACCTCTTGAAACTCATGCTTGGTCGAGGTGAACTACGATGTATTGGTGCAACTACATTGAAGGAGTATAGAAAATACATCGAGAAAGATCCTGCTCTCGAACGTAGATTTCAACAAGTGTTTTGTGGCCAACCATCTGTTGAAGACACAATCTCTATTCTTCGTGGGCTACGAGAGCGTTATGAGCTACATCATGGTGTAAAGATTTCCGACAGTGCACTTGTTTCAGCAGCGGTTCTAGCGGGCAGATACATCACAGAACGATTTTTGCCTGACAAAGGTACCATGGTTCATGCTTGACATTTTGGGATTTTCTCAAGTTCCTTCCTTTCTCATTGTCTATATTTTCCTCCGTGCACTTTATTGTTCTTGTTTATGAACTAACAACCAATTGACGTCTTCATACTTTTATTTATTATACAGTATACTAGAAAATAGTTAAAATTATTGTGCTGTCCCCTTGAGTTTATTTAGGTCATTTTTCTTTGCAGCCATTGATGTCGTTGATGAAGCTGCTGCGAAGTTGAAGATGGAGATTACTTCTAAGCCTACTGAGTTGGATGAGATTGATAGAGCGGTTTTGAAGTTGGAGATGGAGAAGCTCTCTTTAAAAAATGATACAGATAAAGCAAGCAAAGAAAGGTTAAGCAAATTAGAGCAAGATCTAAGTTCACTTAAACAAAAACAGAAAGAATTGACTGAACAATGGGATCGTGAAAAGTCTTTCATGACCCGTATACGATCTATCAAGGAAGAGGTAGTTCTAAATTACTTAAATTTGATGTGCCCATATCACATTCTTTTCTAATCCCTCCCATGTTTCAGAATCTTTTTTATTTTAAGTTAGAAAATGATGGTCATTTTCAACCTTTTTTTTTTCTTTTCATCATTGGTAGATTGATAGAGTTAACCTTGAGATGGAAGCTGCTGAAAGGGAGTTTGATTTGAGTCGTGCTGCTGAGCTCAAATATGGAACTCTAATATCGCTTAACCGCCAATTAGAAGAGGCTGAAAAGAATCTTCAGGACTTTCGAAAGTCGGGAATTTCTTTGCTTCGTGAAGAGGTCACAGATCTTGATATTGCTGAGATTGTAAGCAAATGGACTGGTATACCTTTGTCTAACCTCCAACAGTCTGAGAGAGATAAACTAGTTTTACTAGAAGAAGTCCTCCACCAGAGGGTAGTTGGCCAAGATATTGCAGTAAAATCAGTTGCAGATGCTATCCGACGTTCAAGAGCAGGACTCTCCGATCCAAATCGACCCATAGCCAGCTTCATGTTTATGGGTCCAACTGGTGTAGGAAAAACCGAGCTTGCGAAAGCTTTGGCTAGGTATCTTTTCAACACCGAGAACGCTCTGGTTAGGATTGATATGAGTGAATACATGGAAAAACATGCAGTATCTCGCTTGGTTGGGGCACCACCTGGTTATGTTGGTTATGAAGAAGGTGGTCAGCTTACGGAAGTGGTTCGCCGAAGGCCTTATTCTGTGGTACTTTTTGATGAGATAGAGAAGGCACATCATGACGTCTTCAACATTTTGCTACAACTACTGGATGATGGGAGGATAACTGATTCTCAGGGTAGAACTGTTAGTTTTACAAATTGCGTCATGATAATGACATCAAATATCGGTTCCCACTACATCCTTGAAACTCTTAGTAACACAAAAGATAGTAAAGATGTCGTTTATGAGTTGATGAAAAAACAAGTCATTGAATTGGCAAGACAAACTTTTCGGCCCGAGTTTATGAACCGAATTGATGAATATATCGTCTTTCAGCCTTTGGATGCCACACAGATATGCAAGATTGTTGAGATACAGGTAACTTTTACACTCAAGTTTCTTGATATTATGTTATCAATGTCTGAATATGTTGCTAACTTATTGAAATTTACCACTTGTTAGCAATTCTTTGAACTTTTATGTAGAGTTGTTTTAGTTTTGACATATCATTTGTTTGTATCATCAGATCCAACGATTACGTGAGAGGCTTAAACAGAAGAACATTAATCTTCATTACACCGAAGAAGCTCTTGAGCTTCTAGGGACGTTGGGTTTTGACCCCAATTATGGAGCAAGGCCAGTTAAGAGAGTAATTCAACAGCTGGTAGAAAATGAGATAGCAATGCAAGTTTTGAGAGGTGATTATAAGGAAGACGATTCGATCATTATCGATGTCGATACATCTTCATCTGCCAAAGACCTACCTCCTCAAAAAAGATTGCGCATCAAGAAAATAGATGGCAACTCTACCCAAGATGCTATGGTTGCCAACAACTGATTACGTGCGGGATCGGGTAATGTGGTAAATAGTAGGTGATAGTTTTTAGCTTTTTTCTGATTCCTTGATAATGTGGTAAGTCTTGTTCTTTTAGAGGATATAAATTTTGTTGGGCGGTAGGAAAAATGCTATGGTTGCCAAACTATTGCAGTGCAGTTTTCAGAAAGTTGTATTATAATTGCAATAATGATGTTCTGAGTGAATCAGAATAATTTTTCTCACTGTGTTGCAACGATCATCATTTCTGTACCAAAACACTGTTTTCATTTATTCTGCTTCTCAAGAACAAATTGCCATCGGGGACACGTCTTTGAAGTCGAAGGACTGTTTCGCCGAACAATTGTGTAAGCTGTTTTGGGACGGTGCTTTGGTTTGTTTGGGGTTTCCATGGTGCGTAGGAGAGTCGCTCTTTGATTAATTCTCTTTTTCAGGATAAAGGGGAGAGTCTTGTGGCATGTCTGATGTTTTTCTATTCTGTGGGAGAGTGTGGCTCGAGATGAATAGAAGGACTTTTAGAGGGTCTATGGAAGGAAGTGGAGGTGGTCAGATTTAATGTGTCTTGCGGAGTTTTTGTAATTATAGCTTGGTTGTTTGTATCTCCTTATACATTCTTTCATTTCTCTCAATGAAAGTAATTATAGCTTGGTTGTTTGTATCTCCTTATACATTCTTTCATTTCTCTCAATGAAAGTTCGGTTGTTTGTATCTCCTTATACATTCTTTCATTTCTCTGAAAGTTCGGTTTCTTATTGTGTAAGCGGTTGGTTTTGAATTTACATGAATGACTCTGATGGGGGAGATGAACCCCTTTTGGATATTAGTTTGAGTACTCTTCAGATTGAATAAGCAGGATGGGCAAATTTGACCCAATATAAAATTGATTGCAAATGATTCTTGTGCAGCAAAATGCAGGCAATCAACAAACAGATTATAGATACGAATCCAGAATTGATTACCCAAGATTTGAAATTTTGTATCCGTACAGTGTCCTTTGTTTGGGATATTTTGTTTGGTGAGAGATGTCTGATTTGATGGTAACACACCGACACAAAATTTGACTAGTTTACATACTTTTCTTTGTTAAATGTTTTTCCCAGATTTGATATCATATCATATGAAATGGTTTTAGTTTGCTAATATTTTGCTTTGTTATTTAAGCACATTACTAGCTCTTGTGTTTGGAGTTTGTTTTAGATATGTAATTGCAGGTGCATTGTGTAATTAGCACGTTGATTTGATTGATATCACATGTTTGGTCCCGTATGACGATCTTTTCTTGCTTTTCTTTTTTTCTCGGTAAGAAATGATAGGGGTGTACATATGTTGGGTTTGAGAGTTTTTTTACTCAACCCAAAAATTTGGAGTTGGTGGATTCTCAACCCAACTAAACTCAAC
This sequence comes from Herpetospermum pedunculosum, assembly GCA_028017165.1. Taxonomy (NCBI): domain Eukaryota; kingdom Viridiplantae; phylum Streptophyta; class Magnoliopsida; order Cucurbitales; family Cucurbitaceae; genus Herpetospermum; species Herpetospermum pedunculosum. Next base: position 84,535,793 of record CM051522.1, read on the forward strand.
ATATCAATCAACCTAACCCAATCCTTCAATTTTCAGGTTGGGTTGGGTCGTCCGGTTGGGGTTTTGGAATGGAATGGATTGAGGAAGTATGAGTTGAGATTGACTATATGTAATTATGGTTAATAGATGATTTAAGCCAAACCGAGCATAGTTCAATTGGTATGAGGTTGAGCCTATGACTAAGTGATCATGGGTTCAATCCTCGCATTAATTAAAATATCGTTGCAAAAAAAAAAAAAAGATGATTTAAAAAAAAAAAAAAAATCGGGTTGACGCAAAAACCACCCCTTACAATTCAAGTTGTGTGGACCGGATTGACCCATAATGGATGATACTTTTCATAGAGGTAATTTAACGAATAAAAGATCGTTACATTAAAGCTTTCCAATTGATCGCGCAGAGCAAGAGTTATTATTGAAGTCATTCTAATAAATATTACACTAATGTTAGTTAAATACGGTTAATATATATTTTTTTTTTTTTTAAAAAAATAATTTAATAATTACAAAATGAGAGATAAAATCATTGACTTTTTAGATTACAAAAAGAAATTAGCTGCATTCGTACTTATCATACATTAACATGGAAGGAGGAATTAGAAGAATAGTAATGCCTATTGTCACATCCCACACCAAATGTTGAAGAAGACCAGGAATGGGAGTCCCATTCATGTGGGGGCCTCGGATTTTATTTAACTTTCCTACTTTAAAAAAATAATAATAATAACAAAATCCATTGGCTCCCACTTTACAAATGTATTTAAAAAAAAAAATTGTTAATTAAAAATAATAATAAATTTAGAGAAAATTAATTCAATTCAAGGTAGTCATCTACCTAAAATTTAATATCTTACGAGTTTTCTGACAACCAAATGTAAGTATGAGTGATTGTTCCATGAGATTAGTAGAAATATACTCGAACATCCATAAATATAAAATGTGTTTGTTGAAAATATAGATTTTTTTTAAATCTAGCCATAATAATTAATAATTTATTTACCCTCTTTTTTTTTTATAAGAGGAATAATTTATTTACTATTTGAATTTTAATTTATTTAGCCTCTTTTTTTTTATAAGAGGAATAATTTACTTACTATTTGAATTTTGGAGTCATTATAGTAATTATTTGTTAACTTACCTATATTTATAATTAAACTTTTAAATGATTGTTTTATCAAGTATTTTTTTTTACAAAAATATTTAATTAATGCGACAATTGATTTGAGAAATCTAATATTTTTAATAAATTCTTTAAAAACAAAAACAAAAAAAAAAATTACAATGAGTGTTAAAAGTCAAAAGGAACGTACAATCAATTGATAAATGAGATGCAGTATCCAACAAATGCATATTTAAAAAATGGAAAACGACACAAGAGACCAAAATTAAGACCCTATCCCTATGATATTCAACATTCAACTCACTATTTTAAATTGTTGTAAGAAAAATAATAGTAATAATTAAAAAAAAAGTACCAACAAAAAAATAAATTAATAATTCCAGTTTCTAAAGAAATAGCTAAATTATATTTTTTTAGCTATTTTTTTTTAAAAAAAATATTTTAATTAATGTGGGGATTGAATCCATAATCTCTTAATTAAATGTATAATTTTATGTCAATTGAACTATCAACTCAATTTGTTATTATATACTTTTTTTTGTTCTATATTTTTAACAATTGTATTGATAATTTCATTACAATCCAATTAAAACTTATCAAACATCTCTGCCATTAGAGAGAGATAAAAATCTAACCGGACATATTATTTAATGATATGAATAGATTTGAGAATGATTAAATTACCAGCTTTCAATTTTATATTTAACGAGTCTATGAATTTTCAATTTTATATAATTAATAAACTTTAACATATTTAAAATATTAAATAATTGACTGATCTATTGAACACAAAATTAAATTTTTTAAAAAGTTTAACGTAACATTAAACAAATTTTAAATTTTAGGGACTAAATAGACGTAAACCATAAAATTCATGGATTAAACGAGTAGTTTAATTCATGATAAATTAAATTAGTTTAAAAATATATGAATTTTAGGATGATTTTAAAGTATTATTCTATGTTGAAAATATATGGTTAGAGTTTGCATTAATCTTGTTTGAAAATACTTCCACTATTGTCAAATCGAGCATACTTAATTGACATAAAGTTGTGCCTGACTAAAAGATGAGGAGTTCAATCCCTCCACTCCGTTTAAATACCTATATCTTAACCAATTGAACTATGATGATTGAATAAAATTAAATGAATAATAATACTAAAAGAATATATATATATATATATATATATATATATTATTATTTTTGGGAGAGGGGAAGAAATAAGAGATTTTTTATTATTAGTTAAGTTTTAATTTTTTTAAATGAAATTGATTATAAAAATCTCTTATTTCTTTCCCTCTCTAAAACATAAACAAAAATATATATATATATATATATATATATATATATATATATATATTAAAATAATAACAATTTAATATTTAGAAGGGTGGTGAAAGAAAGAGTAGTTTGTAGTCCATCATTTTTGCCGCTAAACTTGAAAACACTGAGTTCTGAGTGTGAAGCTCTCTGTAAAACCAAAACCAAAACCAAAAGATTGAAGAACAGAGCAAAATCGAACCAAATAATGCATCTCCATTTTCCTCTTCCTCTCGAGATTCCTCGCGCTGTTCTTCCATTTGCAGTTTAGTTTAATTTCCAGTTCCCGATATGGCCGCCGATTGTCAAAGAATCGACGGCGGATCTGTAGTTTTTGACCGAGTCTCCACTTCCACTTCCACTGCCGCCGCCGTCCATTTCTGCCTCTGTACTTCCTTCTCCGCCGCTTCATTCCGTAAGAAGATATTTGACGCCGTCAGCTGCGGCAGAAGTTCTCGCTATCGCTATCACCACGACGGCGATGATACTGTTGCCTCAGCGATTAGGTCGGTGTCGGAGATTGTGGAGGATAGGCAGACGGCGGCGAGGCCGAAACGGTCCAATACGAAGTCGGAGAAGCTGCTGGATCTTCTGAGGTTGGAGTCGTCGTCGCCGGAATCGGAATCGGAGCCGGAGACGAAGAAGAAGGAGGAAGTGCTAGAGGAGTTCATATCCGCGGTGAAGAAATTGCAGGATGAGGATTTAACGGAGAGAAGAGCGGCTGCGAGTCGAGTTAGGTTACTTGCGAAAGAAGATGCAGAAGCGAGAGCGACGCTCGCAATACTCGGAGCCATTCCGCCGCTGGTTGGAATGATTGATTTGGAAGACGATGAATCTAAGATCGCCTCGCTTTATGCATTGCTCAATCTTGGAATTGGAAATGATATGTAGGTTTTTCTCATTCGAATCCTCCGATTTTGAATCGATTTCTTGCACTCTCTTCTCTTCATTTGCTTGATTTTGGAATCGGCTGCGTCGTTTTTGTTTTCTCTTAATCTCCATTTGTTCTTCATTTTGCGTTAGATTTGTGATTCTTCTGCTTCCAATATTCTTGTTTATGGGTGAAAATGGTACTGACGAGTCACTTTCAGTATTCTCTCTAATGTGTTTCAGAGATTTTTTTGTTTTCTTTTGTGCTTTCTATTCCAAATTCTACTAACTTTTCTGATTCCATTTTTTTTTTTTTTCCAGTGATTGATATGTTTATGTCCTTATTTTGTCTTCTTCTCCCTACACCAAAAACAAAATGAAAACAGATGGATAGTGAAATTACATGAAATTCCAGGAGTCATCGACATGAGTTATAACTCAACATCTAACCTTTTTTTTTTTTTGCAAATGTATTTTAATTATTGCGAGGATTGAACTTGTGACCTCTTGAGTCTTGATCGATAATATATGGTTTTAACTAGTTGAGTTATGCTCAGTCGTTGTGTAGTTGGATCCTCTTTTATTTTTATTTTTTTTATTTTAGTTCAACTTGGGGTGTAGAATTTGGAAGATCATGAATCGTGGACATATCTTTATGCCAATGGTAGGAAGAAAAATTATTTGGTTTCTTTTCATTGTGAGAAATTATTTTAGAAAAAGAAGAAATTATATTCAATAGCTAGTCAGAAGCATGCAGATTTCGAAGGTGCATTCATTTATTATTCAAGGCAGCAGTCACAGCGGTCTCATTTAATACATATATATTTCTTTTTCTACATCTTCGTTCTGTTACTCTATTTTTTTTGTTATTACAATTCCGCGAATCCTGTACTGCCTGCTTTCATGCATCCATCATAGCCTTATCAAACTCCCCTTCCCTTCTAGAAATTACTCGAGTACGCGGCTTCAATACGGAGAAATTGCAAAAGTATTTCGATTTTGTATCCAATGGTTATTAGGAGCAGTAGCGGTCTCATTATTGAATAATGTGTCCCTAATTTACGAACATAGATTGACAACTTTATTTCCAGAAGTTCTTTGGATTTTGGTTAATTTTTCATCCCCTTTTGCAGGAACAAGGCAGCCATTGTAAAAGCTGGTACTGTTCACAAAATGCTCAAGCTGATCGAATCCGATATCGCCACAAGTCCATCTGTTTCAGAAGCCATAGTTGCAAATTTCCTCGGCTTGAGCGCATTAGATACCAACAAACTGGTAATTGGATCATCAGGTGCAATTCCATTCCTGGTGAAGAACTTAGATAAAAAAAACACTTCCCAAGTCAAACAGGATGCTCTACGTGCACTTTATAACCTCTCTATTTTCCCATCAAATCTTCCATTCATCTTAGAAACTAAGCTAATCCCATTTCTTCTAAACACTTTGGGAGAAGACATGGAAGTAACTGAAAGAGCACTCTCTATTCTAAGCAATGTGGTATCAACTCCAGAAGGTCGAAAGGCGATAAGCACTTTTCCAGAATCATTTGCAATGCTAATTGATGTATTGAATTGGGCTGATTCAGCAGGGTGCCAAGAGAAAGCCTCCTACATTTTAATGGTGATGGCTCACAAATCTTATAGTGATAGACAGGCTATGATTGAAGGTGGGATTTCATCAGCTTTGTTGGAACTGACTCTTTTGGGAAGTACTTTGGCTCAAAAGAGAGCCTCTAGGATTTTGGAGTGTTTGAGCTTTGATAAAGGGAAACAAATCTCTGATCATTTTGGGGGAAATTCTTCTGCTTCTTTTAGGAACTCAAATATTGTAGGTTGTGCAGAAGGTTTGGTGGAAGGATTGGATGATTTGGTGAGTGAAGAGAAGAAAGCTGTGAAGCAATTGGTGAGGCAGAGTTTGCAAAACAACATGAGGAGAATTGTGAAGAGAGCCAATTTGCCTCAGGAATTTGTGCCTTCTGATCATTTCAAGTCGCTCACGTCATGTTCCACTTCAAAAAGCTTGCCATTTTGAGTGCCTCGTGGTGGTATTTTTGAGGATTATGAAGTTAGTCTCTCTCTATAAATCCGTTAGAACAATAGTTGGCTACACACGGATGTGTAGGAGTAAAAAAAAATCATATTCTACCCTTCTTTCTTAACCATCGACCATTTAATTTAATTTAATGGTGTGGTAAGTAAGAAGATACCTACGCATCAGTATGCAGCCAAGTATTATTCAATCTATTATCCATTTATCTGGTCAATTAGTGTATTGTTTATCATAAAGTTAATATATTAATCTATTATCCATTTATTTGGTCAATTAGTGTATTGTTTATCATAAAGTTAATATATTATAAATATATTAAAGATTTGTTTTATAAGTTAGGTTAAATATATGTTTTAGTTCCTATTGTGGGGTTGTTTTTGCAATTTAATCATGGTTGTTTAAAAAAATTAAATTTGGTCTCTCACTTTGACTTTTATCAATTATACTTCGGTTAAAATTGGCTATGATAAGCTTACATAAATTAAATTTGGTCTCACTTTGACTTTTATCAATTATACTTCGGTTAAAATTGGCTATGATAAGCTTACATGGTGGACATAAATTTAGAGGAGTTAAACTACCTAAAATAGGAAAAATTAAGGTCTCCTATAATATTCATTTGATTTTTTGTTTTTTATTTTTAAAAATTATGCTTGTTTTCTCACTATTTTCTTATTATTGTTTTCAATCTTTGAAAACAATAGAATTCTTTGAAACTATTGAAAACAATAGAATTCTTGGCCAAGTTTCAAAAACAAAAACGATGTTTTATAGTTTCCAAAACTTTTTTTTTTTTTTTTTTTTTTTTTGTAAAAAGTAGATAACAAAACAAAAGAAGAGATTTTTGTACGAATGACCCACCCCTCGGGGTGCGTAAAGTTTTTTGACCTTCTGTCGTGATAAGTAAGTGTCCTCTCCTTGTGAAAAGTCATTTGTACCCTTCGCTTATCACGAAGGCATCACAGTTGTCTCTACATGATCGTGCTCAGTGAAGGGTAATATAGACTTTGTGCACTTGCTTATTACGAGAGAAAGTCAAAAAACATAAGTTTTAAAAATTGGGTTAAAAAACCTCACGCATCCCGAGGGGTGGGTCATCCGTACAAAACCCCAACAAAAGAACTCATAGGTGGAAGTAATGTTTTTATAGACTTAATTTTAAAAAATTAAATGGTTATCAAACCGAGCCTAAAATTTCTTCCCTTTATTAAGGAGCTTAACTCGTCTAAATTATGCAAACTCAACCGGTACTAAGTACCATGTCATGTAAACTTATCTATCGGCCAATTTTCACAATTCACAATAATTTAAAAAATGTTAAAAAAAAGGAAACTAAATTGGAAAGACATCCTCTAGAGACCAAAACATATTTGGGTTGGATCATCCAACAAAATCTCTTGTGGATGATTGAATGATAGAACCAAGTCGAAGGCTGTTAGATTTTTTTGGAAATTCAGTAAATCCCTGTTTCCTTTTGTCTCTCCTACTGCCTCCATAGAATTTAATATTAAGGATTAACACACCACTTATTTCTGTTTCAAACAGTGTCGGTCGTGTTTTTTTTTTTTTGCCCCCTCCTAGAAAGAAGAAACCTTAGAAAGTTATTTATTGTATTTATTTTTCTTCCTTGAAATTAGAAGGTGTCGTTGAAACATGGACTGTCCCCACTGCCCTCTTCTTGTCTAGGAATCTTTTACTTTTTGATTTCATACATGTGCCTCTCTAATATTTTACTCTGCCTCTTTGGATCTGTAAATTTGAATTGAACAGAGTTTACTTCTTGCATTTAACAGCATCAACATGGATTTGTGATTTGTCTACCTCTCTTCTGTTTCTATTTGTTTGTATTCTGAATTTAAAATATATTTGTACATCGAATCTTTAATAGGTACTTCAACTTTAAATTTTGTTTCTAATAGGTGAGACGATGAACATGATATTAAATTGTAAGATCGGGGTTGTCTACGAAAATTTTGTAAAACATCGAATAAGTTGGATCTATTAGACACAAAAATTAAAATTTGTACATTATTTATTTAAATTATCTCTCCTCATTTTTTTTTATTATTTTTTTTTATTTTTTTTTATTCTTTGCATTCTCATTTTTTTTTCTTTTTAATATTTTGTTTTCCTTCATTTTTTTCATTATTTTTTTGCTCGAAAAAATTTAACGTTAAAATTTGTACTACTCTTTTTATTTTTTATTATTTTTTTTTGGTTGATTTTTTTGACTTCTCATTTTTTATATTTTGTCTTGCTTCAATAATATTCTAAAATATATTTAAATATTTTTATTTTTTTCAACTTTACTATTATTTTAAGAGTTTAAGGTAATTTTTTAATATATTTTAGAATAATAAGAAAGAAGTTAGAGAGACAAAATATTAAAAAAAAAAAATGTAAAGAGTAAAAAAAAAAATTATAATGACGAATAAGAAAAATTTTAAATAAATAACGTATTTTTTATTTTTTTTCAAAAGAAAATAATGCATGGTGAATTCCACCAAAATAATTAGGTTGTAAAAAAAACTCCTTTGAGAGGATCTACTAGAAATTATCTGATTTTTAGGTATCACGTGAGTGTGTTGACAATTCTATAAATTTCTAGAAAGTTCTAAAAAAATATTATAGAAATATTTTCCAATTTTGTAAACTCAACATGTGCTCGAGGCCGTATGAAGTTTCAAGAACATAGACAGAACATTCTATGCTTCATCGCCGCTTCTCTTTCGTCAGAGGAATGACTACCAGAAGAGTTTCGAAGCTCACCAGGTCCGCTCTAGCCGCCATTGACGCCCCCAAGTTTTTTCATTCATCTTCTTCTTCGCTCGGTAATTCCATCGCTCCCTTTTCTGTGCGAGAGATTTTTGATTCCAGACTCGTTAATGGCGGTGCAATGGCGTCGGCCAAGTACTTGGCTACGAGTTTCACTCGGAATTTCCACTCTACGCCTCCTTCTCGCTACTCTGCTACGGCTTCTTCTCAGGTTTGATTTTCCCACTGTTTGAAATCGTATTCGTTTGAAGCTTTTTTTATTTAGTAGGCAATTTTTTTTCATCCATTTTTATGATTGATCGGTAAATGTCAATGTTTGTTGTACAAGATAAGTTGATCAATGCTTCTTTTTAAGCAGATAAACCAAACGGATTACACTGAGATGGCATGGGAAGGCATTGTTGGTGCTGTTGATACTGCACGAGTAAATAAACAACAAGTCGTGGAGAGCGAGCATTTAATGAAAGCACTTCTCGAACAGAAGGATGGTTTAGCAAGGAGAATATTTTCCAAGGCTGGACTTGACAATTCGTCGGTTTTGCAGGCGACAGTTGATTTTATATCTCAACAACCAAAGGTACATCTAGATAATATATAGTTATACCTATTTATTTATTTTTTTGTTGAAAAACAATAAACAAACATGTATCTTAACAGGTAACGGGCGAAACTAGTGGTCCAATAATAGGCACACATCTAAGTTTGATTTTGGACAATGCGCGAAAACATAAAAAAGAAATGGGAGACGATATTCTATCTGTGGAACATTTTGTGTTAGCCTTCCATTCAGATAAGAGATTTGGGCAGCAACTGTTTAAGAACTTGCAACTTAGTGAAAAGGATTTGAAGGATGCTGTTCAGGCTGTTCGTGGGAATCAAAGAGTAACCGATCAAAGTAAAAATTCGAATTGAGCTTCGTTTTTCAAATATTCTTGTTGTATTATATTCATTTGCTCATTTTTTTTCTTTTGTTTTGAACAAAGATCCCGAAGGAAAATATGAGGCTCTTGACAAGTATGGGACTGACTTGACTGAATTTGCTAGACGCGGTAAGCTCGATCCCGTTATAGGTAGAGATGATGAAATACGACGGTGCATCCAAATTCTATCGGGGAGAACAAAGAACAATCCTGTGATCATTGGTGAGCCAGGTGTGGGGAAAACTGCAATCGCTGAAGGGTATTTTACGGCCTTACTAGATTTATTTTGCATTATTGTCTAGTGAATTCCTGTTCCATATTAAATGTGTGTTTTCATTGTCTTTCATCTGAAGAAATTTGTTCTTTGAGTTGGTATATTTTATTGATATTGTTGTTGAATTCTTCTTCTTCCAGATTAGCTCAACGAATCGTGCGTGGGGATGTTCCAGAACCATTGTTGAATAGAAAGGTTGTAACTCATTTAACCAACATTAGAAGTTTTGTCTATTTTCATTTGTTGATTATAAGCATATATCTATTTTTTCTTGGCATGAAACCCTTGAAAAATATCCTCCATAATTTTAAAATAAAGATCAATGGAGGATATTGTAAATCTTATACTGATTATTGGTTATTGAACAGTCAAGTAACATAATTCAATTTTGCAAAAAGGACTGGAGAAATGCTTATCTTCTATCCATTTTCAATTGTTTATGGACAAGTTTTGTCGGTATTAATTTTCGTAAATTTCCTGCTCTGTATCTTGCTAGTTTCACCTGAAGTCCTCTTGAGGCCAATTGTTCTTGAATATTAGAATAGCTGATATAACGTAAATGTGGCTTCACTATTTATTTTTCTTATGTTAGATTATAGTAGTGTTATTATTTTCCTTACTATTTTTCTTATTTTACATTTAGAAGAAAGTAATGGACTGTTTGATAGTTTGTTTTTCACAATAAATTTAAGAGTTGTCTTATATGCTGTGATTGGGCGAGTTTATTGTACACTTGAAATCTTTTTCTTTATTTATTTTTTTTCCCAAAAAGAAAAAAAGAGAACCACCTGTGAAAATAAAATAAGGAGAAAACAGTTACCTTGGCATGTTTTTATTAGCTTTTCTACTTCAAAAAAAACACACTTTGACTTCATGTTTTTATTAGCAATTGTTACAAAATTTTCTTACATGCGCAAACCTCGGTTTTTTTAATAAAAAAAATGCAAACTTATTATTTGTCATCCTTCGTGTTTTGGCACCATTGTTTAACCATTGTACATATTATTGGCCAAACTTTCCTGTCAATTCACATCTACTTCTTTTGGCGTCTTATCAACTCTTTTCAGTTTCTTCAAACATAACTTTTGATTGCATTTGCAGTTGATATCTCTGGACATGGGTTCACTGGTTGCCGGTGCGAAATACCGTGGAGATTTTGAGGAAAGATTGAAGGCTGTGCTAAAGGAAGTTACTGCTTCAAATGGGCAAATTATCTTGTTCATAGATGAGATTCATACCGTTGTTGGTGCAGGTTTGTTCTTGATTCAATTTAACTTTTGGCTTTTGGTAATCTGATTCATTTTGCCAATCTAGTTCTCATTGTCCTGTATTCATCATCTCAATAGTGTGTTCATCATGATGTAGATGGTGTGATCTCCCGTTTGTGTAATTGACTAATGATTTTCATACAGGGGCTACCGGTGGTGCGATGGATGCTGGCAACCTCTTGAAACCCATGCTTGGTCGAGGTGAACTACGATGTATTGGTGCAACTACATTGAAGGAGTATAGAAAATACATCGAGAAAGATCCTGCTCTCGAACGTAGATTTCAACAAGTGTTTTGTGGCCAACCATCTGTTGAAGACACAATCTCTATTCTTCGTGGGCTACGAGAGCGTTATGAGCTACATCATGGTGTAAAGATTTCCGACAGTGCACTTGTTTCAGCAGCGGTTCTAGCGGGCAGATACATCACAGAACGATTTTTGCCTGACAAAGGTACCATGGTTCATGCTTGACATTTTGGGATTTTCTCAAGTTCCTTCCTTTCTCATTGTCTATAGTTTCCTCCATGCACTTTATTGTTCTTGTTTATGAACTAACAACCAATTGATGTCTTCATACTTTTATTTATTATACACTATACTAAAAAATAGTTAAAATTATTGTGCTGTCCCCTTGAGTTTATTTAGGTCATTTTTCTTTGCAGCCATTGATGTCGTTGATGAAGCTGCTGCGAAGTTGAAGATGGAGATTACTTCTAAGCCTACTGAGTTGGATGAGATTGATAGAGCGGTTTTGAAGTTGGAGATGGAGAAACTCTCTTTAAAAAATGATACAGATAAAGCAAGCAAAGAAAGATTAAGCAAATTAGAGCAAGATCTGAGTTCACTTAAACAAAAACAGAAAGAATTGACTGAACAATGGGATCGTGAAAAGTCTTTCATGACCCGTATACGATCTATCAAGGAAGAGGTAGTTCTAAATTACTTAAATTTGATGTGCCCATATCACATTCTTTTCTAATCCCTCCCATGTTTCAGAATCTTTTTTATTTTAAGTTAGAAAATGATGGTCATTTTCAACCTTTTTTCTTTTCTTTTCATCATTGGTAGATTGATAGAGTTAACCTTGAGATGGAAGCTGCTGAAAGGGAGTTTGATTTGAGTCGTGCTGCTGAGCTCAAATATGGAACTCTAATATCGCTTAACCGCCAATTAGAAGAGGCTGAAAAGAATCTTCAGGACTTTCGAAAGTCGGGAATTTCTTTGCTTCGTGAAGGGGTCACAGATCTTGATATTGCTGAGATTGTAAGCAAATGGACTGGCATACCTTTGTCTAACCTCCAACAGTCTGAGAGAGAGAAACTAGTTTTACTAGAAGAAGTCCTCCACCAGAGGGTAGTTGGCCAAGATATTGCAGTAAAATCAGTTGCAGATGCTATCCGACGTTCAAGAGCAGGACTCTCCGATCCAAATCGACCCATAGCCAGCTTCATGTTTATGGGTCCAACTGGTGTAGGAAAAACCGAGCTTGCGAAATCTTTGGCTAGGTATCTTTTCAACACCGAGAACGCTCTGGTTAGGATTGATATGAGTGAATACATGGAAAAACATGCAGTATCTCGCTTGGTTGGGGCACCACCTGGTTATGTTGGTTATGAAGAAGGTGGTCAGCTTACGGAAGTGGTTCGCCGAAGGCCTTATTCTGTGGTACTTTTTGATGAGATGGAGAAGGCACATCATGACGTCTTCAACATTTTGCTACAACTACTGGATGATGGGAGGATAACTGATTCTCAGGGTAGAACTGTTAGTTTTACAAATTGCGTCATGATAATGACATCAAATATCGGTTCCCACTACATCCTTGAAACTCTTAGTAACACAAAAGATAGTAAAGATGTCGTTTATGAGTTGATGAAGAAACAAGTCATTGAATTGGCAAGACAAACTTTTCGGCCCGAGTTCATGAATCGAATTGATGAATATATCGTCTTTCAGCCTTTGGATGCCACACAGATATGCAAGATTGTTGAGATACAGGTAACTTTTACACTCAAGTTTCTTGATATTATGTTATCAATGTCTTAATATGTTGCTAACTTATTGAAATTTACCACTTGTTAGCAATTCTTTGAACTTTTATGTAGAGTTGTTTTAGTTTTGACATATCATTTGTTTGTATCATCAGATCCAACGATTACGTGAGAGGCTTAAACAGAAGAACATTAATCTTCATTACACCGAAGAAGCTCTTGAGCTTCTAGGGACGTTGGGTTTTGACCCCAATTATGGAGCAAGGCCAGTTAAGAGAGTAATTCAACAGCTGGTAGAAAATGAGATAGCAATGCAAGTTTTGAGAGGTGATTATAAGGAAGACGATTCGATCATTATCGATGTCGATACATCTTCATCTGCCAAAGACCTACCTCCTCAAAAAAGATTGCGCATCAAGAAAATAGATGGCAACTCTACCCAAGATGCTATGGTTGCCAACAACTGATTACGTGCGGGATCGGGTAATGTGGTAAATAGTAGGTGATAGTTTTTAGCTTTTTCTGATTCCTTGATAATGTGGTAAGTTTTGTTCTTTTAGAGGATATAAATTTTGTTGGGCGGTAGGAAAAAAGCTAAGCCAAAACTATCTCAGAAAGTTGTATTATAATTGCAATAATGATGTTCCGAGTGAATCAGAATAATTTTTCTTACTGTCTTGCAACGATCATCATTTCTGTACCAAAACACTGTTTTCATTTATTCTGCTTCTCAAGAACAAATTGCCATCGGGGACACGTCTTTGAAGTCGAAGGACTGTTTCGCCGAACAATTGTGGTCGCCAAAGATTGTGTAAGCTGTTTTGGGTCGGTGCTTTGGTTTGTTTGGGGTTTCCGTGGTGCGTAATAGGGGGGGGAGTCTGAGTCGCTCTTTGATTAATTCTCTTTTTCAGGATAAAGGAGAGTCTTGTGGCATGTCTGATGTTTTTCTATTCTGTGGGAGAGTGTGGCTTGAGATGAATAGAAGGACTTTTAGAGGGTCTATGGAAGGAAGTGGAGGTGGTCAGATTTAATGTGTCTTGCGGAGTTTTTGTAATTATAGCTTGGTTGTATCCGCTTGGTTGTTTGTATCTCCTTATACATTCTTTCATTTCTCTCAATGAAAGTTCGGTTGTTTGTATCTCCTTATACATTCTTTCATTTCTCTGAAAGTTCGGTTTCTTATTGTGTAAGCGGTTGGTTTTGAATTTACATGAATGACTCTGATGGGGGAGATGAACCCCTTTTGGATATTAGTTTTAGTACTCTTTAGATTGAATAAGCAGGATGGGCAAATTGACCCAATATAAAATTGATTGCAAATGATTCTTGTGCAGCAAAATGCAGGCAATCAACAAACAGATTATAGATACGAATCCAGAATTGATTACCCAAGATTTGAAAACTTGTATCCGTACAGTGTCCTTTGTTTGGGATATTTTGTTTGGTGAGAGATGTCTGTTTGTGTTTGTTGATTTGATGGTAACACACCGACACAAAATTTGACTAGTTTACATACTTTTCTTTGTTAAATGTTTTTCCCTTGATATTATATCATATGAAATGGTTTTAGTTTGCTAATATTTTGCTTTGTTATTTAAGCACATTACTAGCTCTTGTGTTTGGAGTTTGTTTTAGATATGTAATTGCAGGTGCATTGTGTATTAGCACGTTGATTTGATTGATATCACATGTTTGATCCCGTATGACGATATTTTCTTTTCTTGCTTTTCTTTTTTTCTCGGTAAGAAATGATAGGGGTGTACATATGTTGGGTTTGAGAGTTTTTTTACTCAACCCAAAAATTTGGAGTCGTAGATTCTCAACTAAACTCAACATATCAATCAACCTAACCCAATCCTTCAATTTTTCAGGTTGGGTTGGGTCGTCCGGTTGGGGTTTTGGAATGGAATGGATTGAGGAAGTATGAGTTGAGATTGACTATGTAATTATGGTTAATAGATGATTTAAGCCAAACCGAACATAACTCAATTGGCATAAGGTTGAGCCTGTGACTAAGTGATCATGGGTTCAATTCTCGCATTAATTAAAATATCGTTGCAAAAAAAAATAGATGATTTAAAAAAAAAAAAAAAAAATCGGGTTGACGCAAAAATCAACCCAATCCACCTCTTACAATTGAAGTTGTGTGGACCGGATTGACCCATAATGGATGATACTTTTCATAGAGGTAATTTAACGAATAAAAGATCGAGTTACATTAAAGCTTTCCAATTGATCCTGCAGAGCAAGAGTTATTATTGAAGTCATTCTAATAAATATTACACTAATGTTAATTAAATACGGTTAAAATATATATATATATATATTTATAATTAATTTAATAATTACAAAATGAGTGATAAAATCATTGAATTTTTAGATCACAAAAAGAAATTAGCTGCATTCGTACTTATCATACATTAACATGGAAGGAGGAATTAGAAGAATAGTAATGCCTATTGTCACATCCCACACCAAATGTTGAAGAAGACCAGGAATGGGAGTCCCATTCATGTGGGGGCCTCGGATTTTATTTAATTTTCCTACTTTAAAAAAATAATAATAACAAAATCCATTGGCCCTCACTTTACAAATGTATTTAAAAAAAAAATTGTTAATTAAAAATAATAATAAATTTAGAGAAAATCAATCCTAAAATTTAATATTTTCCTGACAACGAAATGTAAGTATGATTGGTTACATGAGATTAGTGGAAATATGTACCGATTGACTCCAACACTCATAAATATAAAGTGTGTTTGCAATCACTAGTTGACTTCAGTAGTAATAATTTATTTACCCTCTTTTTTTTATAAGAGGAATAATTAATAATTTATTTACCCTCTTTTTTTTTTTTATAAGAGGAATAATTTATTTACTATTTGAATTTTAATTTATTTACCCTCTTTTTTTTTTATAAGAGGAATAATTTACTTACTATTTGAATTTTGGAGTCATTATAGTAATTATTTGTTAACTTACCTATATTTATAATTAAACTTTTAAATGATTGTTTTATCAAGTATTTTTTTTTTTTTAAATATTTAATTAATGCGGAGACTCTGACTTCCTAGTCAAAACACAATTTTATGTCAATTGAGTGCTGGATTTGATAAATCTAATATTTTTAATATTCTCTTTAAAAACAAAAAAAAAAAAAAAAATTGCAATTAGTGTTAAAAGTCAAACGGAACGTACAATCAATTGATAAATGAGATGCAGTATCCAACAAATTCATATTTAAAAAATGGAAAACGACACAAGAGACCAAAATTAAGACCCTATCCCTATGATATTCAACATTCAACTCACTATATTAAATTGTTGTAAGAAAAATAATAGTAAAAATTAAAAAAAAAAAGTACCAACAAAAAAAGAAAGTAATTGTTAAAGTTGAATGAGTTTTAGTTTGAATGAGTTTTTTTAGTATTATTGTTCCTATTCATATGTTGATCCTATTATTTTGGAAACACTAAAATAGGTGTAAGAAAAACCTATATAATGTTTGGTTTTTTCTATTGTAATGACAACTTACTTTTCATCTCTCTTTCTCTCCCTTACAAACTCTATCTTGCAAAGTGTAACACTAATTAAATCCGGTTTATAAAGAAATAGTTAAATTATATTTTTTTAGCTATTTTTTTTTCAAAAATATTTTAATTAGTGTGGGGATTGAATCCATAGTCTCTTAATTAAATGTATAATTTTATGTCAATTGAGCTATCAACTGTGCTCGGTTTGTTATTATATACTTTTTTTGTTCTATATTTTTAACAATTATATTGATAATTTTATTACAATCCATGACATTTTGATTAAAACTTATCAAACATCTCTCTCATTAGAGAGAGATGAAAATCTAACCGAATATATTATTTAATGATATGAATAGATTTGAGAATGATTAAATTACCAACTTTCAATTTTATATTTAACAAATCTATCAATTTTCAATTTTATAATTAATAAACCTTAACATATAACACAAAATTAAAAATTTTTAAAAATTTAATGTAACATTAAACAAGTTTTAAATTTTAGGAACTAAATAGACGTAAACCATAAATTTCATGGATTAAACGAATAATTTAAACCATGATAAATTAAATTAGTTTAAAAATATATAAATTTTAGGTTGATTTTAAAGCATTATTCTATGTTGAAAATATATGGTTAGAGTTTGCATTAATCTTGTTTTAAAACACTTCCACTATTGTCAAATCGAACATACTTAAATGATATAAAGTTGTGTCCTGACTAAAAGATCAAGGGTTCAATCCCTCCACTCGTTCAAATACTTATATCTTAACCAATTGAATTATGATGATTGAATAAAATTAAATGGATAATAATATTAAAAGAATATATATATAGATATATATATATATATATATTATTTTTGGGAGAGGGGAAGAAATAATAGATTTTTATTATTAAAGTTTTAAATTTTTTAAATGAAATTGATTATAAAAATCTCTTATTTCTTCCCCTCTCTAAAACATAAACAAAAAATATATATATATATATATATACATGCATATTAAAATAATAACAATTTAATATTTAGAAGGGTGGTGAAAGAAAGAGTAGTTTGTAGTCCATCATTTTTGCCGCTAAACTTGAAAACACTGAGTTCTGAGTGTGAAGCTCTCTGTAAAACCAAAACCAAAAGATTGAAGAACAGAGCAAAATCGAACCAAATAATGCATCTCCATTTTCTTCCTCCTTTTGCAGTTTAGTTTAATTTCCAGTTCCCGATATGGCCGCCGAGTGTCAAAGAATCGACGGCGGATCTGTAGTTTTTGACCGAGTCTCCACTTCCACTTCCACTGCCGCCGCCGTCCATTTCTGCCTCTGTACTTCCTTCTCCGCCGCTTCATTCCGTAAGAAGATATTTGACGCCGTCAGCTGCGGCAGAAGTTCTCGCTATCGCTATCACCACGACGGCGATGATACTGTTGCCTCAGCGATTAGGTCGGTGTCGGAGATTGTGGAGGATAGGCAGACGGCGGTGAGGCCGAAACGGTCCAATACGAAGTCGGAGAAGCTGCTGGATCTTCTGAGGTTGGAGTCGTCGTCGCCGGAATCGGAGCCGGAGACGAAGAAGAAGGAGGAAGTGCTAGAGGAGTTCATATCCGCGGTGAAGAAACTGCAGGATGAGGATTTGACGGAGAGGAGAGCGGCTGCGAGTCGAGTTAGGTTACTTGCGAAAGAAGATGCAGAAGCGAGAGCGACGCTCGCAATACTCGGAGCCATTCCGCCGCTGGTTGGAATGATTGATTTGGAAGATGATGAATCTAAGATCGCCTCGCTTTATGCATTGCTCAATCTTGGAATTGGAAATGATATGTAGGTTTTTCTCATTCGAATCCTCCGATTTTGAATCGATTTCTTGCACTCTCTTCTCTTCATTTGCTTGATTTTGGAATCGGCTGCGTCGTTTTTGTTTTCTCTTAATCTCCATTTGTTCTTTATTTTGCGTTAGATTTGTGATTCTTCTGCTTCCAATATTCTTGTTTATGGGTGAAAATGGTACTGATGAGTCGCTTTCAGTATTCTCTCTAATGTGTTTCAGAGATTTTTTTGTTTTCATTTGTGCTTTCTATTCCAAATTCTACTAACTTTTCTGATTCCATTTTTTTTTTCTTTTTTTTCCAGTGATTGATATGTTTATGTCCTTATTTTGTCTTCTTCTCCCTACACCAAAAACAAAATGAAAACAGATGGATAGTGAAATTACATGAAATTCCAGGAGGCATCGACATGAGTTATAACTCAAACATCTAACCTATTGAGTCTTGATCGATAATATATGGTTTTAACCAGTTGAGTTATGCTCCGGTTGATGAGTCGTTGTGTAGTTGGATCCTCTTTTATTTTTATTTTTTTTTATTTTAGTTTAACTTGGGGTGTAGAATTTGGAAGATCATGAATCGTGGACATATCTTTATGCCAATTGGTAGGAAGAAAAATTATTTGGTTTCTTTTCATTGTGAGAAATTATTTTAGAAAAAGAAGAAATTATATTCAATAGCTAGTCAGAAGCATGCAGATTTCGAAGGTGCATTCATTTATTATTCAAGGCAGCAGTCACAGCGGTCTCATTTAATACATATAATATATATATTTCTTTTTCTACATCTTTGTTCTGTTACTCTATTTTTTTTGTTATTACAATTCCGCGAATCCTGTACTGCCTGCTTTCATGCATCCATCATAGCCTTATCAAACTCCCCTTCCCTTCTAGAAATTACTCGTACGCCGCTTCAATACGGAGAAATTGCAAAAGTATTTCGATTTTGTATCCAATGGTTATTAGGAGCAGTAGCGGTCTCATTATTGAATAATGTGTCCCTAATTTACAAACATAGATTGACAACTTTATTTCCAGAAGTTCTTTGGATTTTGGTTAATTTTTCATCCCCTTTTGCAGGAACAAGGCAGCCATTGTAAAAGCTGGTACTGTTCACAAAATGCTCAAGCTGATCGAATCCGATAACTCCACAAGTCCATCTGTTTCAGAAGCCATAGTTGCAAATTTCCTCGGCTTGAGCGCATTAGATACCAACAAACTGGTAATTGGATCATCAGGTGCAATTCCATTCCTGGCGAAGAACTTAGATAAAAAAAACACTTCCCAAGTCAAACAGGATGCTCTACGAGCACTTTATAACCTCTCTATTTTCCCATCAAATCTTCCATTCATCTTAGAAACTAAGCTAATCCCATTTCTTCTAAACACTTTGGGAGAAGACATGGAAGTAACTGAAAGAGCACTCTCTATTCTAAGCAATGTGGTATCAACTCCAGAAGGTCGAAAGGCGATAAGCACTTTTCCCGAATCATTTGCAATGCTAATTGATGTATTGAATTGGGCTGATTCAGCAGGGTGCCAAGAGAAAGCCTCCTACATTTTAATGGTGATGGCTCACAAATCTTATAGTGATAGACAGGCTATGATTGAAGGTGGGATTTCATCAGCTTTGTTGGAACTGACTCTTTTGGGAAGTACTTTGGCTCAAAAGAGAGCCTCTAGGATTTTGGAGTGTTTGAGCTTCGATAAAGGGAAACAAATCTCTGATCATTTTGGGGGAAATTCTTCTGCTTCTTTTAGGAACTCAAATATTGTAGGTTGTGCAGAAGGTTTGGTGGAAGGATTGGATGATTTGGTGAGTGAAGAGAAGAAAGCTGTGAAGCAATTGGTGAGGCAGAGTTTGCAAAACAACATGAGGAGAATTGTGAAGAGAGCCAATTTGCCTCAGGAATTTGTGCCTTCTGATCATTTCAAGTCGCTCACGTCATGTTCCACTTCAAAAAGCTTGCCATTTTGAGTGCCTCATGGTGGTATTTTTTAAAATTATGAAGTTAGTCTCTCTCTATAAATCCGTTAGAACAATACTTGGCTACACACGGATGTGTAGGAGGAAAAAAAAATCATATTCTACCCTTCTTTCTTAACCATCGATAATTTAATGGTGGTAAGTAAGAAGATACCTACGCATCAGTATGCAGCCAAGTATTATTCAATCTATTATCCATTTATCTGGTCAATTAGTGTATTGTTTATCATAAAGTTAATATATTATAAATATATTAAAGATTTGTTTTATAGGTTAGGTTAAATATATGTTTTAGTTCCTATTGTGGGGTTATTTTTGCAATTTAATCATCGTTGTTTAAAAAAATTAAATTTGGTCTCTCACTTTGACTTTTATCAATTATACTTCGGTTAAAATTGGCTATGATAAGCTTACATGGTGGACATAAATTTAGAGGAGTTAAAGCTACCTAAAATAGGAAAAATTAAGGTCTCCTATAATATTCATTTGATTTTTTGTTTTTTATTTTTAAAAATTATGCTTGTTTTCTCACTATTTTCTTATTATTGTTTTCAATCTTTGAAAACAATAGAATTCTTTGAAACTATTGAAAACAATAGAATTCTTGGCCAAGTTTCAAAAACAAAAACGATGTTTTATAGTTTCCAAAACTTTTTTTTTTTTTTTTTTTTTTTTTGTAAAAAGTAGATAACAAAACAAAAGAAGAGATTTTTGTACGAATGACCCACCCCTCGGGGTGCGTAAAGTTTTTTGACCTTCTGTCGTGATAAGTAAGTGTCCTCTCCTTGTGAAAAGTCATTTGTACCCTTCGCTTATCACGAAGGCATCACAGTTGTCTCTACATGATCGTGCTCAGTGAAGGGTAATATAGACTTTGTGCACTTGCTTATTACGAGAGAAAGTCAAAAAACATAAGTTTTAAAAATTGGGTTAAAAAACCTCACGCATCCCGAGGGGTGGGTCATCCGTACAAAACCCCAACAAAAGAACTCATAGGTGGAAGTAATGTTTTTATAGACTTAATTTTAAAAAATTAAATGGTTATCAAACCGAGCCTAAAATTTCTTCCCTTTATTAAGGAGCTTAACTCGTCTAAATTATGCAAACTCAACCGGTACTAAGTACCATGTCATGTAAACTTATCTATCGGCCAATTTTCACAATTCACAATAATTTAAAAAATGTTAAAAAAAAGGAAACTAAATTGGAAAGACATCCTCTAGAGACCAAAACATATTTGGGTTGGATCATCCAACAAAATCTCTTGTGGATGATTGAATGATAGAACCAAGTCGAAGGCTGTTAGATTTTTTTGGAAATTCAGTAAATCCCTGTTTCCTTTTGTCTCTCCTACTGCCTCCATAGAATTTAATATTAAGGATTAACACACCACTTATTTCTGTTTCAAACAGTGTCGGTCGTGTTTTTTTTTTTTTGCCCCCTCCTAGAAAGAAGAAACCTTAGAAAGTTATTTATTGTATTTATTTTTCTTCCTTGAAATTAGAAGGTGTCGTTGAAACATGGACTGTCCCCACTGCCCTCTTCTTGTCTAGGAATCTTTTACTTTTTGATTTCATACATGTGCCTCTCTAATATTTTACTCTGCCTCTTTGGATCTGTAAATTTGAATTGAACAGAGTTTACTTCTTGCATTTAACAGCATCAACATGGATTTGTGATTTGTCTACCTCTCTTCTGTTTCTATTTGTTTGTATTCTGAATTTAAAATATATTTGTACATCGAATCTTTAATAGGTACTTCAACTTTAAATTTTGTTTCTAATACATGATATTAAATTGTAAGATCGGAGTTGTATTAGACAGCAAGTTTTTTGTAAAACGTCGAATAGGTTGGATCTATTAGACACAAAAATTAAAATTTTAAGGACTCATCAAACATTTTGGTTAAATTGTAAATTCGGTCCCTATAGTTTGGAGAAAATTAGAATTTCGTCTCCATGATTTGATAAAACCTCATAAATAGACCGTGGTCTTTTGTATTTAGTTGATTGTGTGGGTTAAGTAGTTGAGTTGGATAAAAAATGAGTTGAAAATTGACAACTCGTTTTTTATTCAGTTGGAGAATTGAACCTCTAACCTTTTAGTCAAGAACACAATTTTATGACAATTGAGCTAGGCTCGGTTTGACTTGACTTTAAAAAGTTGAAGGTTTAAACTTGTATTTGTGTTGTAGTTTAGTTTGTTTGTGCAAAGTTGTGGAGTAAAGTATATAATTGAAATGGATAGGAGCAATTTTGTTCTTCCCTGTTTGCAGAAGTAGCTATCTCAGAAGGTTTGGAGTGTGGAGGTGGTAAATACTTAAGCACGCATCTGCAGTCTGCACGAGGTAGATGAATGCATTTATGGCTCTTTAAGTACTTTTCACCTGCGGACTGCCATCTATTTTTTTAATTTAATGCCCTTTCCTTTCTTTCATCTACTCATTTTAAAGCTTCTTTTGACTCTTCTTTCTTTTTTTTTTTTCTTTTTTCGCATTAAATACCTGTAGACATAGCCCATATCTTTATTTTAAAAGTATATGATATATATAGACTCCATTACGAAAATAACTTTGATATTGCAACTAATATAAACATAGCTCAAACGGTATAGTGTAGAAACTAGTGACCAAGAAATCAGAGGTTTGAATCTCCCCACCCCACATCCTTTTTAAAAGGAAGTGGAATAAATGAAGGGAGTATAAATTTTTAAAACTTTTGTTTTGACAATATATGGGAGATTTGAACCTCTGACCTCTTGATCAATAGTTCATATTTTATGTTGATGGAAGTATGTTTGGACAAAAATTTAAAACATTTAGAACCATAAAACTCGAATTGAAACTAGGTCCAAACCATATTCACTTCACCTACATTTAATCAAGTAGATCCGCCAACATGAGCATAGCTCAACCGGCATAATGTATGAACTATGAGTAAGAGATCTCAAGTTCGAATCCCCCTCCCCACAATTTGTCAAAAGAAAAAAATCAAGTAGATCCAAACAGTAACAACATTTTTTATCCAATAAAAATAAACTATATTAATTCTTCTCCAGGAAATTATTGGAGAGGGAACATATAATATATACTGCAAATGTAGTATCATAACAGTGCTTCTTTTAATGCAATGAAGTGCTCTTTATAGATTTTGCTGCAACTTATTAAAAGTTGATCTGCAACCCACTTCATCTTTTACTTTCCTTTAACTTTTAGGCCTTTTAATTTGTGACTAGCTATAGTATAGTTTTTCAGCACAAAATCAAGTTCCAACTTTTCCCAAAGACTTTTGAGTATATTTATTAGAATGAGCTGTAATTCACATATTGCAAGTTTTAGGTGTTAAGCCAAAAAAGTAGCTGGGACTTGCAATAATCAGTTTTTGAAGGTGGTGTTGAGAATTTTCTGAAAATGACTTTCTTAGAAAGCTAGTGGCATAGCCACAATAACTCTTGATGTTTACAAGCATGTACATATATTCCATATTGCTTCTAGGTATTGGACTTATCTTTGGCTCAAAATAACTCATTTATGTCTCATTCTTTCTTTTATTTTTTTAATTTGTCTCATTCTTTTGATTGTGAAGTTAACCTGTAAACTAATGAGTATCATGGTTGGTAGTTGAGTTCTTTATGACTGCCTTATCTTGTGCAAAGAAGAAGAAAAAAAAGGAAAATCCTCCTAAAATGGAGTGGCACTTTCAGAATTAGACATGAGAATTTATTCATTTAATCTCTTTTATCTTAACAATAATCTATCAGCTACATATTTGGAGCTTCAAAGATCTGTATGTTGTTTTAAATTATGGTGGCAGCTATTTAGGATTTAGTATCGTACGAGTTTTCTTGGTAATCAAATGTAGTAGGACCAGGTGGTTGGTCTCGTGAGATTAGTCGAAGTGCATCCAAATTGGCTCGTACGCTCACGGATATAAAAAATAAAACAATAATAATGGTTTCTAGCAGGTTTCAGTAGCCCGACAGGAAGTGCGTGGGGCTGTAAAATTTGTGAAAAATTAAGGATGTTTCTTTGTGTCAACTTTATTTTCAGGTGAGAATTATGTTGATTATTTGATAATTATTGTCAATTTTCAAGCTCTAGATTTTGGAGGCAGGAAGATGGAATCATGGAGGGAATGATTGAGATTTTGCAAGAAGAGTGGCCATTGTCAACGTGGGACATGGTAATGTTCTTTTTCCCTTTTATGTTTTCTTCTTTCGTCCTAATCAATAATCATGTCATCCATTAGCATTAGGCTACTATTTTCATATCTTGATATGATTTTTTTTATTATTATCATTAGATTAAAATGTCTTTCATTAATACTTGAATTTATATTTCTTTTAATTATTAAAAATATAAATCATTAAGTTGATCAAGTGGTCATGAAACACATTCACACTATTAAAGTTCTTCTAGAGGAAATAGAAATATAAGCCCGTCTAGCTCAGTTGGTAGAGCGCAAGGCTCTTAACCTTGTGGTCGTGGGTTCGAGCCCCACGGTGGGCGATTTTGCGAATCATATATTATGTGTTTTTGAGATTAATTAATGAAATGAAATTATTTATTTTAGACAACTTGGAGAGATTTGAACACATCGAAAAAAGTTTAGTATAACTTAGCAATAGAAACATCACACTCAAAAAAAAAAAAAAAAAAAAAAAAATTAAACCATTGGCAATTGGATTTGATGAATCCCGAATGATTACTTTGTGGAAATTTTGGTGGAAGAATATTTTTTTTGAAAGAATAAGGTTCGATTTAGATTTTGGACCAACTGGGCTTCCAAACCAAATTGGTCATTGGATCATGGATGAACACATCAACGTGTGCACTTTTCATTGGAAAAACAAGACTATATTCGATATTTTCTTTGTTTCTTTATATATTCCTATGAACAAAAAAAAAAAAAAAAAAAAAAAAATAATACACTTGATAACAATTTCCTTTATCTTCTCTATAAATAAATCATAAGTATTACGATATATTTTGTTTTTAAAAAGTATATATTATGCATTTTATTAGTCAAGAATAATAAAGTATGAGTTGATTTATACCTAGAAAAATAAGAAACCAGATTTTGTTTCTAAAGCATGAAACAAACTAAAGATAAAAATATTTGTCGATATTTGATATCACACTCATACTAGTAGAGAGTATGTCCTGACCCTCACTTGCACTGTCTACACAGTGCAGTAACGACGCGCAAGTGTCGTCCATCAAGCAAAGATAAGAGCCGTTTGAAAAGTGTCAGGATGCGACCAAGAATGATGGTACATCATCTAACACCATGACGATGTAGAGACCCGTGACCAAGGACGAAAATATCTTTATCCATATCCATATCGGTAACTCAGATTTACGGATATTTCGGGAAGAATCACAGATATTACAGAAATTGATAGAAATATTGTAATTTTTTTAATAAAATTTTAGACTAAGCTTATTTAAGTAATACACTATTGCTTCAAGCATCTATTTCAAAAATTAGAACTCAAATATGAATAATAATAAAATAATAATAAAATAATAGATAATATTATTGAAGACTGAAAAAATGAATTAAACTTGAATAATTTATAGGCTACAAATTTTAGTCAACAAATACATGATTCATAATTCAATAATAAAATAATTTTTTACTTGATTTAAGAAATTAAAAAATATATTACAATATCCATAAAGTATACATTTTATACTTTAAAGATGCAACACAAAATTTAATATAATAATATATGTCAATAAATAAGTAAATTAATTCACTAATTAATAGAAATCTCACTACAAATAAATTCATTATGTAATAATAATACAATACAAAATATTGTATTAAAAAATAATTAAAAAAAAAAAACGATATTTCCGATATTTAGCCACAATTTCGACGATTTTGGGTAAAAAAGATCTTGCCCCCCAATATCTTTATCCACCCTTCGAAATTAGCGATATTTCGGTCAATTTCGGCGCTTTTTTCATCCTTGCCCGTGACAAGCCTTGTCGACAGTATCAACAACAAGCTCTGTGAGGGCCAGATGGAACCTGGATCTCAAAAGTCAAAAGGTTCCATCGATGTATCCATAAATCGAAAGGTTCGATATAAATATTAAGGGTTATTTTCAATATCTTCCACAAATACCCATAAAACATAAAAAGTAAAATTAGAATCACGATATAATATTTTCATTCTTGCTAAAATAAAAACCGAAAATAAGAAACAGGATTCAAAGCTGTTTGAAAATGGGAGGTCATTTTCATTAAATTTTCAGTTTCCCCTGAGTTGAACTGAACTATTATCCAAAAAATACAGGATATACTTTTTAACATACTATCAATGAATAGCAGCAGCAATCAATCTATGGGCTTCATCAGACATTTCTTAGAAGTAATCAGCAGCTCAACTTCATGTAAAACAGGTAACAATCTCTCAATATTTCAAAAACCTAATACCCCTAATTTTTAAAGTTAATACATGGTTGTTTCCTCACCAAGAAATTTCTACTTTTTCTCAGTAACAGGGAGGTAGACGCCTTCCGCAGCCAACCAGACGTTGTCAGCTCGCTTTTCTCGGACTCCACAGACCTGTGAAGGCATGTAAAATGGTTAGTAATTGTCACTTACAAATGACTAGCATCATCATAGCATGTTCACATTTTCTGATTTATTGAGATTATTATTTGTTGTTCTCTTCTCACCTCCTGCTGCCCTCCGGCTATGCGGCTGTACTTCTTGTTATGACTGTGTAGGTAGCCACTGGTATCGACGTGCTGAAGTCGAATTTTCTGTTCTTGCTTCCATGTCTTCCCACTCCCTTCGATCATAAGCCTATACAACTTTGCAGGTGAGTAACCACTTATACGTACGATCAAGCTATGTAATAAACATTTTTTTTAAGAAAATAATTCTCACCTCCAGTAATCACCAGTGTCGGATTCAGAATCTCCACCATAGCAACTAACCTGCACCAAGCAGTCTAGAATTAGCAAACATAGAAACCATAATTAGAATTTGAAATCAAAATTCTCATGTCCCATAACCATATGATGAAGTATTTATCCATTAGCCAGCTTGTAAAATTGGAACCAAAATCCTCTCATATCCCCATAACCATACAATCAGGTATACATATGGATCAAGCCAATTTCCAAAACAAGTCAGACAATGAACATCTTCATCATAATGACTAGGGAAATGGTTATGAAAATCATAGGAAAAGAGATGTCGAATGAATATAATGTCGTACTACAAATTAAAATCTTAAATACATTTGTTATTTAAAATATTATTTTTTTTTTGAGAAGAAACAAATTCATTGATGAATGAAAGGAGCATAAGCTCGAGCACCAATAGGTGAATTACAAGAAAGAAATCCAATTAGCTATCAAATAAGATAGACTGAAACTGGAAAATGGCGGTTTCTCCGGGAAATTCAATAACAACGGAATCCAATGCAGGGCAAACATTCCTCCTATAGCTGAATAAAATCTTAGGAGTTTGCGAATGCCAGAACTTTAGTACATGTACATCCAAATGGACTGAGTATTCTACAAACAGATGAGGGCAAAGTCATACAAGAAAAGTTCGTGGTGGTAAAAAAGATGTTGGACAAAGCACGTATTAGTTCTACAATATCAAGCATGTATGGTCCATTATGGCTTCCATTAGTAACTAATAACTGAATTCTCAGGAATATAATCCCAAGTTCAACAGCCATAGCAAAAAGATTAACTTTCTACCTCCACTATACACAAATAAGGTTGGTCTCAATGAATGCACTTAAATAATGGCAGCGTTGAGCTTTCTCTATGAATTCAATCATCATGAAGTATAAACACAACCACCAAAAAAAAATTAAGAACCTGTTTGGAATGAGTTTTTTAAGTGTGTAAATAAAATAACTACACCGACTCTAATAATATTTACTATTCACAGACTATTTTAACTCACACAACACACCAAATAGTCCCGAATGCTTAAAACACTTAGAAAGTCAATTATTTTTTAAAGACTTAGAAAATCATTTCAAACCGGTCCTAATTACATGTGGATCATCACAGGCAATACAAAGAGATGCAAAGCAATCCATATGATTGTGAGATAATTCAATCCTCAAAAATTTTTGTTAAATGTGAATTTCACAATTCAATAACCTCTAGATTTCCCGATATCGGGGATGCATGCAAGTGGCTGTGCAGCCATTTCCTTGTCCTCATGTGTTGCAATCTGATAATTGTCCCACTTTCAATGGCGTCTCCCTGTTTTGCAGATGTCCCAAGCTGAGGTCTTACTATCTGCCAATGATAAACTCATTACAATTGCAAACCAACACCAAAATTCTAGGGAGGGGATAAACAGATAACAATTTTTGTTCCACACAGAAATGTGGGGAGAGATTTACCCAGTAGCTATTGGAATCATCGACACTTTGAAACCCGGTGACCGACTGTTGCCCACTGCCAGAACCATACGGCACATCGTGGGAATGCAAACGGAATTTAGTTTTCTCGTGCATTAGCTTTAGAACTGTCCCATAAGTAACCTGTCCAACAAACACACCAATCAACATAACAACTCCAAATGTACGGTTCAGCTACTCAATTAACGCTCTGTTTAAGATTAGGGAATTACAGGAAAGCAAATCCAAATCTGCTTAAGAGATGGATTCATGTACATCTTTCAGTAAATAAAATACAATATTGAAAAGTTTAAGCAATTTCCAACGGATTATCTATCTGGATTCGTGTGGATTTTTTATGCTTCATTTATGTTCAATTCAAATCTACATTGCCGTTTTCCTCACTCATTAATCATTTCACGTGCATTTTTCAGTAAATGAAATACGAAGTTGAAAAGTTCAATCGATTTTCAAAGTATCATCTCTATTTCACTTTTCATGCTTTATAGTTCAAATCGAATCAACATTGTCGATTTCCTCACACATTAATCATAACATTCGCTAATTCATTTCATTTGATCGTTTCTTCACCATCATCTATTTCACTTTTCATGCTTTATAGTTCAAATCGAATCAACATCGTCGATTTCCTCACACATTAATCGTAACATTCGCTAATTCATTTCATTTGATCGTTTCTTCACCATCATCTATTTCACTTTTCATGCTTTATAGTTCAAATCGAATCAACATCGTCGATTTCCTCACACATTAATCGTAACATTCGCTAATTCATTTCATTTGATCGTTTCTTCACCATCATCTATCTCACTTTTCATGCTTTATAGTTCAAATCGAATCAACATCGTCGATTTCCTCACACATTAATCGTAACATTCGCTAATTCATTTCATTTGATCGTTTCTTCACCATCATCTATCTCACTTTTCATGCTTTATAGTTCAAATCGAATCAACATCGTCGATTTCCTCACACATTAATCGTAACATTCGCTAATTCATTTCATTTGATCGTTTCTTCACCAAGCATCAACATAGTAATCTAATCTGATAACCTAAATTTCTAATCAGAGAATCCAGCACGAACACGAACTAAATCAACACACATAACAAGGTTAACTAATTCAAACCTCAACGCCCTCGGAGGAGGCAGCAGAGGCGGACGCCGAGGAGGCACGATCGAGATCGAGACCGAGGAAGAGAAAAATCGCAAGACCGAAGAAACCGATGGCCATAACGAAAAGAACGGCGATGAACCAGTTACGCTGCCAGAAAGGCAAATCGGAATGCGACGGCGGAACTCTCTCTCTGTAGACAATCCTCGTCGGCGCTGACGGCGGCGAGGGAGAAGCGGATGCAGCAGATTTTCTCCGAGACAAACCTGAGGACCCTGAAGAAGCCACGATTGATCGGAAAAAACTAGCCAAAACCAACGACGTGAAGAAGAAATACCAAAAAAAAAGGAAGAATTTTGCGATTTCGGAATTTGGTTTCACTGGGATTGGATTTAAAGAATTAATCCAATTTTTCTTTTTGTTTATGAAGTCACGGAAATTAGAGTAAATTGGGGTTTTGGGTGACACGTACGAAGACTGTGTTTCGACGAATTGCATCTGTACACGTGGCGTTTCAGTGATGTGGATGGTTCTTATTGGATGCAATGGAGTCTTCCTGCTTTGGTCGATACTGACGTGGAGTCGCTTATTCGGACAATAACTAAATATTAGGCTAATTATCAAAAAATAATATTCAACTATTTGTTTTGTTGCCAAGAAGGCTCACATATTATATTTATTTTTTTTTAGTACATTGGAGGTGGGGGGATTCGAACCACAGACCTCTTAGTCGTCAACACATTCATATGCCCGCTGAGCCATACTCGCTTTGACTCACATATTTTATTTCATGTATAGTGATGCAAATGTTATTAATTGTAGAGATATATTTTAAAATTTTGAAGCGGAACCTAAAGTTCAAAGGTATTTTTATCATCTAGCGTCAAGTTTTTTAGTTTCAAAATAAAGTGAATTCATATTTGAATAGTTCATAAACTCTCGAAGATCAAACATTTTAACAAATTAACTTTTTTAAAAGTTGAAGATTCAATCTCAAGAATAAGTTGAAATAACACATACAAATCAAATGTATATTACACGTTTTAAATTTCTTTCGAAATATTGTTTCAACAATTTGAATATGTATTATGCTTTATGTTTTATGTTTTAAGATTAATATACGTTTCATATTAATTCAATTTTTTAAAACGGTTTTGGATTTTGTGATGTAAAATATGAATTTTCTAAAAATATATATATTTTTTTTCAACAACGTTTTAACGTTGAAAATTTAAATGCATAATTATATTTAAAATGACTAAATTTTTTTTTAAATATATTATTTATTGTAAACTCCATTAAATTAAAACATGTATAATATAATATACCATAAATTATATGATATTGTAAAATAACAAGTATACAAAATTTATAGGAAAATTGTAACAGATGACAATTTATAGTAAAATAATTAAAAATATAGCACTTTTAAAAAAAAATTGCGGATATGACAATTTTTATCACTGATAGTATGATCTATCGCCGATAGAAGTTTAGACTCAGTTTTTTATAAAATTTTGTCAGTGATAATAGTCTATTAGTGATAGTGATAGAAGTCTATTACTGATAGAAGTCTATCCGTAATAGTCCTAAAGTCTATGAGTGATAGCCACTTATTTTTTTGTCATATGTTTATAACTTGCATTTAAAAAAAAATATGTTCATAAATTAATTAATGATAGTTTATATTCAATAGTTGATAATTACTACTAATTTGATGATTTATAAATATCTCGTCAAACACCTTTTAACAATTAGTTAGTTGCCAAAAACAACTAGAATATAGCTCAACTGACATAAACTAATGATCAAGAGGTTTTAGGTTCGACACACATCCCACGTGTTGTAAAAAAAAAAAAAAATAGTTAATTCAATATCTAATTTATAAATATAGTGTCAAACATATATGTCAAATATAACTAAACCAAAGGGACCTTCAAATTTGCTTGTTACAATTACAAATTCAATCTATATTTCGATTTTTTTTAGTACGATAACAAATGTGGGGATAAAGATTTGAACGTTCGATGTCAAGAAAAAAATATATGTTAACTACCGCTAAACTATGCTCCGTGTTG
This sequence comes from Herpetospermum pedunculosum, assembly GCA_028017165.1. NCBI lineage: Eukaryota > Viridiplantae > Streptophyta > Magnoliopsida > Cucurbitales > Cucurbitaceae > Herpetospermum > Herpetospermum pedunculosum. Next base: position 84,567,325 of record CM051522.1, read on the forward strand.
ACATCTCTATTTTGATTTTGATGGGATCTTTCTTCATATTGTGCTGGTATGTATAGTACTCTCATTATCAATATGAAATTCGAGTATAACTTAGTGGATAAGACACTAATTATCACGTCAAATGTCGATAATCTTATTTCTCGTCACTGCAATTGTTGATCTAAAAAAAATAATATTACTCTCATTAATTGTATGTCACGGTTAAAAATAATGTGTAGCGAGTAAGTATTAAATAAGATTTGTTAATAAGGGACAATTTTTAGTGTGAACACATGGAATATACTATGGGAGTACTAGAAAAAATGGTCATGATGATGAAGTTTTGGTTGGTATTACGTGGACTTGTTAAGTAGATAAATTAATTTTGATGTCACATTGCCAAATTGAAACTTTTGAAATGTGACTTTGGATACTAGATCAATCCCCAAAGTCAAAATTGGTATTTTAACCCAAATTGTATTCATTATTCTTCCTTTATCGATGCACAAACACATTATGTATATATTACGTACATTGAAATCTTCTATCAACGTTAATCCGAGCATAATTTAAATGGATAAGATATCAATTATCATCTCAAAAGTCGATGATTCAACTTTCACCCGCATCTTTAATAAAATATGATATTTTATTTCATTCATCACACTTTGTCGGTTTAATTTCAAAACTACTCAATATTTTGTCGGGTTATCATACTATAATTTCCCTCTTGAATATGGAGAAAGGTTTGAGAATATTGAAAGATAAAAAAAAGTTTGCTGATGGTAGAAAGAGTTAGAAAAAAAACTTGTACTATGAGAAAACTTAGTCGATTTTCATTCTGTTAACTAACTTTCATTGGAAAATTGTAACAAAGGTCAATTTAGAGAGTAAAATAATTTAAAATATAGCATTTTTTAATTTAGAGTAAAATAATTAAAAATATAGCATCTTTTAAATATATATATATTTTTTTTTTGCAGGTATACAATTTCTATCCCTGATATTATGGTCTATCGTCGATAGAAGTCTATCGCTGATAGTAGCTTATCACCTCAGTTTTTTTATAGATTTTTAGTCTATCAGTGATAGTCATATATCAACGATAGTTTCTATTATTGATAGTCACTGATTTTTTTTGCCATATTTGCAAAATGTTTTAAATTTTGTTAAATTTGCAATTATTTTGGGTCTGATGTTTGTGCCACGAACCTATTTTCATTTGGGTAAAAAAAAAAATATATTTAATAGTCTTCCATATGTTTTTTTAATTCTTCCAAGTTTCAATAGAGGGGTAAAAAATGGATGGTCTCTAAGTATTTTAAAATAAGTTGACTTCATTTAGGTCATAATAAATTAAACATATATGATTTGATATAGTTTCTGTTCTTTTATAATATAGCAATAAATGATTTCAAATAAAATAAAATAAATAAATATAGCACTAATAATTATGGACATGGACATTCAAACATTTGATTTATAAAAAAAAAAAAAGTTATGAAACCACATTCATTCATACACAAAAAAGTTATTGGAGTTTGAAGAGGAAAAAGACACAACATTCAACCACTCATTTTAGTTTTAAAAAATATGTAGATAAATCCCTATAATACAATTACATTCACATTTTTTTTTGGGTAAAATTATTAAGTCACACCCGTAAGAATCCGTTATAGACAAACTAAGGTTTCGTTTGACACGAATTTTGAAGGCCATCAAAGTGATTTAAAATTAATTTTAAATATCTTTATGTTTGGTAAAATAAATTATTTATTAGTTTTAAGAAAATCACTTTTTATTCTACTCCACTTTACAACCGATTCTTTATAAAACAGTTGACAACAATCATTTTAAAAACTACAACAATCACAAACTAACTCTAGTGAGTATTAAATAAGTGAGTCTAGTTTAGTAAGCATGACAATTCACTAAACTAATACGAAACACGTGTACCCGACAAATTTACGGGTCAAACAACTAAACCAATCCAAAACTTCTCTTAACCTAGTAACGAACATAACCGTTTATTTATAACCAACTATTAAAACACTAAGGTAAAACACGCGATCTCGACAAATAGATCAATTAAGTAGGTCCAAAACATCTCTTAACCCGAGAACGAACACGATAAGATCGATTAATTAAGTCGGTCCAAAACATCTCTTAACCCGAAAAAAAACACGATGCGATCGATTAATTAAATCGGTCCAAAACATCTCTTAACCCGAGAACGAACACGGTGTAACGCTATGGATTACTTACAATTAACTACTATATATAGATTACTTCCATATATCTGTACCAAAAATCATGAAGACAATCCAAAATAGGCAATGATATTACCAATTTCAACACTGAAAGAAGCCTATTAGACTAGAAGTAGAAGATATAAAAAGGGAAAAAGAAAGCCCAAATTAGTCAAAAGCCCATTCGACAAGGTCAATTAGCGGCAATTGCTTTTGCTAAGGGCTTCTTCCTCTTCGGCCCCGCTTCTCAAAATTCTCTGTACCAAAAAAGCAGCAACCATTACTGTTTACAGATGAGTAATGTAAGAATTTAAGAATCAAGATCGTCTTCTCTGTTGAGAATCAAGATGAGATGATGGAAGTTAGACGAGCCCAACGCTGATCTGAGTAAAATTCTCCTTCTTCACTTCCCATTTACCGCTTTTTTCTGTTAATCTTCCTACAGGAGATTTCTCAACATCCAAAAATCCACACTCTCTTCCTGAGATTAGCGGCCGTGTTTTACTCTCTCTCCTAACTCCAGTTGTGGGTTCCGGCCGATTTCCGATAATATATCCGCCACAAGATCCGGTGCTCTTCGGTAATTCTCGTATTCTTGTTTTTCTCTCCCGCCACATTTACATCACGACTGAAGTTTATATAGTTCTTTCTTCAGCTGGGTTGATGAAGTGGGGGATGATTTTTTTGTATCTCTTTTGTAAATGTTGTTGATGGGGTCGTTTAATATTGATGAATTTGCTTCTGGGTTGTGTTATTTCTTTGAAAAACGCGTGTTAGGTTTTCTGGGTGGTGATGAAATGCTTGATTTTTCATTTTTTTGTCGAGAATTCGTCGTCGTTATGGCAGTGACATTTGGTGGTCATGCATTCGTTTTTTCTCTTCGTATTTGTTGGGATTGAACATGTTTGGCTGCATTCCTTTTCAGTTCATGTGAAAATATTTGTTTCGTTAGTTTTTTAATTTATTTCTGGGTTTTATCGTCGAGCGGTACCTACTGTAGAATTCTTCCATATTTTCTTGGTTGTTTTGATCTTTTTATGGTAATGTATTTGCATATGTGCAACTGTGGACGTAGGATTTTATTCTAAGGTTTCTTCTTTCTCAGGCGTTTCACATGGTTCATGCGTTTGTTGCATACTAAAGCAAACCCTAGAATTGAAAACTTTGTCTACCAATTTCGTCCACAGTTGTATATTTTCAGCTAAAGATTTTACTTTTGCAACTATTCATACCGTTCTCAGCGTTATCTTGTTATTCTTATAGCAGTTGTTATAACCTCATTTAGAGGGATTCATTCGTTTATTTTTTAATTTGTAGGAAGTGTTCTTGTGTTGTTACTATTTATTATTGTATGTCAAGTTACTAACGTAATGATTTTTATCATAAAAAACTAACGTAACGATATTAGTTCATTTATTGATTTTACTTCTTTTTTTGCTTTATCTTGGAGCAAATTCTATCCTCCATTTTGTAATTATGATATCACCACTCTCGGTAATTAGTTGAGATGCTTTTTGTAACTGCTCTTTGATAGGTCTTCATTTTGTAACACATTTCATATTATCAATGAATGGTTTCTGATTCCTATAAAAAATAAATAAAAAAACTAACGTAATGATTTCTTGGTGCAGAATATGAGTAGCCTAGTTGAGAGGCTTCGTGTTAGATCAGAACGAAGGCCAGTGTATAATCTCGACGAGTCTGATGATGAATTTGATTATAAGCATAAAAAGCCTGGCTCAATGCAAGAAAATTTTGAAAGATTAGAGAGAGATGACAAGGTTTGTTTACTTATTATTATTTTTTTTAATTCAAGTTCTAGCTGTCTTTTTCTGTCATATTTCATACGGTAGTTAAATAAATAGTTTTGCCTGCTTATTATTTTTGTCTAATCTATTTTTTTTCAAGTCCCCTCTTAATTTCATGACAACTATCTGTGAGCCTGATGAAAATGTCACTGGTCTTGGAAGCCATTAGTTCACGTAGAGTGTCAGTAATAATTGGAGCAGACTTATTCTCTTTCGTTCACTAGCATACTGACCCCATACTGAGTCACATTATCTGTGTAGGTGGTGCAAATTTACATTGAAGGGATTCAAACCTTTTAATAACTGCACAAAAGAAAAAAAAAATATAAAATATGTGAAGGCCTTTTTTTGATATCCGTGAGTGTGTGGGCCAGTTTGCGCGCACCTCGACTAATCTTACGGGACAAAACCTGTGTAATGAGATTTTTTTTATATTTGAACAAGACAGAACTTATAACAATGGTATGTTTATTTAAAATACTTATCCAAGGGTTATTGTGGAAATTTTTGAACGTCAATTGGAATTTGGAAGCTATCAAGTGGATACATAATTGAATAGAATCCTCTTTTGGAAGGGTTCTCATGCTTTCCCGTACTTACGGCTATCAGTAAGTGGAAGTAATGGTGTAATTCTGTTATGTCCCTTGTTATATTTCCCAAAATGATCTGACGTATAATTGGATGTCTTTCTTGTAATCACCATTTGGTGCCCGAGCTTTTGCTATTTTCATTTATCAATGAATCGTTTCTTCTAAAAAAAAAAAAAAAAAAATATTTCCCAAAATGATTTTCTAGTCTACTTATATTATGTCTGTTTAATTTCTTTTGTCATATCTCTTCCCATGGCAGAAAGAAGATGCATGTCAAGCTTGTGGAGAAAGTGAGAATCTTCTCTCTTGTGAAACCTGTACATATGCTTACCATCCTAAATGTCTACTTCCACCCTTGAAAGCTCCTCTACCTAGCAGCTGGAGGTGCCCTGAATGTGTATGATCCCTTTTTCGGAACCTCGAGTTATTTTTGGTGCAGCTGCAGACTTTGTGGCGATTATTGTCAGCCAATTTTTTTTCCATCTATTTTCATCTCACAGGTTAGCCCTCTAAGTGATATTGATAAGATATTGGACTGTGAAATGCGCCCTACTCTTGCTGGAGAGAGTGATGCGTCAAAGCTTGGTTCAAAGCAAATTTTTGTGAAACAATATCTCGTAAAGTGGAAGGGGTTATCTTATCTACACTGCACATGGTAATTTATTTTGATATTTTCCTACTGCTTCTGCTTTGTTACAGCAACCTTTTGGAGCTGTTTTTTTTTTTTTTTTTTTGTATAGATATTTATATACCTCTCAGTAGTAGTTTTACCTACATGCTTTCCTGATCTTTGCCATATCTTTTATTATGTTCCCTTTACTTTTAATTGTCAGGGTGCCCGAGAAAGAATTTATAAAAGCTTTTAAAACGCATCCTCGCTTGAAGACTAAAGTAAACAATTTTCATAAGCAAATGGCATCGAACAACAATGCCGAGGAAGATTTTGTTGCTATTCGACCTGAATGGACAACAGTGGACCGAATTCTTGCCTGCAGGTTTATTCTTTTCTTAGAGTTCTTTCCATAGGTTCCTCTGTAACTATAATCTTTCATCTGTCAGTGCCAATTCGAATCAATATTTTGCAGAATCCTTCGACCTTTTGCTTGTATTTTTTTCTCTAATGATTTGTTTTATTTTTTCTTTGAATTGACCTAAAGAGTTCAACGTTCGCATCGCCATAAACCCACCCTAAACTTGTATGGGGTGTAAAGAGACCATGAAGTTGGATCTACTTACTAATATAATGGTTCCCTTGGGCGTTACCCAACATTTTTTATGTTATTTCTCAAATCTTGAATATTGAAGTCCCTTATTGTCTGTTTCTAAAGAGTTCCTTACATCAATGAAAAGTTGCGTTTCTTGTTTAAAAAAAAAGTTAAATCCTTGTTTTTTGCAATATTTTCTAATGCTCAGGCGTTGTGGGATGGCGAATTTCAATATACAACTATTTTCAGTTTCCATGTCATGTTTGTGATAGGAATGCTATTGGGATATTAAGGGTATATTAGTAATTAGCTAAGAAGTTTGTTAGGAGAGTTTTGTTATAAATAGAGTGGGTTAGAAATGATGTAGGTATGCAATTGTTTAGTTGAATTAGGGCTTGAGTGATCTCAAGAGAGGGAGGGTCCAAGAACTTCAAATTACTTGGTTTATCTTGTAGTTCAAGTTCTTTATATATTTTATATTGCAATATATTTCGGGTTCTATCAGTTTGTTTCAAGGAATCAAGACAGTCAATTATTTTTAATTTTTGTGTGTGTGACTGGTTCAATACAATAGGCTAAACGACTATTTGTTTTTAATATAAATAACTGTCGACAGTTTTCATTTGATCAATGAAATAGTTACTGTTTCCTTTCAAAAAAAAAAAAAAAAAATGTCGACAGTCATATGGTTTCTCTTGTATGGTTGTAAATCTCTTTGACGTTTTAAATCACTTATCTTTTATTCATGTTATATATTACAATCAATTTGAATTAGAATGGTGGAGCGGAAACTGATCGACGTGGATGCTATTTTTCAATGATGTAGGGGAGATGATGAAGAAAAGGAATATTTTGTGAAATATAAAGAACTTTCTTATGATGAATGTTATTGGGAATTTGAATCAGACATCTCTGCCTTTCAGCCCGAAATTGATAAGTTCCATAAAATTCAGTCTAGATCCCGCAAACAGTCTTCTAATAAGAACAAAAGCAGCTATGGTGATTTTGGTGAAGTAAAGAAAAAACAAAAAGAATTCCAACAATGTGATAGTAGTCCTCAGTTTCTTTCTGGAGGTACATAATTTTGTTCTATACTTTTTAGTGTCGCATATTATATTTTTCCCACTATAATGTGATAAGCTGACTTTTTGGTGCAAATGAAGGAACATTACATCCATATCAGCTTGAAGGGTTAAATTTCTTACGTTTTTCTTGGTCCAAGCAAACTCATGTGATACTTGCTGATGAGATGGGGCTTGGTGAGTTATTGGTCCTCTTAGTAAAAAGGAGTGTAAAAAGAGGTTCCATTTGGACTTTAACTTGAAAAAACCCTTTTCTAATTGGTTACAGGAAAAACCATACAGAGTATTGCCTTTTTAGCATCTCTTTATGAAGAGAATCTATCTCCCCACTTGGTGGTTGCTCCACTCTCAACGCTTCGAAATTGGGAACGTGAATTTGCCACATGGGCTCCTCATATGAACGTTGTATGTATCTGTTGGTTATTAATTCATCAATGTTTGTTGGCTTGCATTACATTAAAATTTTACTTGCTGCAGGTTATGTATGTGGGCGGTGCCCAAGCTCGTGCGGTTATAAGGGAATATGAATTTTACTTTCCAAAGAATCATAAGAAGGTGAAGAAAAAGAAATCTGGCCAAATTGTTAGCGAAAGTAAGCATGATAGAATCAAGTTTGATGTTCTGCTAACATCATATGAGATGATTAACTTTGATGTGGCAACATTGAAGCCTATAAAATGGCAATCCTTGGTGAGATACTTATATGTTCTGCTGACATCCTTGCAAACTATGATTAAATTTGAGGTATCATAATTGCTAACTTACCATTTTTTCTTATTGTTGATTTCTCTTATTAGATTGTTGATGAAGGCCATCGGCTTAAGAATAAGGATTCAAAATTATTTTCTTCATTGAAGCAGTTTTCAAGTAGCCATCGTGTACTCTTGACTGGAACTCCTCTTCAGGTTCGTTTCAGATTATATTAATGCATTAGAGATCATAGGTCAGTAGGTCACTGATGGTTTTGACTTTCAGTCATGTAATTTATTTGGTTTTGGATTCTTCATTGCTATTGAATAGCATGGCATATCAGTATAATGGATAACTATTTCTTTGTCTTTTTATAGGTCTAAATTCTGTTCTTAGTTTGCTGCTTGGAAAATAAAACACTATCTGATTTTTCATTCTATTGATACTGAATTTTTTTATCTAAATGCGATGGTGCCATTGGTATTTGCAACCTTTCAACATGTTGAAAAATTGGTCCATTTATTGTTTTGATCTAATTTGAAGTATTTTGGGTCACGGTTGCTTGTTGTTTTTCCCTACTATTTGGGCAATTTTTTTTTAAGATGGTGTTATTTCTCTTTTCATTCTATAATTAGTTGCTCCGCTCATTTAAGGAACAAAATAATGTTGAGTTGAGCCATACATCTGTTTGATGTTCTCATCTCTCAACGTGTCTTTTCATATGTAAATTCATATAGCCAAATTTATAAAGTGTAAATGCCGGCATTTTTCTCACTGTTACTTGTGTTTGGATTTCAGAATAATCTTGACGAACTTTTCATGCTCATGCACTTTCTTGATGCGGGGAAGGTTTGTAGGACACTCCAATCAAATTAGATACTATGCATATGTTGGTTATAAATCATACATACATGATCAATGCAGTTATTGGGATTTGATCACTTTGGATGCTTATATTTTTTCAGTTCGGAAGTCTTGAGGAGTTCCAAGAGGAGTTCAAAGATATCAATCAAGAGGAGCAAGTCTTGAGGCTTCACAGAATGTTAGCTCCTCATCTCCTGAGAAGTAAGGTTCTTAAACTATGTCTAGTGATAGATTGACTTGATTGTTTGGAGTGCCAATATTCATTTGTATCTACTATCTATACTTTAATTGTTTTATACCCCATTTCTTTGCTTTGATCTAGGGAACACTATTTACAGCTATACCGCAATCACATTATTTATCAGCAAGTCCTCTGGCATTTTATATAGTTGCTTTAGTTAAACACTCTCTTGCGATTGTTTCTAGATACTTACAAGTAAATCTTGCTTACCTTGTAGGTTTCATTTTGAAAGATAGTCTTCCTTCACCGTAGGTTTCATTTTGAAATATTCTAGGATGAATAATTCTAAAAGGTGATTAATAGGCGTAGTAATTCAATGAAAATGTTGACAATCAAATGTAGTAGGGTCAAGCGGGGATGTTCTGTGAGAATAGTCGAGCAACAATCAAATTGGCCTGTGTGCATATATAGTAAAAGAATTTCATAGCACAAGCGGAATATTTTCGTCTCCATTAGTTTGAAGTGTTTTGTGTTAAAGTGTTTTTTCCACTCTTGAATTTTTTTTAGGGGTCAAGAAAGATGTCATGAAGGACCTACCCCCTAAAAAAGAACTTATTTTGCGTGTCGAACTAAGCAGTAAGCAGAAAGAATATTACAAAGCCATTTTAACCCGAAACTATCAAATATTAGCTCGCCGTGGTGGTGCACAGGTAAGATTACAAGTTTGCTGCCTCTATAAATTTTCATTTTCTATTTGAACCTTGTAAGATTGTTGAAGTTTAGAACTTGTCTTTCAGATTTCTCTTATCAACGTTGTTATGGAATTGCGTAAGCTCTGTTGTCATGCTTACATGTTAGAAGGAGTTGAGCCAGATATAGAAGATGCTGAAGAAGCGTACAAGTAATTTTCTACAGCTTTCTATGTTAAATAGTTAGATCGGAAAGTAGAAAGTTATGATTTTTGCCATATTTGTCTCTATCTTAATGCTTCATATTCTGTTTCCAGAATACTTTATATGACTTACATATATAATATATATAGAAGGAACGTTGTGGTATGTTAACAAACAACAAGCTGAGAGTCATATCCCGTGCTAGTTAGTTATGGTATTCCTATTGGTTAATTTATACTACTGTATTTAACTTGACAGGCAGCTTTTGGAAACTTCCGGGAAGTTGCATTTGTTGGATAAGTTGATGGTGAGACTCAAAGAACAAGGTCATAGAGTTCTCATTTATACACAGTTTCAACACATGTTGGACTTGCTGGAAGACTATTGCAGTTACAAGGTATGGTGCATCTCTATTCAAGATAACAAAGCTACCTTATAAAAAAAGCAGTAGCTGTTCTTATTGAAGAAAAAGGCAGAAACTGCTATGCTTTTGAGTAGAAGTTTGATTAGTACGATCACTTTCTGGGGCAGAGATGGCAATATGAAAGGATTGATGGCAAGGTTTGTGGAGCTGAAAGACAAATTCGAATAGATCGATTTAATGCCAAGAATTCCTCCAGATTTTGTTTTCTTCTTTCTACTAGAGCTGGGGGTCTGGGAATAAATCTTGCAACTGCTGACACAGTTGTCATATATGACAGGTGCGATAATATTCTCATTTTATATTACTGACAATGCATATGATTATTACTGAACAATGAATTTTTTTTCTAGGTTTTTGATGAGTTCACTGAACCAGCTTATAGTTTTCCATTCAATCAGTTTTATTAATTGATATCATTCTACTAATGTCCATCTGTAGTGATTGGAATCCCCATGCTGATCTACAGGCTATGGCTAGGGCTCATCGACTTGGGCAAACTAACAAGGTCTTTAATATTCTCTTTTGGAATGTTTTATGACTTACAGCAGCTGCTCACTGTTTTTACTTGGGGTGCTTGGTTTGATGTCGCAGGTAATGATTTATAGGCTAGTAACACGAGGGACCATTGAAGAAAGGATGATGCAAATGACAAAGAAGAAGATGGTCTTGGAGCATTTGGTTGTTGGAAGGCTGAAGGCTCAGAACATTAATCAGGTATAAAAATTCTCTAATATGTAGTTTTACTTTGTAGTAGCATGCAAACCCATGTTGAATTAGGCTCCGTTTGGGGTGGTTGTAGCTTTTAAAATAATTGCTGACAACTTTGCTTTTAGAAAAACCATTTGTAACATGAAGTAAATTAGTGTTTGGTAACTTTAATTTTAAACTTCAAAAAGCAGATTATAGTGTTTGGTAAAATAGTACAAAAAATTGTTGTGATTTAGCTAGAATGACCAAAGTAGACATTATTTCATTTTTTTATATAAGATAATTATTTAAAAATTTATGTGATTTAAATTGTAAGTAACATTGTTTAATCTTAATTATTTGATAAAAGTTTAGAAAAACAATTGTTAATTTTTTTTTTGAATCAATGTAATTTCATTCATATAAGAGAATAAGATAAATTTAAAAACAATATAAACATGAAAGGATAGATTTGGAATTTTTAAAGAAGAGTTAGAGATGATGACAAATTTTTAGGGAATCAGAATTGAAAAGTTGGTATAGCGTGATTTTTCTCTTATAAAAAAAAGTTTGTATAGCTAAGAGTAAAATAAAAGCGATTTTAGATAAATTAATAAATAATCAGTTTTACCAAACAACTTAAATGGTCACCTACTCAAAAAAACAACTTAAATGGTTAAGATTCTCCTCCCACAATCACTTTTTACTCTTGCAACTCAATCCCAAATGAGTTGTGGTGAAAGCTCAAGACGATAAGGAATGGCCTGTTTGGATTGCTGGTGAAAAAAAGTGTTTTTCAAATATTTATTTTCTTTTAAACATTTTTTTATAAAAACTGTTTAGAATTAAAACACCATGTGTTTGGTTACATTTTCTCAAAAGTGTTTTTATACACGAGTTTGTTTGGTTTGCTCTACACTCAAAATGCTTCTACAAATGTTAAATTACTATAAATGATGACTATTAAACACTATGAACTAATAACTCCAAATTTAACACTATGACCGGCTGACCGCTGCCGGTGATCGGTGGAATGGTCGCCGGTGGTGGGCGGCGGAAGTGAAGGTAGTGTGAGGGTATTTTGGTCATTCTCATATATCATGAAAATTTGGGAGGAATTCCCAATTAAACACTTTTTCTAAAATTTGGATTCTAAGTGTTTCACTCAAAATAGCTTATTTTTCAAACTCATTTTAAAAAAAAGTCATTTTGAGTGATTGTAGGACACTACAAATCTTATGAAAATGACTTTTTTTTCAAAATTAAACACTTGAAAAGGCAATCCAAACACACCCGAAGTTGCATAGAGAATTTATAAGTTAATCTTCATGAGTATTTGACTGAACATTTTGCATTTCAATTCAGGAAGAGCTAGATGATATTATAAGGTATGGCTCAAAGGAATTATTTGCTGACGAGAATGATGAGGCAGGAAAATCTCGTCAAATTCATTATGACGATGCTGCTATAGATAGGTAACTTTTAACTCCTTTAATTTAAACAATAACTATTTATATACATGTTATTAAATCTTATACTACCATTTAACACAGATTGCTGGATCGTGATCAAATTAGAGACGACGAAGCAACCGTGGATGAGGAAGAGGATGATGAATTTCTGAAGGCCTTTAAGGTTTTATTTACACTAATTATTTTCTTGTGCAGTCTTAAAGATTTGGCAGTTCAGCTGCATATTTATTCTCTGTTATTTTTAATTGTATACCAGTTTACTCTCTCTCTCTCTCTCCCTCCCTCCCTCCTTATGGTTTTCCCCCTATCCAATGGTGTTCCATTTTACACTCTCTTGGAATATGGGATGGGGGCTGGGAATTACTGAACAAAGAAGTGAACGAGGTTTCATTGCAGAACATATAGGAAAATGAAAAGAGGGGTGGGAGGATGGATTTTAAAGTGCTAGTTTATGCATTGATGTTGCTTGCTATTGGCTGGTCTGTTACCTCTACTGAACATGCCATGTTACCCGAGCTTAAACTAATCTTTGATCCTTTTTTTGGTGGCAGTATGTTTTACTATTGTTAGATTTATGTATTGTCATTGTGTTATTACTGCCTACAGATTACAGTTTCTATTTGAAATTTATGGAGCAAATGTGCCATAACTTAAATTGGGAAGAAGCATGGCATTTATGTACCCTTTTATTGACCTGTTGGATTTTTTATTTAATGTATCTTTGGCATTCCTTTTAAAGTATTTATGGATTATTAAAAGTGCTTTTTTTTAAAAGAAAATTGTTTGTGTTTGGTTAAAAATTTAAAGAGCAGTAAAAAGTGCTTTTTAAATTTTTTGATAATCAAATCTTTAATCTTCAATTGGACACTCCTATGTGGAGTAATAATAGTCTCCTTTCATTTTATCAATGAAGAGCGTTTCTTGTTCAAAACAAATCTCCAATTGGAGAGCTTTCATGTAATCACCAATAGGTGTTTGGAGTTTTCACTCCATCATTTCATCTATCAATGAAATTGTTTCTCTTCTCTATTTTTTTTTTTTTTTTTTGATAATCTAAAGTAGTTTTGAGAAATTCAAAAAGATACACTTGAGTGCTTTTAGAGGAAACATTTAACTAATTTCTTCCACAAGTGCTTATATAGTAAGTGTTTTACTTAAAATACTTTTTTTTTAAAAGGTGCCAAATGCTTACAACATCTGCTTCACTTTTGTGTTTTCCTGGGAAAAACGTCTTCATTTTTATTTTGTGAGTGATGCAGACCTAATCTGTATGCTGTAGGTGGCAAATTTTGAATATATTGATGAGGTGGAGGCTGCAAAAGAAGAGGCAGCAAAAAGGGCATCCATGGAAAGTAAGCCTGTCGCAAGCAACATGGAAAGAGCTAGCTATTGGGAAGAGTTGCTGAAGGACAAATATGAAGTGCATAAGGTAGAAGAGTTTAACTCTTTGGGTAAAGGAAAGAGGAGCCGTAAGCAGGTCAGTCAGAAATGACATCATTGTTATATATGTAGTTATAAATTTCTGACATCATTGTTATATATGTAGTTATAAATGATTCAATTCCTTCAAATCGTGCCACGTTCTTCAAGTTGTAAAATAACAGTTTTTTCTCTCTCAAGTTTCCTTATGGTTATGTCTGTCAGTTGAAACAATCTTTGGTTTCCTTTATTCTGCTTCATTAGTGTGCTTGTATTTTTAAAGTGGTTCATTATTTTGATTTTGCTAGACATCATTTTAAAGATAATGGCTCTCTCCTCTCTCTCTCCCCTCCCTCCCCTCACACCCTCCCTCACCACCCCTGCTCCATCACCGGATTCTTCCCCACTATAGCCCTTGACTTTTTCTGGTTTCTTTCTCCAATGGAAAAACCAAAGTACCCAAGATCATCCAACATTGAAAGAAAGAAATACACAGTAGACATTGATCAGAGATACAGAGGAAGTAGAGTCAAACTTACTGAAACTACCAAAGATAGGTCTTTCTTCATCTCCATACACTGGTCCTCCTTGCAATGGTTAGCCAAAACATTTGCTACTCTTCTCACTATCCCCCTTAACCAAAGCTACTTCACGGAGACAAGGATTGATGACCACCATCTTTGGGTTGAAAAAACACTGAACAGGAAGGGGGCATTGGCTGAAATTACCAAACTCGATAACAATGGTGGTCTTAACAGACTTATTATACCAGTGGGAGAAGAAAGATGTGGCTGGAAGGTTTTTTATACCCTTTTACATACCTCATTACCACCCCCATCTACCTCACCTTGTCTTATTAAAGACAAAACCAAACCAAAGCCAATTCTCATTAAAGAGACTGCCAAAACCTCTTATCGGAATGTACTTCTCAAAGGAAAAGAAGCCATAAAAAAGACAGGCAAAGTAATCTACCAACCAAAAAAGTCTGTTATTACTGAAGAATTTGCGACAGAGATGGACCCACAACCCCATTCCAACATTATTGTTATCAGAAGATGCTTCCATGATGAATGGTTTAAAATCGTTAGAGCTATACAAGAACATGTTGGAGATTTTTGCTACACAAATCCCTTCCAAGCTGACAAAGCTGTACTCACTTGTGGTAATTTGGAACAAGCAAAGGAACTTTGTAAGGAAAAAGACTGGAGCAAAGTGGGAGATTTTCAACTAAAGTTTCAGCCCATAGAATTTGCATCTGCAGGCAACGTATATACCTCTGTGGTTCCATCTTATGGTGGGTGGATAAAGATTAGGAACCTTCCGCTTGATAAATGGGATGAAAAGACCTTAAGATTCATTGGAGATGCTTGTGGAGGCTACCTCGAAACGGCTAAAAAGACCTGTTTGCGGATTGATCTAATGGAAGCATCCATAAAAATTAAAGAAAACGCTCGAGGTTTCATCCCAGCAGAGATCGAGATTCCAACATCACCGAGTATGGTTCAAAAAGTAAGCATTGACCCCTTCTTTGCCTCAAAATCGTATATAGGATACTCGGCCGGAATCCATGGAGCTCGACCGTCGATGACAAGCTCCGGTGAATTTTTTGAATTTCATAGGCACACTGACAAGTCTGCAAGCATCCTAGGGCCGTACCCTTGTGCAGAAAAGCAACCAAATGGCACGGTTACAAAGAAGTTGGATTGTCTTGAAAAAGCTCCAAAAGGTAAGGAAATTGACCTCCACACTCCATCTGGTACGCACTCATTAATTAAGGATGGTACTTTACACACTTTTGCATCAAAATCCACTGGTTACTCCAGTGAGGCAGATTTGACAGCCCTCAATCCATCAGAAAAAGAGACTTCTGTACCTTTTTTGACCCATTTTCCCAACCAAACCTCTATTTTCCCTATCTCACCAACAACCCCTCACCTTTCACCCGATCCTCCCCTATTACCCACTGCTCCATTACCCGACCCAATTCATGATTTGACTCCACGACCCGACCCAACGCCCCCTGTTTTGACCTCTTGCCTGGACCAGATGCCCTCGGTTTTGAACCCCCCACCCGACCCGATGCCCATTTTGGGGCTCACAGAAATTTCTCTCCCCCCTTTATCCATACCCGATCCCTCTCACCTCCAAAATAGTCCGAAAATACCCATTACCATTGCCAAACAAAATACATTCCTCATCACTGGTACCAAACATTCTACAAATCCCTTAAACATAGACTCTGATTCAGAAACCTATCTCTCTAGTCCTTACCCCTCCTCACCGACGCCATCTCTTCCACAACCCCTTATCCCTTTCAGCCCCAAATCTCTCCAGAATTCATCAATGCAGAATGAGTATGAGTATAGATCTTACATGGAGTTTCCCATGGATGAGACAGAGGTTGCTCTTATCACAGAAGATCATCATCCCTTGCAGATAGCACATCCCTCTCTCTTTGATCCAACATTACACCCATCAGTTTATCTACAGATGGTTGTCCCATGGTTGAAAACAATGGGTCTTGGAATTCTGCCCTTACCAGCTAAATTATCCAAGCAAGCAAAGGATTTGAGGAAACAAAATAAATGGGTTAGAGAAATCAGCAACCTCTCTTCCTCTGTCACGTATGAAAAGCCGTCTTCTTCTTCTCAACAGGGTGGGCAGAACAATTTTGTATGATCATATTATCTTGGAATGTTAGAGGCTTGGGCTGTGCAGATAAAAGGGCCCTCATTAAAAACTCCATCATCAAACACAATCCTACCATTGTCATTCTACAAGAGACCAGAGTTGCTTCGGTTGATAGACTCTTCATTAAATCTTTATGGAGTGCTAAAGATGTGGGATGGACAATTTTAGGATCAATTGGATCGGCTGGAGGCATCATCATTCTATGGAATGACCCATCTTTTGTGGTCTCTGAAGTCTCCAAAGGTCAGTTCTCACTCTCTTTAAACTTATCTCTTGCAGATGGTTTTCAATTCTGGATTACAGGCATCTATGGCCCAACAAGATCTGAGATGTATCATCTTTTCTGGGACGAGCTAAAGAGTTTATCTTCCCATTGTTCGGGTGCTTGGCTTTTGGGAGGCGACTTTAATGTTATTCGGTGGACCAGGGAGAAATCTGTCTATAGAAGACCGAATAGACATATGAACAACTTCAATGACTTCATTGATCAAGCCGCGCTGAATGAGTTCCCCCTTACCAATGGCTTGTACACCTGGTCCGATTTCAGACAGTCCCCTACTCTCACGCTTATTGATAGATTTCTTGCAAATGATGCTTTCATGGATAAATTTCAGAATGTTGTGGCTAAAAGACTTGATAGGGTTACCTCTGATCACTATCCTATTCAGCTCTCCTTTGGAGTGGACAATTGGGGACCAACCCCCTTCCGATTCCAAAATCATTGGTTAGAAAACCAAAGTTTTTCCCAAATGGTCGAATATTGGTGGCTCAATACTCCGTTAAGAGGATTTTCCGGGCATGGTTTCATTCAAAAGCTTAAGGGGCTAAAAACGGTTATCAAAGAATGGAATAGGGCTACTTTTGGCAGCAACCATCTCCAAAAAGAACATCTTGTCTTGGAATTAGGGATGCTTGATTCTATAGAGGAAACATGGGATATACAACTAGTACAAATTCAACAAAGACACTCTATAAAAGCCCAATTACTTGCCTTGGCTGTGAAAGAAGAATCTTTGTGGAGACAGAGCTGTAAGTTGAAATGGTTGAGTGAAGGGGACATAAACTCCAGCTTTTTCCACCGAATTGTGGCTGCAAGAAGAAGGAAAAACTCCATCCTTGAGATACTATCTACAGATGGCAGGAGTCTGATCAATGAATCTGACATTGAAGATGAATTCTTGAGATTCTTTGGAGAATTATATACAAAAAAAGAGGGAGATAGATGTTTGCCCACACCCCTCAACTGGGACCCCATTACTCCCCAACAAGCTACTGATATTGAGAGACCTTTCACCGAAGAAGAAATTCGACGTGCTGTTAATGAATTAGGGACCAACAAGACTCCGGGGCCGGATGGTTTTACCGCTGAATTCTATAAAAAATCATGGAACATCCTCAAAGCTGACATCATGAGGGTGTTCCAAGATTTTTTTAAGAAAGGTATCATCAACGCAAGCCTGAACGAGACCTATATTTGTCTTATCCCAAAGAAAGTTGATGCAAAAGGTGTGGGTGATTATAGGCCCATTAGTCTCATCTCTTGTATGTATAAGATTATTGCTAGAGTTTTATCCGAGAGGCTTAAGAAAGTTCTCCCCCATACTATCACAGTTTATCAATCTGCCTTTGTTGCCGAGAGACAAATCTTAGATGCATCACTTATTGCGAATGAGCTTATCGACGAATGGAAAAGAAAAAAGAAAACAGGGGTGGTCATTAAACTTGATATTGAAAAGGCCTTTGACAAAGTCGATTGGGACTTTCTTGATGAAATTCTTTTGGCTAAGGGATTTGGTCCCACTTGGAGAAAATGGATTAGAGGTTGCATTTCATCACCAAATTTTTCTATCATCATCAACGGCCGCCCGAGAGGTAAAATTTTTGCATCAAGGGGCCTTAGACAAGGTGATCCGCTCTCCCCCTTTCTCTTTATTATGGTCATGGATTGCTTTAGCCGACTTATGATACATGCTGCCAATAGAAAGATGATTGAGGGGTTTTCTATGGAGAGAGGCTTATTGAATATTCATCATCTTCAGTTTGCCGTTGACACTATTCTTTTCTCCACGAAGGATGACTTTGCTCTAGAAAATCTGTTCAATATTGTGGGATTTTTTGAAATGGCAACTGGGCTCAACATTAACCACCAAAAATCAGAATTAATTGGCATTAATATTGAAGCTCAGGAGGTTTTGTCCATTGCACAGAAGTTTGGCTGCAAAGTTGGGTCATGGCCAACAACTTATCTTGGTCTTCCCCTCAATGGTAAGCCTCGAACAAAGGAATTCTGGGATCCCATGATTGAAAAAGTTGGGAAAAGGCTTCTGTCTTGGAAAAATTCTTACATCTCGAAAGGGGGGAGACACACGCTCATTCAAGCTACACTTGCTAATCTTCCTTTATATTATTTATCCATTTTTAAAATGCCGAGCAAAGTTTCCTCTATCTTTGATCGAATGGTTAGAAACTTTCTTTGGAAAGGTAATGATGATAAAAAAGGTATACACCTTATCAAGTGGGATAAGCTTCTTACTCCTATGGAGAATGGTGGGCTTGGCTTACATAGTATAAAAGACAAAAACAAAGCTCTTTTAGCTAAATGGATTTGGCGTTATCAAAATGAGCCGAATGCTTTATGGAGGAAATTTATTGATGCCAAATATGGCTCTACCTACCTCAACATGAAGCCGGGAAACATCTCCCTTACAAAAGCCAATGGCCCTTGGAAAACAATCATGAGGTTTGGAGACTTGATCCATGACAGAACATCATTTGTGCTTGGGGATGGTGCAAACATATCCTTTTGGGATGATAATTGGATTGGGAATGAATCTCTTGCTAGAACATTTCCCTTGATTTACAATCTGTCTACCAAAAAACAAGGGGCTGTCAAGGACTTATGGAGTACAGAGCTTGATTCTTGGAATTTGAGACTTAGAAGAAATTTGAAAGATGTCGAGATTGATGAATTTGCCTCACTTATTCACTGTATATCTTCTGTATCAATTAACCACAACAAAGATAGAGTGGTTTGGAAGATGGAACCAAATGGACTCTTCTCTGTAAGCTCCCTATTAAGTGACATTTCTCCAATGATAAGTGAGCCCGACAATCTTTATGATCTCATCTGGAAAGGTATTCACCCCAAGAAGATCAAGTTCTTTTTATGGGAGCTATCACACAAGGCTATCAACACCAATGATAAGTTACAAAGAAGGTTACCTCACATGGCTCTTTCTCCCCAATGGTGCATTCTTTGCAAAAATCATTTAGAATCTCAAAGTCACTTGATGATTTCATGTCAATTTGCTCGTATGTTTTGGAATGAGTTATTTTCCTCCTTCAATTGGCAAACGGCCCTTCCGGAAGAACCAAAGCTCTTTCTTGCTCTTATCCTTGGAGGTCACCCTTTCAAAAAGAAGAAGAAGATTTTATGGGAGAACTTCACAAGGGCTTTTTGTTGGACCATTTGGCAAGAAAGGAACAAACGTATTTTTCAAGAAAAAGAATCTTCTTATGCTAGGTTCTTTGAAGCCATTGTTAATACGGTTGTGACTTGGACCAAACGATCCCCTCTCTTTCATCACTATAGTTTTGATACCCTCCTTTCTAATTGGAGAGGCTTTTTGTAACTTGGGGACACCCTTTCTTATGTAATTTCATATCATTAATGAAATTGTTTCTTATTCAAAAAAAGATTTTGCTAGACATCTAAAATTACTATCAGTATTTTGAAAGCTTCATTTTTCACCAAAAAAAAACTTTCAGAATTTAGAAAACCATTGAGGAGAAAAATTATAAGCTAGATGAGGACTCGAACACCTGTTAATTCTCCTTTGTGGCTATGTAATTCCAATGATTTTTTAAATTATCTTATTCTTTTGTCAACTACCAGTACCAGTTCTGGAGCACTCATGATATCTATAACTTTTTTCTTTGGCTCTTCCAGTTAAAGAAAATCCTTTAAAAGAGATCTCAGTCATAACTGGATTCGTTCCTCCTCACTTGACATTACTATTCAATTCATCTCTCCACTTTTTATAAATCTATAAATGCGGTTGTAAAAAACATTTTTTTTTTATAAGAAACAATTTCATTGATGTATAGAAAAATTGTAGAAAGCCCCATAACCAAAAGAGTTACAAAAGACTTCTCCAATTGGTCAAAAGTGTAGAAAAATTATAGGAGTAAAACATAGAGTTCAATTTACACCAAGTAACAGAGAGATTGACTATTATGTTCCATTTAACTTCATTGAAATTTAAATTTTCGTCAGTTTGTTTCAAATAATCTTTCATTACTGGTTGAAGTTTGGGTGATTTGAACTTTGAAATCCATTTAGATGGTATCTGTTGAAGAAGATGATCTTGCTGGACTGGAAGATGTAAGCTCCGAGGGTGAGGATGATAATTATGAAGCTGATTTGACTGACGGTGAAACAAATTCCTCTGGTATTCCTTCTGCAAGAAAGCCTAATCGGAAGAAATCCCGTGGTATATTTTCTATTTGCACCCTTTTAAGTTTCACTCTTTGATTATTTGATAATCTCTTAGTTTATTGTTCTTGACTCTTCATGGTTTGATTTCCAGTGGATAGCACTGAGCCACTTCCCTTAATGGAAGGGGAAGGAAGATCATTCAGAGTTCTCGGTTTCAACCAAAATCAAAGGGGTGCATTTGTTCAAATTTTAATGAGGTTCTTGCTAACTTTCGTGCTTTATTTTTATTTTTGCTGTCCCTGCTTCTTGTTTTATCTTTAACCTGTGAGTGTTTATGTTCCTTGCCTAGTTTCTTGTGTCTGCAAGTGAGGCCGTACCAATATTTGCATTTTCATTGTTTCCATGCTGTTAACTGTTGATTTACTTGATACAGGTTTGGGGTTGGGGATTTTGACTGGAAGGAGTTTACTTCTCGTATGAAGCAGAAGACTTATGAAGAAATAAAGGAGTAAGTGATGTGGATTTTACTCTATGAAAGGAACTGTTGGTATTGAATTATTACCATGTTGAGGAAAGTTTTTTACTCCTTTCCTCAAAAAAGGTGGAAGGACTTGCACCATCGTATACTCTCTCTCTCTCTCTGATGTAGGCCCACCTTTACCTGTCATTGGATAATCTTGAGTTTTACATTTTTTTTGCTGCAACAATTTGGTAAATTCGTATTGCTAAAATAAAATACATGCTATTAAAATGATAGGTTGCCCTTAGGCTTGAGACTTGGGGATTTACTATATGAGAAAAACAATGATAAAGAAAAACAATGGAAAGAAAGGCCGAGTGCAAGTAGATTTCTATTGCCTCATTATATATGTATGAATTATTGGGTGTTTGTGTTCCTGCATTCATTTTGTTAATATCTACTGATCATTCATATTGGGAGCATGAATCGAAGTTATCAAAATTATATTGGATGTTTGTTATCTTTTTGACAGGTGCAGAAATTTCTTTTACACCTATCACATTTTTAGTTTGTGTGTTGATTTACAATCACTACTTTTTGTTCAGATATGGGACTCTTTTCTTATCTCACATTGCTGAAGATATCACCGACTCCCCCAACTTTTCAGGTATTGTATCCTTAACGATGTGTCTGTGTTGTGTAAGAAAACAAAATTTTCATCAAGATAGAAGAAAATATACGGAAAGGTTACACAAAAAAATCAGAACTTAAATAGTGCTCGAGACCCTAGCAGTTAAAAGAAAAAAAGAGTGATGTTTGGATCTCAACAGTAATGCAGACTGAAAATGAAGCTTTAACATACATAAGACTTCAAATCTCTTGCATCCTTAATTGACTGTTAATTGGCCAGCTTTCTTGTAATCACCTATAGTTGCTCGAGCTTTTCTTTTTCATTTCATCAATGAATTCGTTTCTTATCCAAAAAAATCTCTTGCATCCTTAATGCTTCATCTTTGTTTTGCTGTTTCTGCCTTTTAATTCTTAGTGGAATGCTAATATTTTGATATTCTACATGATGCCCCGTTTAGATGGCGTTCCTAAAGAAGGACTCAGAATACAAGATGTGCTAATCAGAATTGCAGTTTTACTCTTAATAAGGGATAAAGTAAGCTTTAATAATGTTTCCTTTCCTGTTTTATTGTTGTAATTCCTTGTCTTTTAGCATGAAGATTGTTGTAATTCCTTGTCTTTTAGCATGAAGATTTGGGTTTCTATTCTACAAGTTACGGACTATTTTGGGGCTTTTACTTTTCTATGGATGGAACTATGGCTTAAATGCTATGCAGTCGTCCATTCATGGGGAAAGCAAAAAACTATAGAGTAAAGCTATAAAATCAACACTGTGGAGGAATATTTGGCTGGAAAAATTAACATAGTTTTAACTTGAAGGGGAAAAGATTGGTGGGAGATGAGGGAGTATAGCAATTATAGATCATCTGTAATCAACACAAATTGAGGAGGGATGTATAATTCCATGGGGTTTAACTTTCTTGGCAATTTTATTTCAGAATTTGAGAGATATGTTTGATGATTATTTTTTATACATTAAGTGCTCCTTTATTTTGATTTTGTAGTAATCTTTTCAAACATTTTTTTGCCAATGCATGTTTATTTGTGAGATCATTTATGAAATCATTCATTTTATCCTCTTTTGATTTCATTCTATCAATGAATTTTCTCTGTTTCATATCAAAAAAAAATACTGAGATCCTTTATTGTTCCTTTTTTTTTTTGGAATTATAGGCAAAATTTGTACCAGAAAATCCTAGTGCTCCACTTTTCACAGATGACATTTTATCTCGTTACCATGGACTAAAAGGTGGAAAACATTGGAAGGAAGAACATGATAGATTGTTGCTACTTGCTGTCCTGAAGTATGGATTTTCACAAGCTTACTTACTGTATATGTTTTCTTTTTATCCTTTGCATTGACGACTTAATATGCCATGACAAAGGGTTATCTATAAATTCACAGGTTTTCGCAAATATGTCTGATAAATTTGATACTCGAAATTTTAAATCCTCTTATCTGGCGTAGGGATGATTTAATATGAAAATATAAGTTTGACATCTGTGCATGTTAGTCACAGATGAAGATGCTGAGAGTGCCTCTTACTCTCTTGCATATTAAGTGTCGACTAATATTATTAGGTGATCTATTTGATGGGCAGATATCTATTCATGAGACTTGATTGTAGATTCTGTTTTCTTTTTAAAGCTTTGATCTTCCAGCACTAATCTTCAAATCTTCAAATGTAAAAGGCATGGCTATGGTAGATGGCAAGCGATTATTGATGACAAGGACCTCAAGATTCAAGAGGTGATTTGTATCGAGTTGAATCTTCCGGTCGTAAACCTACCTGTTCCTGGACAAACTGGTTCTCTTGTTCAGAATGGTGGAAACACATCAAACGCTGAAGCAGCTGGAAGCGAGTCTAAGGAAAAGGAAAATGGGGGTGGAAACTATGCTACATCTGATGTGCAGGGAGGAGGAACTGATACTGCTAACCCATCCCAGTTATATCAAGATTCATCTATATTTTATCATTTTAGAGATATGCAGCGACGACAGGTTGAGTTCGTCAAGAAAAGGGTGCTTCTCTTGGAAAAAGGGCTGAATGCAGAGTACCAGAAAGAATACTTTGTAAGTTTTAAACTCCAAGGCATTAGTGGTGTTACAAGTTATCAAAATTATGTCTCATATTAACAGTGGAAAACATGAACCACATTAAATGCTTCCCATAATCACTTTGCTTTGCTTCAGCATCTATAATGGAATTAGGAAAGTGACAAGAAGATTCTAGTTCAAAGTCGTGGAACCAGGTTCCTAAATTGAGTCATTAAAAGGATAAAGATATTTGTCATGGATGGTCCATCTCAGAAAAATTATCAAACTAAAGGGGCTCTTATTGACTCTTTATAGCTTGAGTTGCGATATGCTGCCTTTCTCATCTAGATTTAACATTTTTCTATATTAAATTGTTGGGTTTTAGACATCATTATATCAAAATCATCTTTTCATTGCCATAACAAGATTACTAGCTATCTTCTGCTTCCTATATCTTTGATTATGTCTAGTTCTATTTATATTAGAGTATTGCAAATTGCAGTTATGAATTGAAGTGGATAAGTTAGTATATACATTCTACATAATTTGAACTTTTGAGTTGTTATATAGTGATGCTTCAATTCCTTTTGGACTCAATTCTTTTTCCCTCCTCCCTCCTCTCAGGGTGACACGAAAGCAAATGAAATTACAAGTGAAGATATCGAGAATGAATCCAAGGTTTCAAACGTGCCAGGTCCTAGTTCGGTGGAGACTGATACTCAAAAGGTGGATCAGTTGCCTCAAGTAGATCCAATTTGTAAGCCTCTTCTCTTAAATAATTCGTTGCTCAAGAATGGCATTCATAAACTTCGTTATGTTATGGTTCAGTACTTGCTTAAGAATTATCTGTATATCTATCAGTAGTGCATTTGGAATAACTTTTTTCACTAGAGCACTTTTTGTATAGCACATTTGGTAGAAATATTAACTAATTGTTGTGTTTTTAGAATACTTAATATCACTTCTGTCCATGTAACCACTAATTTTTTTGAAGTGCTTTAATTGGGTAAAAATACTGCAATTTGGATTCTAGTGGTTGGATATTGCACTGTTTTGTTGTTTAGGGCAGTTCTGCTTTTTGTGCAACTACTTGGGAATAAATTGAGTTTATCCACTGAATTTTATGTGCTAGCAGAGGATGCTTCTGGTTCCAGCTAGAATCCAAGATTCTTTGGTGACAGGCTTTAGGGTAAAAATGACAATGGTTGAAAGAATCCTTAGTGGGTATAGATTAATTAAGTGAATAATCATCAGACTTTTTTAAGCAGACCATCTCTTGAACACCCTTGTCAAAAAATCCAAGATTCTTTGGTAACAGACTAATGGTGAACTACTGTATTTTGTCTGTGTAGCTTCAGAAGAAACATCTGCTGCTTGTGATGACAATCCTGATAGATTGGAATTAAGCCGGCTTTACAATGAGGTAATCCCTTTTGTTTATAAAAAGCGATTCATGGTGTTCATCTATGCACGAATATCGGCTTCGAGTTTTTTCATATATCATCCATTTTCTTAGCAGATGTGCAAGGTTGTGGATGAAAATTGCAGAGAGCTGGTCCGTGCGCCCTCTGGAAGCCACCATGCAGCTTCTGACTTGAAAAATAACCTTCTCCCTCTAGAGAAGATTATGGATGATGTGGACCGAATTCTTTCTCCACAGTCTAACTCCGCTAAAGAACAACCCGCAGTCGTTGAATCACTGGGCACCGATGTTGACCTTAAATCATCACCTGCGGATCCAGACAGTGAAAAGGCGGGTGTTGTTACAAACATGGAGATAGATCCTGCAACAGAATCCGGACCTCAAAAAGAAAGTGAAAAGCCTGAACCAGCATCTGAAGATCCAGGCTCCGATCAGTCAGAATCCGCAACTCTACAAGAGAAAAGCAGCATCGATGAAATGGAAGTTCAAGCAAGCGAGGACATCGTCGCACCAGAAGAACAAAACGAGGAAGGTAAGGCGCGGTTGATCGTGTTAGATGATTAGAGAAATACAAGTAATTTGCCAATAGTTAATCTTTTGATTTTCACCCTATGTAAGAATTGTAACATTGTAAAAGGAAAGAAAAATGTTAAGTATAATTAATAATACGGACTCCCATTTGGCTGCTTTAGAGAACACTGTTTCTTTTTTGTTTCCATGTTAATTTTTATGTACTAAAACTTCTGTGGGGTTAAAAAGGATATAGGTTTCTTTTTGACCCCTGCATTCGATAGATCTTAAAATTTTGAAAATATTTAATATGAAATGGGAGTGAAGCATTTAGGAAGGATGTACATCTAATAATTCACTCTATGGTGAACAAACTGCTACGAAATTCTCTATTCAGTTTTTTCTATTATAAACTTGACATCTTGATCGAAGACATATGTGAGTGGTTGACTTATGCGCTTTTCTCTATTTAACTCAAATCAAATTTGATCTAATCGATAACTGTCGACATTTAACGTATATACAAATGTTTTTTTTTTTTTTTTTTTTGAGTACATTGGGGTGGTGGGATTTGAACCACAGACCTCTTGGTCGTCGAGACATACATATGTCAGCTGAGCTATGCTCGCTTTGGCGTATATACAAATGTTAGCTCCTTGATTCACTATGTCTCTAAAGAAATTGTCCAATAAGAAAATTGTTTAACTCCATCATAGAGATTACAATGAAAACTTTAATATCATGGATTAAATTAATTTAATTTGAAATAATTTTGTGAAAGAAAAATATCTCATTTGAGCTTAATATTGCAATAACCTAAAGGGAGCATAGTTTAGTTTAATAATATTCTTACCTTTTCTAAAAAATTATAAATTTAACTCATATTTTGCGACACAATATTTTTTTTAAAGTCTTTATAAATTTAGTTCATGAACTTTGAAGTCTATCTACTTAGTCTCTAAATTTTTAAAATTATAAATTTAGTTCTTGAACTTTCAATTTTTTTAAAATTTACAGACTACTAGACACGAAATTGAAATTCTAAGATTTCATAAGACATAAAATTCAAATTTATATCTAAGAAATCAATTATTTTTGAATTTTTTTGAATTTGTTAGTCTTATTAGACACAAAATTAATTCAGTGACCTATAAACACAATAAAAAATGTAAGGACCTATCGAACACTTTTGAAAGTTCAGAACTAGACTTAAATCTCAAAGTTGGGGACTAAATTAAAAATTTAAACTTAAAAAAAACATGAACATAAAGCAGTGACTTAGATATGAACATAATGTGTGGTATTGACTACAAAGTATCCTTTTTTTAAATAAAATACAAATCATTGTCTCACCAGCTGCCCTGCTTTGTTTGCTATTTCTGTGTCGGTTTCAATTATTGACCACCACTTACTACTAACCTTATCCGCCGTCATTATCAGCATTGCACTTATTTTTTTAAAAAATGCTTCTAAAAACTTGAAAGATAAGATTTCTCAAGTCACCAACCAAAGTTATTTCAACATATTATTCTTCCTTTTACTTCATTAAAGACACAGTGTATATATATATATATAGAGGTAGCCATTAATTTTTTAATGTATAGTAAGCTTTAACAATTAGGCTTATATATAATATAATGGAAGCAACTATTCCTTTCCCTTCCACTTGCCAAACCCAAAAATAAAAGATTTTTCTAAATTAAAGCTCTCCTCCACCACTACTTACATTCACAACTAAAATGTATGGTGGGTTTGGCTTATTATCAACAATTATTAACCCACCAAACCCTACTTTCCCATCTCTCCATTAACAAAAAGAGAGTACCTTGTGGGTTATTAGCTGACATGAAGAGATTTATATGTATATTTCAATTGATATACCCATAAAGTTTTTGTCTTTTTAGAATACTAATGAATCTTCGATTTCAAAAAAAGAAGTACATATCAATTATTACTGCTGAGTTATGTTCTTTTTATCCAAACAGATTATCTTCATCGTCATTATATATGTCATCAGAGTGTATGTAAATATGAGATTTGTATGTATACATCCACTAATATATATGTACTATCAAGTTCAACTGGTCTTCTTTTACCAATTTGAGCATGATTTTAATTGATCAAAACAATATGCATTTATCTTAATGGTTAGATATTCGAATTTCCTACATTGTTGAACTAAAAGAAATGTCAATTTGACAAGATTAATACGAATGATCTTCATTTGTCCCATATGGGTTTCATTCATTTGCATGCAAATATTCTAAGTTCAACAACATTCATATATATGTATATATATGCATATAGTTATATATACATAGAATGAGAAGTGGTGGTGGTGGAATCTTAGGCAAAAAAAAAAATATTATTTGGCAATTAGATAGAAAGGAAGGAGGCAGTGCCAAAAGGGGGATTATATTCTTTTGTAGAATAATAATTAATTAAAAAAAAGGTGTGGAATAATTATTAAGGAATTATAGGAAAAGAATGGAGGGGAGAAAAAAGTAGAGAGGATGCAGAATATAAGGCAAAGTGTTGGGAAAGTTGGAGACATCAACAAAACATCACTGTGCTTCAAATCCACGCTTGCAATTGCTTTCCCAATCCAACCTGTTTTTCCAACAATTTCAACCCCACTTCTCCTTTTGCCTCATATATATATAATTAATTAACACCTTTGCCTTTTCTTCTATCATATAATAATAGAGCTACGTTAAACAAATAGCTCGGTTAAAATACCTTCGATCAAGAGGTCAGAGCGAGGTTTGAATCTACCATCTCACATATTGTCGAAAACATTCCGTTGATGATCCCATTGAAAGTCCATGTCATTGAAGTAACGATTTAGTCTTTGAATTGTAGCGTTTTGTAATGAGTTAATTAGTCTTCATACGTATATAATTCAACGTTTGTACTCAGATTTATCTATGAACTTTAGTGTGCAAGAGTATAATCGTTGATGAATTTATTTTTACAGTGAAATATCTATATTTATTAGCATGTAATGATTTATACATTGTAGTTTTAAAACACATTTGGTCGATGCATCATTTATTTGTAGTTTCAACCTCCACCCCGCAATTGTTGAATAAAAAAACCACATTATTACACACCTTCATTAATGGAAATTTTAACGGTGAGACTAAATAATTTAAATTTGATACTACAGGACTAGGGTTCGTATATCGTTACAAATTCTAAGATATAGAGACCATATGGTCGTCAAAGTGAGAATAATTCAACGGTAATTGCTATGTACTTTTACTCGTACCCAATCTATACTAAAAAAAACATATGGTCACCTATTATAGTTAAGAAATTAAAGCTGCCTTTATCTTTTAGAAAGTACACTGACACAATGTATTTTTAACCTAAAAACATCAACCCTAGGTTTCTTTTGCCTCCTCCTTTTGTTTTTTTTTTTTTTTTTGCTGTGAAATTAGTTTATTCTCAATCTCTTCAACAACAGTTGCAAGTTTGTACCTTTTCTTCACTGCCAAGCCTTCTCATGGCTTTAACTCAGTTTATGCCACCAATATTAATAATTTCTTAGGAACAAAATGTGAAATAATGACGTTTTAGTTTAAACTTCCACTTGCACGTATCAACATGAACATGACTCAACGATTAAGACATCTTTATTTTCTCTTAAGGTCGAAAGTTCGAAAATAGATTGAAAATGTCATCGCACATTTGTTGAAGGCAAAAAAAAAAAATCACCTGCCATGTATGTTAAGAGTATGCATCAAAATGGTTATTTATTCTTATTCATAGCAAGGACTTGACTCTTTTTTCTTTGTGGCTTTCTGAAAACACACAGCAACAGAATGATAAAACTAGGGTTTGGCAGAAAAGGGTTTGAAAGAAACAAAATTTATAGGTGATGAACAGTTTCTAGAGGTCCCTCCAAATTGTTGAGCCATTGAATATTAATGGTCATAATGATTTAGGGCAAAAACAGGTGGAGGGTCATTTTCTTATCTTCTTCCTTGGCACTTCAGGCCAGTCGGTTTTCGGTGATTCACTCCATTTTTTTTTTGAATTCAATGTGGTGTCGGGATTCAAACTTCTGACATTTTGATTGAGAGTACAATGCCTTAACAAGTCGAGCTATGCATAGTTAACTTATCACTATTATAGTCTTTTAGACTTTGTGTCCCTTTTCAACTTAATTTCAATTAAGTTCCTAAATTTTGAATTAGATTTCTATTTAGGATCTATTATTGACATTAGTAACAAAGTATTTTTTTTTTACAACATGTTGGCTGATATAGTAGATTAGTTAGATAGATTTAATAAACATGTAACATCAATGTTCTATTAATAATTTTAGCATACCAAATATAAAGTATAATCGAATTAGAAGTTTAAGAGATGTAATTGATTTTTTTTTTTAAGTTTAAAAACTAAGAAAGACGTAAACATTAGCATAGCTCAACGACATGATGTAATGTAATGACTAGTGACCATGATGTCCTAAGTTCAATTCCCCAACGCAACATGTTGTCAAAAAAAAATAAAAATAAATAAATAATATATATTCAAAGTTTCGTGGTAACTTTTATAGTTTATATTATATCTATGTTATGTCATCTCAACGAGATGTGCTCAAGAAATTGTGATCATTATTGATCAAGATGTTACAAGCTTCAAAGGATATAGGAAAATGTGGGGTTTGCATTATTGTGGATGCAATGTGTTGTTATCAATTATTATTTGTCACACAACGTAATATTTTGAACATCATATTATATAAAAAAAATATTTGGGAATTGGAGATTTTCGACGTGTTCCAAATAGATACTTTAAAACTTATTATAGTAGTTCAATTATTCATATGAGACAATATGCTAAAAAGTTGATAGAATACCTTATACCTCATCAAAATTAACACACACGAACGACATTTGATGTGTGACGACACGTTTCTATTTAATATAGTTTTATAATACAATCTATATATAAGTGAATATAAGGTTAAAATTTCTATTTTCACGAAAAAACGTTGAGCTCTCACACCATCATGTTAAATGTATATCATTAGAGATCAAGAGTTATTTAAATTTGTTTATTCTATACTACAAATTTGCTAGTCTTACAAGCACTTTACAAACCCTAGAATTCATAGTTAGTGACATATGCAACCTACTTTTTACATACTATGTAATTTATTCTTACAAATTTGAAATAGATGTATATATATAACATTAAGAAAGAAACAAAAAGATGAAAAATAATTTATATATAATTGTTACCAACCATAGTGTAGGGACCTAACTTAATGAAAAACAATTCACAAATTACAAGTTAGAGATGAACCCTAGCCAAGAATCTCCAACCCCAAGTCCTTATATTTACCCAAACTTCTCCTCTCTTCTCCACACAAAAAAAAAAAATCAATCTCAAAAAACACTACAAAAATCACTTCCTTCACAAAATGGCCACTTCCCATGAATCCCATTATTCCCAAGTTTCTCTTACAAAAACTCTCACTGTCTTGCCCAAAACCTTAAACCCTCCAAAAATGTTGGAGCTCTCAAATTTAGACAGGCAGTGTCCATTGCATATGTACCTTATTTTCTTCTACAAACCTTCTTCTCTTAACAAAAATTCATCACTTGATTCAGTGTTCACCAAATTGAAATTAGGTCTAGAAGAAACCTTGTCGATCTGGTCCCCGGCGGCTGGTCGGTTGGACCTAAAAAACCCCGCATCGGACGGTAAGCTGAATCTCCGGTGCGACAACCGCGGTGCAATTCTAGCTCAAGCAATCACAAATGTCAAGATTTCAGAACTTGGAGATCTCTCAAATTACAATGAGTTCTTTGAGAAGTTGGTTTATAAACCTGTTTTGAATGGCAATTTTTCTGAGTTCCCTTTGGTTGTGGCTCAGGTGAGAGATTCTCTCTTGATATATAAATACAACTGAAAAATATGTCAATGAAGAAAATCAAAAGGGTTTTTGATTTTGATTTTGATTTTGTTGTCATTTTACCTTAAAAAACATGTTGTTGAACAATTTAGTTTTTTTTGAGTACATTGGGGGTGGGGGATTCGAACCACGGACCTTGTGGTCATCAAGTCATACATATGCCAGCTGAGCCATGCTCGCTTTGGCTGTTGAACAATTTAGTTAGTTTCATGAAAAAGAGAAGAAAGAAAAATGTTTTTTTTTTATGGGATTTTATTGCTTGAGACAAAGAAACAAAAGATAAAAAAAAGTTTATGTCGAGGCTTTATAGGGCAAAGAGACAAGCTTTGGATTAGACAATCAACACATTTTAATTCTCACAGTCTGTAAAGCCAATTATTTTTGTTCCTTCTTCAAGATCTTCATATGATCATGATTCTAAATCAACATTACTTAATTAATGATGTTAAAACAAGGTTTTAATTATTACCCAAATTGGTCCAATTTATAGGTAATCTTTTTTATATAAGATTAACCTAGAGGGGTAATTCTGTCTTTCTTCATCTGTCGTCCTATATCTATATAAATCTTTGAATCGTTAATTTATACAGTTTTTAATAGTATGCTTATTATTTTTGTTTGATAACCATTTGGTTTTTCAAAATTAAGTTTATAAAGAGTATTACTTAGCTGTCAAATCGAGTATAGCTCAATTGACATAAGGTTGTGCTCGTGATTAAGAGGTTATGGGTTCAATCGTCGCATTAATTAAAATATTTTTGCAAAAAAGAGTATTACTTACCCCTCTAAATTTTTGTTTTGTTATCTACTTTTTTAAACTAAAGTCAAATTTTAAAAACTAATAAATAAGTTTTTTTTTTTTTTTTTTTTTTTACTTTGACTAAGAATTCAGCGTTTCTTTGAGAAAAGTGAAATACACTTTAAAAACTGAAAAAGTAAAAGTAAAATTGTTATAAACGGGATCTTAAGAATTATCAATACCTAATTAAGTTTTAGTCGTAGGAATAAGATTAGACTTATTAGAAACAAAATTGAAAATTCATGATCTTTAAAATATTTTTAAACTATAAAACTTAAACGATAACTATAACTTATAACTTAAAAGTTTACCGTAAAAAATATTTTAAAGTACAGGGACTAAACAAACACAACTCTAAAGGATTCAGAGACCAGACTTATAATTCAACGAACGTCAAATTGTTGTCGTTTTTTTCCCCTTTAATTACAACTCTTTGAAACATAAAATAATGTTCTTAAAAGCAGGTGACAAGGTTTGGATGTGGAGGATACTCCATAGGAACAGGAATAAGCCATTCATTATTTGATGGACCAGCTGCATATGAGTTTCTAAGTGCATGGGCAGCAAACTCAGCCATTTTCAAGGACAACAATAAGGATCAATTATTGCAGATGAAGCCAGTGCATGAGAGAGGGAGGCTTTTGATGGGTACCGACGATGCGAATCAAAGCTCGGGGAAGAGGGCGGTGTCGAGGGCGGTGGCGATCGATCATTTGTATAAGTTGATAATGCAAAATGGGATAATGGGGAATAATAATATTGAGGAAATGGGGAAAAAGGAATATGGTTGTAGAACATATAGAGTGAGTAGAGGGATGATTGAGAGGTTGAAGAAGAATGCTTTGGGGGAAAATAATGCTGCCTTTGCTTGTTCTTCATTTGATGTTATTGCTGCTCATCTATGGAAGGTACTTCAACTTACCCAAAGGTTTTTAATGCTTTGAATTTGTTTTTTTTTTTTTTTTGTTGGAAAAAAACATGTATGTTTTTTTTTTTTTGCAAAGATATTTAATAAATGCGGAAAGGGGATCCAACCTTTGAACTCTTTATCATATTAGTTGAGCTATGCTCACGTTGACAAACAAAAAAAAAAAATTGTAGGGACTAATATGATAACTGATTTTTTTGTTTAAATATGTGAACTTCAATAGAGTTAATCAATGGTTGATCGTGTATATTGATTAAGTTTCAAGTTTATTTTTTTAGTGAAACTTTGATATTTAATGAAATTAGTGTTTTTGAGAGATTTTGTTGTAGATTTTTGTTAAAATTAGTTGGTGGAGGTAGCAAAGGTTGAATAGAAGGTAAAATTTGCATTACTTATCCTAAGTCTAGGGTTAAATTTGATTAAATTGAAAGTTTAGAGTAAAAATTGTTTTTTTAAAATTCATGGTGATACTTGATCAACCTTGTCAAGCTCTAAGATATTTTTCTTTCAAAAAAAAAAAAAAAAAAAAAAGTTGTAAGATACTTTAAAAACATATTGTGATAAGTAACACATTTTTTTCAAATTCAATTAAAATTTGTAAGGATTTTATGTTTAGGGTGTGTTTGACCCCAAAAGGAAAACAAATTAAACTTTGAACTGCCAACGAGCATAGCTCAATGACACGATGTATGATCTAGTGATCATGACGTCTTAGGTTCAATCCCCCACCTCACCATGTTGTCAAAAAAAAAAAAAAAAAATAATAATAAACTTTGAACTCATTTTCAATGTAAATAAATGGTGAAATTATGAAATTATTACTTCCATTGGTTGCCTTTTTTATTATTTTTATTATTATTATTTTTGTGGATATTTTGATGTTATTTTGTGATTTTGCAGCAAAACATGAGTGTTCTGTGCAATTGAAATTAACATTTTAATACTGAATTTTAGGTATTTTGTTGACTAGATTTCTAATTATTTATTAGTTGATTTTTTTTTTCCCTTGATATTTTCAAATTATTGTAGATGGGATTCCCGTTAATGTATCATAGAGATATTTAGCAAAATACTTAAAAACAGAAATAATAAATTTGATATTTATAGGATGACTCAATGATTACAAGGTCTACAAAACTATTTTTATCCTTCTAGTATGTTCTAATTCTTCTTAAAAAAAACCATTTAGTTTCAATATTCTAAATAAATCCTAGTTTGTCTCATTCTGCTTGAGGTTGATTGTTTGGACAATGTTAAATATTTTATGTCTTAGTTTCAAACATATTACTCTGTACAGGCAAGAACTCAGGCTCTGTCAGTGAGCAAAGAAAAAATGGTGTGCTTACAATTTGCGGTGGACGTTAGGAACAAACTGATGCCTCCTCTGCCTAAAGGCTTCAGTGGCAACGCCTTTGTGCTCGCTTCCGTCGCCTTAACTGCAAAACAATTGGAGGAAGAAAGCTACAAAACAATAATCGAGATGATACGAAACGCCAAGTCTCGAGTCGACAACGACTACGTCAATGCATACAAACAAGGCCTTGAAGGCCCTCAGGCTTCTCTTCCTCCTCTCAAGGAGCTCACTGTTGTATCAGATTGGACCAGAATGCCATTCCACAAGATTGACTTCTTACATGGACAAGAAGAAGCTGCATATGCATCTCCTTTAAAGCCACCCATCCTCGAGGTCACTTACTTTCTGCAGAACCCCACAGATAGCAAGGCGATCGATGTTCGGGTGACTTTGCTCTCGCAAACTCTTGATGCTTTCTCTTCCTACTTCTTGACCAGGATGCAGTAAGGCTTCAAAAGTTTCTCTTCTTTTTCAGGGGTGGCTTTATTTTGTAGGGTATCCCTCTAGTAAGCTTCAAAGTTTGAATAGCATAAGGGTTTGTTCATTACTGAACAAATGGTCAAATAGTACTAAGAAGAAAAATGTGATTTCTGCATAGAATAAGAGAGAGGTCAAGCTTTTCTGGTCCAATCAGTGTCAACATTCAGATGGGTGTTGTAATAATTTCAATCTAATCTAAACTAGATATCGTTCCGAAAGTCAACAAAATCGAAACCAATCACGTGTAGTGTAGTGAAGCAAAATCATTACCCATATGAATTACAATGTACAATTGTTGACCAACATTAATAGCAATAATAAACAGTCATGAAATCAAAATGAAACAGAGACTTCCTTGTGTACTTTTGCTCTGTTCAAACAGGAAAACAGGCTATGCAGGAAGCTAAATGAGAACATGGTCAGAGAGCTGAACCTGAAGGCAACTAAATACATTAAAATCTGCTTGAGGCAAAACTAGATAACACTGGCTGTCCGATTCGAGGATTCTTTCTTCGGGTACGTTGGCTTCACATGCACGTTCCGATGGGATAATTATCACATCCAAAGTCTCCTTCCAATAATTTTCCATCATCTTGTTCCTGCAGAGTATCAAATTCTGTTTGTAATTGTGCCCACTATATTGTTACAGAGAAACAATGGCAATATTTCGCATAAGTGAAGCTCAGATAAAATTTGAAAATAACATTGAGAGTATAAGTTTTGGTCGATACCAAAAATGAAAAAAATGTATCTCTTAATATTAATATGGAAATGTATCTTCTGTCTCTTATAAAAAAATAATATTAATATGGAAATGTACACGTCCATGCCATTTTGACCCCCATTTGAGAGGCCAGCATTCCCTATTTAACAGAACATTCTCTCGGTTGCTACTCGCCCTACTCAAAATCTCGTTACTATCCCTCCTCAAGTATGCGCCATTTAAGAGAGACTTATCATTTTCATGAGAAATTTTTGGTTTTATCTTCTTCCCACTATCTGGAGTTTGAGTAATGAGTTGGAGCAGAACCATATCCATATATATCTGGTCAACAATTTATGTGTAAAGAAAAGAAAATAGGGGAAGGCCTAAAATGATAGATTAAAACAATAGCCAAAAATATGGAAAAAACTGCTTATCTCTGTCCTTTTTCTTTTCTTTTCTTTGTACTAGAACATCAGAATGAGAAACAGGAATGAGAATCAGGAAGCTATAGGAGATTGGATTCTTTGCAGAAGTCAGTTGCTCTAATTGCATAATTGGGAAGATTTCTAGGAAAAAGGGAATATTATTGCATACAACCAACAATTTTTTCCTAGAACTTGTGTATAATTTTCTCATAGAAACATGAATAAAGAAAAAGTAAATTTTGAGAAATTGGATATTCTATTATGATTTTAATGGGAATGGATACCAAGTTCACTAGATACAATCACAAAAGGGGAAAGAAATTGCAGTAAAAGCGGGAAAAAAGTTTATCGCTCTTTCTCCCTTCCAGCACCAGCCTACTAAGCCTTGAAGATAATGAGTTCAGTGACTGAAGCCTACAACCACTATGTGAAAACCCTAACAAGACAAAAAGAAAAGATGTTACCTGTTTCATCATTGCACATGCTATGTCTTCCAAGGAGCCGCAGTTACTCGAAGAAAAGCTAGATTGCATCTTTTGCTGATGATCATACAAGTACCCTTGTCTCAACATGAGTGATGTCTCCATAGCTGGTTTCTTGAATTGAACATGTTCCACCATTGCATGATCAAGAACCTTTCCTTGACTGGTCACATTAAAATCCTTTCTACCAGAGAAGATTGGGTTCTGATTTTCCAAATGCTTGGGTAACGTCTCTGCGGCACCATTCACTGGTATCAAAGAATTTGATGACCTACAGGCCACAGTCGTGTGGTAATAGGCGTCCTGTTTATGATCATTCCAATCTTGAACAGGAACCTTTGTGATTATTTGATCATATCTATTGCTAGTTGTGGCTGCTTGACGTTGAGAATCTGTTCTCAAATCAGGGGACTGGGTAGATATTGAAGTAATAGAAGAAACGTCAGAAAGACAATTTCCTATATGCAATGCACTGGTAGTATTGTCTCTCAACTGACTGTGATAGGAAGTAGCAATATTAGAAAGGTTGCTAGATGGAATAGTATTCATGTAGATCCTTGATGAAGGTGCAGCTTTCGACCAATTGTCACCAGTGCATCTAACATTATCGAGTGAAGGACGTGAGCTTTCTGAATTTGAAGATACAACCGAAATGGAAGATTGAGGTCCAAATTTTCTACCACCATGCATTTCATGATGCTGGACTTCTGAAATCAAGGGATTATTAGTTAATCCTAAAAAAGGATTAATCAAAGTACTGGAAGACATGTTTGCAGTTGGGAGGCCAATGGAAGCAGGAAATACTGTTCTTTCATCAAAAGCAGGGGAGATATTGTCCACATGGGTCCCATGCTTAACATGTTGTAGTTGATCAAGTTCTGATGGCTCGGGCATTCCCCGGAAAATATTCCCACTGCGGTTTCCAGAAAGCATAATTGGCTGAAATGCAGGCTGATCATTGCTTGAATTGTTCAAATTACCCAGTTGAACTGTTCCAGGGGAAGAAAGGCCATGCATACCCATACAAGCAGGAGTATTCAATCGACCAAGCATCCCGGTGGTTGGGATAGATCTATAGGAAGTGTTAGGAAACTGTGGAGGTCCAGTCAAAGAATGAAAACTCCCAATTCCGCCAAGAGAACCAATTCTCAAATAGGAAGGATCTGCGCTGCTCAATGCAGTCACCATGTTAGCTTGCTGGTTTGCTACACAGCTGATTCTCTTGAGATAAAGCCTGTATTTCTGCAACTCATAGAACTAACATTAGGCTTCTAAAAGTAATGATGGACCATAATAATCAAATCACCAGACTATTTACCTGGAGATGGCTAGCTACATTTTCTCTTGTGAGCTTTTCAACGTTCATCAAGTCCAAAATCTTTTTAGGCACTGCCTCTGTATTGCAAAAGGAGACGGACGGAGAAAGAACTATTAAGGAAAGTAACCCACCCAACCATAAATCGATATACAATTTAATAAGAAACCACATTCTGAAGTAACTATTGGCTACCAACATGCAATGGTTAAGTCTATAACTCAAGGACACATTTGTACAAACTACAAACTATAGAACAAATCATGTTCAAGTAAGGTCGTGATTCAACAGTTAAGTCTTATTGATACCATACCCTGAAGCTAAAAATAACAATGATTATAATCGGTAAAATCCAGTTATCCCATTCTTTCAAAGGCAAAGATTAGAAGTGTTGACTCAAGAAAATTGATTTAGCTGTTACCATTTTGTTACAGATGAAGAACCTCTTTTTTTACACAGAAGAGAGAGAGAGAGCGGGAGAGAGGATGAAGAACTCACTGTCTATGCCCAACTGGTTAACAGCATTTACAAACTTCCTATGCAGCTCCACAGACCAAACAACACGAGGCTTCTTCTGGGATGATGAGTCATCATTCTCTTGCTCATTATAGTCCTGGTCATCATCTTCATTGTAGTCCTGATCCTTCCTTTTTTTATTAAATTTCCCATTTGGATCTGCTTCTTCTTCTTCACCATTCTCAGAATCAGGCTTGTCCTGACTGCCCGAATTCATTCGGTCCCTCGGATCAAATTTCTTTCTCCTGATTACATGCTGCCAAATGTTCTTTAACTCCTCAATGCGAACAGGTTTCAGCAAGTAATCGCATGCTCCATGAGAAATTCCTTTCATCACAAGTTTGGGATCTCCATTTGCAGAGAGCACTAAGAATTCGTTGACATATCAAATTGAAACAAACAACAGATTAATATTCTGCAGTTTTACCTTAATTTTGAAAATAAGACTAAAGGATAAAAGTGCACCATAGGCCACTTTTAAGTAATGAAACTTTAATCCTGGTCAACTTTGGAAAATTTCAAATTCATCATTTATCTGTCTCCAAAATAGACCTTAAAAAAATTCATTGAAAAGCTTCCAGGCATAAAAACAAAGGGGAAGGCAACAAGATGAAGTTTGGTAGTGCAGTTTAAGGCTTACTAATAACAGGAAGGTCCATCTCCAGCCCAACAAGCTCTAGCAGCTTAAATCCATCCATGTCAGGCATGTGGACATCACTGATAACCACGTCGAACATGTTCTTGTTTTCTCTCAACAACTTGAGTGCCATAACAGCCTGGTTTGTTGTAGTGACTGCAACATCCAATAAAAAACAATTAACTTACATCTCATCAAGTCTTCAAAACCTAAATGAATCATTCAACCTATAGACCAACCAAGGAAAAGATCCAGAAATAT
The DNA here is from genome assembly GCA_028017165.1 of Herpetospermum pedunculosum. NCBI lineage: Eukaryota > Viridiplantae > Streptophyta > Magnoliopsida > Cucurbitales > Cucurbitaceae > Herpetospermum > Herpetospermum pedunculosum. The sequence continues at coordinate 84,606,893 of CM051522.1, forward strand.
TGCAGATTTAGTAGATCAGAAGAAATGAGATTTTGATGAGCATGGAATGTACAACAACACCAATTTGCTTGGGAATTCCATCTAAAGAAATGGTATGTATAAATGCAACCAAGACATGAACATCCCACAACCTAAAAGAGCATTCGAGTAGTATGTAATGATTCTCAATAACTAAACTAAATGAGAACAAATCGTACGGCTTAGAGAATTTGATAACTATCCTCATACAACACAGAAAAGAAAATCAAACTATAGGATATTATATTAAAAGTGTGTTGGAATTTGGAAATGGAATAGGAAGGGAATCCAAAATTCCCAAATTAAAGTTCAATACCAACCTTATTCCCTTGCATTCAATCAAGTCAACGGATCGAATAGATTTGACAACCCAAGTAACTAAGAAAAGATCTCACCAAAATGACCAAGTAAAAATCAAAATAGAGAGGAACAATCTTCACAAACAGAACAGAATCCACGAACCACAAACATTATTAAACAGTCAATTATAAAGAACAAAATGAAGGGCAAGAAACAGAGGAGAAGAGGCAATACCATGATACTGGCATCGACGAAGCAAAGTCTCCAAGATCAAAAGACAAGTGGGATCGTCGTCAACAGCGAGAACACGCATTCCAGCCGGAAATTGGTCATTTGGGTCATCGCTTCTAGGCTCAACCGTCATCGTTTCAACTCAGAACAGGCAAGAACTTCGATTGGGGGAAGGATTTGGGGTGTTTTGGGTGAGATTCGGCAAGACCCAGATGAAATAATGAGGAGAAGAGGGGATTTGAGGGAGATTAAGACATGGGATTAGGGGAAAGGGATTGAAAATTGTGTAATTAACGAAGCTCTGGTCAGATTTTGGCTCTGTGAAGGTATTAGAAAGATAAAATTGGAAATGGTATCTGAAATTATGGACGGACAGGGACGAGAGAGAGAGCAGAGAGAGTCTCTGTAGGCTTTGCTGAGAATGGAACCTCTCACTCTCACTCTGCTTTCGATGCGGATGCCAAAAAGAATTGGAATTTCGTTTCCGCGATTTGGAATTCCCGCGCGTGTTTTATACGCGCTATTCGACTAGGGGTTGACCAAGCAAATCTTTGGATTTTTTACATTTTTTTCAAATTAAAATTATTGCTAAATTATTGCTTTTTTTTTTTTTTCATGTTTTTTTTTTTTTTTTTTTAAGTACATTGAGGTGGGGGATTCGAACCACAGACCTCTTGGTCAAGTCATACATATGTAGAGAGAGTCTGTTGCTCGCTTTGACTTTTTTTTTTTTTTTTTTTTCATGTTAAGAATTGACAAATATGGAATGAATATTAACCTCCAACTCCGGAGATAATACCTATCAATTATCGTTTATTATCCCTTATTAATTTAATTAAAAATTGAGCAACACGAACGTAATTTAACTGCTTAATGCATATACTTTCGATAGGTTTAAATTCTCTCGTCTTACATCAATAATTTTTTTTTTTTAACATGTGGCACATAAAGAAGATTCAAAATCTTAAAAATTATATATGTATACTATCGCTTATAATTTTCATTTCTTTTTCGTTCAACAACATGTAGGAGTTGAGATTTGAACTTCTCGACTTCAAAAGAATGTATTAGTGTGGAGAGTTAAGTTATTTTCATGTTGACCATCTAAATATCTAAGTAAATAAACTAATAATCAATTTGTGAATTGTTCTATTATTTTTTATAAAAATGATGTTCCTATCTTTAGTATTCTCTTTATCTAGAAGAAAATTAGTTGTTGAGCTAGGCTCTTGTCCTTAAAATTATTTTGTTTATGCAAAATTTAGATAGTAAACAAAATATTAAAAGGTTTGAAATCAAAATACAATCAATAAATTTTGAATTTAAAAAACAAAATATATATATATATATATATATATATATATATATATATATATATATATTTTGGGTAGAAAATAGGCATCTCATTCAATTCCTTTAAAAACGGTGGGAACAAAAACCGTTTTATTTGCAGATTCCAAACAAGGAATAAGGTATAAGATTCTAAAGGCTAGGATCAGGTGTGTTCGGGAGCACAGCAAGAAAACAAAACCATAATTAATTAATTAATTAATTAATTAATAATAAAAAAAACTTAAAGTTTGAACAGCTTTATCTTTTTATAAAGTGAGAAAGGGATGCTTTTGAGATAAAAGTTTGAGTAATTTTGAAGGGGTAAATGGTGTTGGAAAACCCAACTCACAAGTGTGCATTTTCACTCTCTAAGACCAAGAAATCAAACCCTAATTTTTTTTTTAATTCAACATTAGGGTTTCCATTGGTTTTTAAACTACTTTTATCAATTTTGTTTAATCACAGTATTAGTTTAATACAAACAGCAAAAAGCAAACTTAATTGCACACATCTTAGATGAAATATTAATTTAGAAATATAAATTTAGGATATTCTATATTTTAAATTTCTATTCATCTATCAAACAAAATGTAGGTTTTGATTCTTCCTTGTTGAAGTCAACATTAATTGAATTGACAAAAAGAAAATTATGTCATATTAAAGTTGCAAGCTTTACAATGTAATTCTCACTAAAGAAATCACGTTTGTAAGAATATTAGAAATATTAGATATATACGAACCTTTCGATTTGAACACTTTTAAATTTTGTTGGGATTTAAATATAGTATTAGAATATGATATCATAGATTTGATAAGGTCATATATTCAATAGTAAAATTAGTTTTTTTTTTAAATATCATTTCAATGTTTTTGAATATATGTGTTTGATAGTCGATTTTAAAATTTAATGTCTTTTCTTCGTATCACTCACCAAAAGAATCCTAATTTTATTTTTTTTATTTTTGTTGTTAGACACACATCACTTATACTAAATATCCATCAACTTTCAACTTTTGTAATATATATATATATGAAAATTGTAACAGATGTCAATTTAGAGTAAAATAATTAAAAATATAACACTTTTTTAAAAAAATTGTGGATATGGCAATTTCTATCACTGATAGTATAGTCTATCGCTGATAATAGTCTTTTTTTTATAGAATTTTGTCGGTGATATAATAGTTTATCAATAATAGTCATAAAGTCTATCAGTGATAGTCACTGATTTTTTGCCATATTTACAAAAGGTTTTAAATTTTGCTAAATTTGCAATTAGTCTTGGTCTGATGGCTATTTGTGCATCCAGTCTTCTATATATATATATAAAAAGTTTGAGACGAAAGGAAAGATGCATTATATGCATTTTGCATGGTGATAAAAGAGAGAATTGAGAAAATGGTTCCAATCCAAAAACAACAAAGCCAACAAGAGCATAGCTCAACTGACATGATGTAACGACTGGAGATCCAGAAGTTTTAAGTTCCATCTTCCAACAATTTGTAAAAAAAAAAAAAAAAAAATAGACACTTTTTTGTTTGTTGTGGAAAAAACCAAACACTTACAAGCATGCTGATTTTGGATGCCCTATAAAAACTTTAAATCATTACTTGATGTGATTGGAATCTTTTCTAAAAAAAAAAAAAAATAATAAAAAAAAAAAAAATTAAAAATGGCTCTTTTTACTCTCTTTCTCCCTCAAAATTGAGATTATTAATTAAGCTATAATGAGGTTTTGGAATTTATAAGAAGAAGACAAAAGGGTTGGGCTTAGGTGGGTGTGTTTGGTTTAATGGAGGATAGTGGCTAAAAGATTTTGTAAATAGATATTCATAGATATGGTGATGTTACATTTATATACTATTATATGCTTTTTTTGTGCTTTGTGTTTCATATATATATTAGTGGGTGTGAATAGGATCTTTATATTCTATATCATACATTCTTATCATATATCATTCAAAAAATAAATAAAATATATCTTATATAGTTAATTTATTTACTTATTTATTAAAGTTTTATGTAATATTGTAAGGTATGCTTCATTATTTTGATGGTAAAGTTTTACTAAAATTAAATTTAATGATTGATGGATATATGTTTAGTACGATTTCTATTCTTTTCTTACTTCATGTGATTTGATTTTTATGTGCGATTCTAAAAAAATAAAAAAACATATATTTGTCTTTTGTTTTATAGTGGGTTTAAAAAAGTTGTTTATAATTGGATTCAATTTTAGATCATTTCTTAATAACTTATATAATTTATACTTTCTTTTTCCTTTTGTTTAAGAAAAAAAAAATCATTTCATGATTCAGCATGGTGTCATTCTCATAGTTATCTATTGTTTGTAAGCATATGATTTTGAATGAAAAAGGAAACCATATGCATAGCACTAAATAATAGGAAAATTGTAACATGGGTCAATTTAGAGTAAAATAATTAAAAATCTAATATTTTTTAAAAAAATTAGACTGAAATATTTAAAAATATAACATTATTTTTAAAAAATTGCGGATATAATAATTTTTATCACTGATATTATGATCTATCGCGGATAGAAGTTTAACGCTGATAATAGTATTTTTTATAAAACTTTGTCAGTGATAATAGTCTATCAGTAGTAATAGTCATAAAGTTTATCAGTGATAACCACTGATTTTTTGTCATATTTGCAAAAGGATTTAAACTTTGCTAAATTTGCAATTATTTTTTTTACGGTTGTTGTTTGTGCAACCCGCCCTAAATAATAAGTCAATTTTATTTATTTATTATTATTATTATTATTATTATTTATTTATTTATTTTTGAAGCTAGACCATATTCATATATGGTATAAGAAGTCAATTAATATACCATATATACTTATACCTAACTTGCAAAATGAGTGACTATAAGGTCCTAGATTCAATTCTCCACTTCGACATGTGAAAAAAAAAAACGTTACAAAATGAGTGCATAGTTAAGAATTTTATCCCGAGTCTAGAACACAATCATTAAAATAAAAATAAAAAAATAAACTTAATGAAAATGATTATTTAACTATTTGATTAGTGTAGAATCAACTACACAATACAAAATTCTGGATTGAAATTTCGTGACAAACGATTTGATACGTCATGTGCGATTTTGCAAACATTTTGAAATTTGGATTTTAAATACCACCCTACATGAGGTCTAATATTATATATCCTTAAAAACTTTTCAAATATTTATTTTTATGCTCTAATTTTTTTTATTATGTACTAAAAAAACTACAAAATATAATGAAGAGCAAAGAAGTTGGGGTTAATATAAACATAACTCAACTCGACATGATACATAAACTAGTGATCAAAAGATCAAAAGTTTAAATTCTCCACTCCACCATGAAAAAAAAAAAAAAAAAAAAACAAACAAACAAGAGAGAGATAATTTTTTTTTTTCTTACATATATATTTTTTCTTACATATAGATCAAAAGTTTATTGTCCCTAACCTTACAAAAAAATCTCAATTTAGTACTTAATTTTTTAATTTTTTTTTAATTTTATCCTTAACCATTAAAAATTCTCAATTAAGTTGCTCTAATTATTACTATTTTTTTATATATATAATTTAGAAACAAATCACTCCTGAACTATGAAGTTTGTTACAATTATATCTCTAAACTTTTAATTTGATCAATCTTCACTCCTAAAGTTTGATAAGTGGCTGCAATCAGCCTTTTGGATTCAATTTGGAGAAAGATAAATTTGTCAGATGACAAAAATAATCCTTAAACCAGTACTCTTCTTCTTCCTCTCTTATTCTCTCCTCCTCCGACCAACCTGCCACCGACGTCGGGATGGTTTGTGCAATAAAATCCTAAACCAAACGGGGTAAAATTGTAACAAATCTTATGATTCAAGAATGATTTGTGTCACTTATTAACAAAAAGAAACTAATGTCTCAATATATTATTTTTTTTATTAACATTTTCAGAAGAAACTCTTGTATAAAACATAATGTAATGGTCAACCAATTTTCTCATCATATTTTGAACAGATTTTTTTAACAAGAAGAGCCTGATTGAGATTTACAAAAATATTCAAGACTGAATTTGAGAATAATCCAAAAAGATTATAACTTTTGCCTAGCTATATTTTGAGACTAGACATAATTAAGGTTGAAATGATTTTAATTTAATGGAGGGACAGAGGATTATGAATGTTAAAGAGTTTGTGGGATTAGTTAATATTTTCTTATAGCCAAATCCAGCATAGCTCAATTGGCATAAAGACGTATCATTTATTAAAAGGTCAGGATTCAATCTCTTGATCTGCATTAATATTTTGCGGAAAAAAAATTATTTTGTATAATGAAACATAGTTATAAGACTTAGATTTTTATTTATTTATTTAATAAAATAAAAAAATAAAAATGAGAAGTAAGTACCTTCCTCCCACCTTCTTCTTACTGAAACCATATTTCCTCAGATTTGGTGCCTTCCCACTTATTACATTATTTGCCCTCTACTTTTTTAAATGCATGCATCTGTTACAAACAAAGAGAATTTCAATCTCAATAATATATATATATATATATATAAATTAGTTGTTAGACATGTGCTAAAATAGGTTAGTTGTGTCGTCTGACCACTAAATATTATTAAAAATTAGTTGATCTAATTTTAAAATATGTACATGATTGATGATGAATATGATTCATTGGAGTTGTGTGAGAAATTGACATAAGTTGATGCAATATTCATTGAATTAATTTAATTAGAAAAAAAATATTTATTATTTAATTTTTTTTTTTGACAATATGTAGGAATGACCGAGTGAGGGAATCGAATTTTTGACCTCTTAGTCAATAAGTCGTACATTATGTTAGTTATGCTCATGTTGACATTTATTATTTAAATTTATTTTGTAAGTAAGTTAGTATTATATGATATGATATGTATACTTTGAGGTGTTACTTCAATTGAATTACAATTTAATTCTTATTATATTCTCTTAAATTTCATGATTATTCCAATCAAATTCATACATTTTGTGCCAACACGAGCACGAGCACAAAATTGGTATAAAGCATGCATCTAAACCAAATGGGTAAATGATCGAATCCCCCACACGGGTGACACATTGTTAAAAAAAAAATCTTAAATTTTTTCATATTCCATTTTAGTCTTCCAACTTTATAGAATAACCATTTTAGTCTTCAATGTTAACCTTTTTTACATTATTAAATAAATTTTTAAAAAATACATTTATTTTACTAATGAGTAGTTGTCTATGTATCAAGTAATTTTTTTTTTTTTGACATGTAGTGGGAGTTTGCTATGTATCAAGTAATTAAACCCACATATAATAAATTTCAAAATGAGTTTTTTTTTTTTTTTGTTAATATATAATTTAGTTAAGAATGGAACAAAACATTTAGAAGTTGAAGAATTAAAAATAAAATAATAGAAAATTTAGAGAAGATGAAAAAAGGGAATTTCAATTTAAAAAAAAAAATATATATATATATATACATAGAAGCCTAATATTCAGCTAAAGCCCAATCTTGATTATCTGAAAAATGACTGTGAGGGCTTGAAGGCCTATGGGCCGAGATAAGGACTATGGGCCCATAATCGACAATACTGCCTCTGGCCCGTCTTGAAACTTTATGACTATCAAATTCATACTCTAATGTCTTAGAAACTTTATTATTACCACATCTTACAATTTTTTTTAAAATAATACTATCTATAATTGTATTTATTTCTTTAAATTGTATCTTTAAGAACAAAAAATTATTTTATATTTTCTATGTTTATTTCAATTTTCAATTATAAAAACTTAGCACAATTTTATTTTTTAAAACTTTATTTCAAATATTTGTTAAGATGGTTAGATCTATCGACAAGAGTGTTAAAAATTAGTGCAAACCAACCATTTATTTCTTTTATTTATTTTAAATCTTATGGTGTCATCTATTTAAGTTAGTGGCATGTATTTAGGATAATGACATGTGTGACTTATATTTGGAAGAATATGCGTTAGTGGCATAATGGGATTGTGATAGAGAATTACAAGGTTAGTGGGGTAGTTAGTAGGTTAATTGTTTACTTATTTAATTAGCTATAAAAGCTTGTAATGTTTTCAATTTAAAATCATCGAATTCATTTGAGTAATTCTTTCTTTCGTGCAATTTCTCTCTCGTTTTCACACTTCTGTTATCTTCGTTTTGTTACAGAGAGTATAGGAAAAGGAAAATTATCAGGGGTGAGGCTTGTCGATTAGCTTAGCAAACACGGATTGGGTTCTCCCTACTATCAATATGGAAACTCAATTCAGACACTTCTTACAGTGACTCCAGAAGAAGAAGAAAGGTCGATCTGGGCTGGTGTCTTCGTTTGATAGCTCAATACTTAAAAGTTGTCAACATGAGCATAACTCTGCATAAGTATAAACTAATGACTAGTTAGAGGTTTGATCTCTCATCCCTCATTAACTAAAAACCTTTGCGATTTTTTTTTCTTTTCTGAATAATATGTGGGAGTGGGGAATTAAACGATACATCATGTCAGTTCAGCTAGTGTGTGAACCAAAAACAAAATCATTATGAGAATATACCAATCAATTGCAAAACAATAAACCTTTATATATACGTATATTTTTTTTCTTCATAAAAACCTGAAAGGAGTATAAAAAATGAGAAAAAAATTATATTCAAAGTGATGAAATCCAAAATTAAATAAAATAGTGTTTTTTTCCTAAAAAAAGAATTGAATACTCAAATGTTTTTTTTGTTTTTTTTTTTTCTTTTGGACATGAATACTCAAATGTTAGAAAGACAAAGAAATCTCGTAAAGAGATTCAGTTTCAATAAAATAAATGAAGTAAATGATTCATATATGCAATCACATGATGTGTCCCTTTGGATAGCACTATGAGTTCAATTTCAAAAGTTTCAACCTTTTCCTCTACTTTCTTTCTTTTTATTATTATTATAAGTTAAAAAAAAATTAGACCTAACATAGCCAGTTGTAATTTTAACCTTAAACTTTCAATTTTATCAAATTAAAACTTGAACTTCATAAATATTGCAATATGAAGTGAAAAATATCATATCACTGGAAAGATATCTAAGTCATTGTCCCCTTATATAAGCAATCAAGAGTTTCGTGTGTGTCATTAGAACATGATCAAGCTGTGTTTATCTCCAATTAATCCTAACACTTTGTTGATTTTCCATGTTCAATTGATTTAACCCCTTTATCGAGCACTCTGAGTGTAGTTCACATGGTTTAAATGTTGGTGATGCCACAGACCTTAAGTTAACTTTTTTCGTTTGAATTTGTTAAAAACACGTGATCATTCACATGGGTCTCCACCACAAACCGACTCCAATTCCTCGAAGAAATCCTTGGAACCATCGGTTGCTAGATCGTCTCCTTCGTCTTCAATGCTTATGTTTTATCTGAATCCAGCCTCTTCATTTACCCAACAAAAACCGTCATAAAAAACCTTAGAACCACTCAGCTCCTCAAATTTAAAAAATTGGAATTCAAGATGTGAGAGGGATTCGAAGGAATTGCAAAAGGTTTTCCAATAATTGAGATTTTTTGGGATTGATTCCTCTAAGTAGAGGAGTTATTCTTTGAACCTAGAATGAGAAAAATGTTGAGATTGGGGGAAAATGAAAAAAAAATAAAATTATGGTGTAACGACAAGAACAAACTGTGAGGCGCATAAATTTAGAGTTTGATTAAGGAAAGAGAAAATTGATTTGAGGAGGTGAGTGGTTCCACAAATTTTGACGATGATTTTTGTAGGCTAAATTGAGAAGACTCGATTCGAATAAAACGTAAACGTCGAGGAAGTAGTTCCCGATGATGACCTGCTTTTAACAGATTTAAACGAAAAGTTAACCTAAAATCTAATAATGTTTTTTGTTTTTGTTTTTAATTTAAGAAGAAAAAAAATCTTTTCAAAAACCAAACTAGAAATCTAAACTAATTGACATTTATTCTTTTTATGACGTTGGATGTTTAAATTTTCATATTTTTCATATTTATTGCATTAAGAGAAAAAAAATCTAAGACTATGTAAATGAATCTCAGTCTATTTGATATTATTTGGGGTTCTGAAAAGCAGACAAATAACACAAACCTAGGAAGCTAAGAAGGTGAGAACACATAAGTGAAAATAGTTGTTGGTTCCTTCCATGGCAACAAAAATAATAATACTCATTCACAACAAATCTCTCAATACAAATAAAGATCTTAACTTTTATTTTAAGGGTTACCCCAACAAAGAGAGAGATTAGGGTAGAGTCAGACAGAGAAAGGACAGGGTGCCCTTAATATACCCAGAGATATTAGCAAGTACATATGTACGCATAGCTCTTTGACTTATTGTCATCAAAATTATCAATAACCAACCTGAAAAATTAGGTCACTCCGGACACCCTCCACTCAATGCCCTCTCTTTCTCTCAACTTTCTAACTAATACGTCTCTAAATTTTAACGAGCGCTTTCATACGGTCAAGAGACCTATATTAAACATGAAAGATCAAAGACTAAACTTGTAATTTAACAAAGGATTGATGATAGTGTTGAGGATCCCACATCGAAAAGATGAAGGGACCTCACTCACAATATAACATACATGGACTACTCCTCCTATCACCAATTTATTTTAGGATGGAACCTCATGATGTCTAATAGATAGATTTATAAACTACCTACCTCTTGATCATCAACTTATACATATATCAGCTGAACATGGTATTAGAAGGTAAGCATTAGGATTTTAATGGGATTTTTTTTTATATATATAATGAATATTACTTACCTATACTAAATAACTCAATTGATTAAAAAATTATATATTTATCATAAAAGTCACATCAATACATATAGGAAGACTTTTTCTCATATATGACCTAATTTCCTCAACTATATATTTTTTTCAATCACTAACAAGATGTCTATAATTAAAAACAAAACAAAAAATAATAATAAACCAAATTGAAAAAAACCTCAAACAATATGAAAAATTATTGGAGGAAATCGACACACAATGTGGCTAACAGTTTTAAGTTATTTTTAAAATCTACCTCCGACGATTTTTTGACAACATGTTGGAATGGGGGATTGAACTTAGGACCAAATGGTCACTAGGCGATACATCATGTTGTTGAGCTATATGCTCTTGGCTATCTCTGACGATTTTAAAGAGACCGTCACACATAAAATTATTTATGTCAAATATGTTTAGAATGTAACGAGACAATAAATGAGACGCGTTAAATGAATTTATAGACTTAAAGCACACGTTATTCAAAAACTATATGTCATATAAAATTCCAACCAAGAAAAACGTGATGGTTTTATAAAATTAAGTAGAGAGCTCAATGATTTTTTTTAATTTTTTGTTTCTTTAATGTATAGTACAGTTTTGAGCCTTTTTATGTACAATTTCAATTTCTTTTTCAAAATCCAAACCATATCCAATTAATACTAAACTCCTTTTCTCACTCCAAACAAAAAATAAAAAAATCTCTCATATTTCCAAATGGAACCCCAAACCGGCCGGAACCCATTTCCCGGCGACGGCGAAGTTTCCGACGACCGGAGCAGCCTTCTGGAGCTTCAGCTCTCATCGAATTCTTGTTCTTCAGATGGAACGACAAAACCCAGAATTTTCTCATGCAATTATTGCCAAAGAAAATTCTTCAGTTCCCAAGCTTTGGGAGGCCATCAAAATGCCCACAAAAGAGAGAGAATTTTGGCCAAACGAGTCCAAAGATTCGATTGGGCGGCGGCGGCGGCGGCGGCGATTCCACTTTACGGCGGCGCGTTTGATAGACGCTCGTTGGGAATTCACGAGCACTCTCAGCAAATGCAGAAGCCTACTACTGCAGGCTTTTTCGGTGGGCCTACTTCTCAGTTGTGGCCGAGGACGTTGTTTATGGGTCAGCAGCCGGCCGTGGGGCGGCTGACGACGGCGGTTGGTGGCCGGAATTTTGGGGGATTTGATGACGTGGCTGGGTGGCCGGCGATTGGAGGAGGCTCAAACGCCGGTAATGAAAGTAGTAATGTTATTATTGTTCACTCTCAGACCAAACAGGATGATCAAGATCAAACCAACTTCCTTGACTTATCTCTCAAACTCTAAGTCCAACCAAATTATTATTATTATTATTATTCTATTATCATAATTTTAGTTTTTTTTTTATATCTTTTTTGACGAGTATCGAACCTAGCATCCTTAGTCATTAGTTTATATGTCAGTTGAGCTATACTCGTTGAAATCTTAATTATTAGGTTAAATCGTTAGTTTTGGTTCATGAAATTTTAGAGTTTGTGTTTATTTAGTTTTTATATTAATTTTTTTAATAGATTTATAATTTTTTTGGGTTAGGTCTATTTAATATCTTTTAATTAGTAAAAAAAAAAAAAAAATGTTAGAACTTAGAATATTAATATAGAATAATTGAAATTTTAATAATATATCGAAAACTTTGCAAAGTTTAGAGATTACTAAATACTAGGCTAAATAAATTTTAAAAATTTAAAACAAAAATTTAGGTTGAAAGGTTGACATGAACTCATAATTTAATTTAACCTAATTATTGATTACTCCTTTTTCTTTTCTTCCTAAATTCATAGATTTGATTTGATAGCTCTACTTGAAAGTTGAAACACAAATGAAAGGCCATGCATTATTTCGAGCATTTATTGTGTTATATTATATTATAGCATTTGCATTTTCCAACGACTTTCTTTATTTTCTCTTTAATAAGAATCATTTTTTCTGCCAAACCGAGCATAGCTCAATTGGCATAAGATTGTGTCCGTGACTATGATGTCATGGGTTCAATCCTCGCCTTAATTAAAATACCATTTTCTTTTTATTTTTTATTTTAACAACATGTGGGGTGGGAGATCAAACATGTGCGCTCTCGGTTACTAATCTATACAATATGTTAGTTGAGTTATGGGAGTATGTAACTTTTAATAAATAATATAAATCGTTGTTAGAGTTCACTCTATTGAAGTGAAAACATTTAATTAATAAATATATGAGATCAAAGTTTGTAAATATTAAATATTATTTAAAACAATCTGTGTACATTAATTATTTTAATTTTAAAAAATATTATCTGAAATAATTGAATTGGTATAAACACGTGTACCATGGACAAATAGATTTGAGATTCGAATACGGACTCCGAAATTGTATATATAAAAATGTAATTAGAGATGAAAAGATTTAAAGTTTGAAGTATTTTGTTTTCCATTAATTTGAGTTTGTGAACCAATTAGATTAATTATAGATTTTGATAGATTTGATTATCATTTATTAACATGGAGATGGACAAGACAAAGAAATGGCCTACACTAATGAAAATGTTTAGATTTTAATTACTTTAATTAAGGTTGTAGAATTGCCGCTCAGATATAATATAATGAGAAGACAAGCACGCCACTTTTGCACATTTAACATTTTATTGCAATTTATAATTTTTGTTTATTATTACAATTTTTTTTTTAATTTTTTTTTTAAGTAAGGTTAGGTGGTCAATATGGAAAACCATTCCTTTTGTATTTTTTATTTTTAAAAAATATAATTTTAAAGATTAAATTACAAATTTAATCTTTTATACTATAATCCATTTAATTTTTTTAATAAAAAAAATACTACTTTTATGATTTTTGTTTTTTTGTTTTGTCATCTATTTTTTTTTTTTTTTTTTTTTAGAAAATGTCAAAATTCAAGTGAAATTAATTTGAAAAACTTATTTTGTTTTTTTTGGAATTTAGTTAAGATTTCAAAAAAAAAAAAAAAATTGAAAAAAATGAATATTATTGTAAAGAAATTTGAGAAAACAAGTATAATTTTCAAAAACTAAATGTTTATCAAATGAAGTTTTAATTTGTTCGTGTCTAATAACACCTAAAATTTAAAATGTCTAATAGTCTTACACTTTCAATATATGTGGATGGCCATATTTGCATTTGCATTTTGATTTTTGAAAATTAAGCTTAGAAATCTTACTTCCATTTTGTTATCTACATTTTACCAATATTTTCAAAATCCAAACAAATTTTAATTTTTAAAAAAAATTTGACTAAAAATTTAAATGTTTTATTAAAAAATATTCAAAATTATAAAAAAAAATTGTGATAAAACAATAGCAATTTAAAAAAATAAATAAAAAATCAAAAGGTATCAAATGAGACATGATTAGACACAAAATTGAAAGATTAAGATTTATTAGACACAAAATTAAAAATTCGTAATCAGTGAAACACAAGATTAAAGTTAAAAAAAATTATAAGAATTGAATTTCTAACCTCTCGATCAAGTGCACAAAATTCAGTTAGGCTCAGTTTAACAAAATAAATTAAAATTTATAAATATATTAAAAAGAAACATTAACCTTGATAGACTAGTGGGTTAATACCTATTTTAAAAGATTTGGGCATATGATATGATGGGATGAAATTTTGGTAATAATTGGAAGTTAAAAGGGTATAATTGTCATATTGGAAGTAGCACTACCCAAGTAGCATGTAATGTGTCACTTTCATTTGGTGATGCAAAATCCAAGGAGGATCTGCTTTCTTTATTATTTTATATAATAAACTCACAATTATTTGATTCCTTTATGCTCTTATGTCAATGTGTCACCAAAAACTATATATTTTAAATTTTATTTCATCATATTTATTGTTGATGAAAAACCAATTATAGTTTTCAATTTCGATTTGAGTATCAAAATTTTATTTTACGAAATTAAATTTTAATTACATGAAATAAACGTACATGCAAGTTATATTCCAATTTTAAAATTATTCCCAGTTTGGTTCTCGATGATTCTTCAATAACTTAATTAAATCAAATTCAAATATTGATTACTGTATAAAAAAAAAAATTGCCGTTTGGAATTACAGTAGCTTTAAATAATTGCTGGCAACTTCGTTCAAATAAGAGTTGTACCCATACGGAATTCTTCTGCATGGGGCGTATTCGACCCTTACCGAATTCATTCTATTGAAGCGTTACGTAAAAAGCAAATAAATTCACTCTAATGGACTTAGCTTGGACCCGTGACTACGAAAAATGACTGCTCAATCATCCCGCGACTAAGATAGTCGCGCCAGAGGTCGCGCAGCAGCTTCCCGTGGAGCCTCCTGGGAGATCGATCACTTGGGCAGCTTTGGCCTGCAGCTAAAAGCTATGAAACAAGTCTGCAGTAGTTCAAAACTGGAATTGGCGTCCGGGTCGAAATATGGCTTTCAAATTAAGTTCTGAATTAGTGGATGCTGCCAAAGGGAGTGGCGCAGATTCCACGGTAGCTGTCGTTCTAGCACGACATTAGGGGCTTGGTAAGCGTAAGCTATTTAAGTAGGCTCGAGAAGGGTAGGCTCGGGCCTTGGGCTTTTTTTTTCTGACAGGAGGGCTTCGTGCTTATAAAAAATTTGCCTATCTTTTTTCAGCCGCCTTCTCTTTCCTTTTCATTACAAACAGCTGTTTTTTAAAGCTAAGGTTGCAAATTGATTCTTTTGGTATTGATGACCAAGAAAACTCTGGAGAAGAAGCAAGCTTCAACGCTCCCCAAGACTACAGAGCCCTCATTATGAGGAGGGTAAAGGGCTTCCAACGCAAAGCTCCTTGATAGCTGGAAGTTCTCCCCAAGACTACAGAGCCCTCATTATGGGGAGGGTAAAGGGCTTCCAACGCAAAGCTCCTTGATAGCTGGAAGTTCTCCAAAAGTATGCCACGGAGGGTGAATCAGGGCCTAAGATCAGGCCGAAAGGTTTGTTTTTATAAAAACCAGCTGTTTTACAAAAACAAATTAATTTAGCAGTAGACTTAGATAAATTGATTACTGTGTTTGGTAGATAAATATTAAATCATTATAATTTAGTTATAATGACTAAAATAGACATACTATAAAAATTTGTATAATTTATTAAAAAAAAAAAAAAAAGGTATTATTTTTAAAAAGAAATTTGACTGAAGAGCATAAATTTAAATGATTTTTTGAAAGAAAAAAAACTCCCAGCTTTTCCTTTTTTACAAATATAGTATGAACTAGAATTATTCAAAATTATATTTGAATTTGATATGAGTTTTGACTGTGCTTTCTTTAAAGAAAAAAAAAATTAACACTAGCTTTATTTGAAGAAAAAAAATTATATTACGCCATTTATGTAAATACCTCCTCAATAATAATACTCCAAAGGTACTCTAAAAAAAATGCATTATCACTATCAGCTACAACTTATTCAAGAAGGCCGCCACAATGTGGTTGTCTCTTTAAAACCGTCGAATGTAGATCTTGAAATTTGATTGTCCCTAATAACCATTGCATACAAAATCAATTTTTCTCTCTTAATTCAACAATAAAAAAAACTGTCAGCTATATTGTGGCCACCTCCCGAAATAAGAATAATTCCTCCGGCATAATAATGAATAGGCATATGAGCAGCAAATCTTCCAAGCACAGTCAGATCCAGACCAGGTTAACTTAAACTCAGAAACATTCATGAGGACAAGAAAAAGTCAAACACCAGAAAATCCTATAATATATATCATAAGCTCACATGTGAAAACAACAAAAGTAAAAAAGTCTTCTTTCTAATCTCTGCAATTTGACAGCAGGAAGGAACTTAGGATAAAAATATAATAATAAGCATTAATGTGTATTTTACTTAGTTGAACATGAGAGAGAAATCATAAATCATAAAAGCAAGAAAAGAAACATTGGCATGGTTATTCAATTATGATGGCACATGAGGGCAACAGCAACAACAGAAGCCAAAGCTACAAATGTGAACAAAATCAAAAGCAATGATTTTACTTAGTTTCAAACTTTCACTTAATCATAATTCATATACATTTAGCTTTTGAAAAGCATGCTAAAGGAGAGAATATAACACCTTTGGCATGTATAGAAGGTCGTGTAGTTCAAAAGAAAAGGAAACAGGAGATCAAATTTTTGTCTCTAATTCTGATTTGAGAACTGATTTCTACAAAGCCTCACCTTTTTCTAAAAGGTTCATCTTCCTAACTCGACATTATTATGAGTACCACCACTAGGCACTAGTAAGAGAAATTGGCCACAACCTTTAATGGCTTCCATTCCCAAAATGTATACTGTTTTCTCAACTAAGAATGTTGTTTTGAAAGTGATTGACATTCTTTAAGAAATCTTGATCCCAAAACCATACTATGATTTGTATTTCCAAAAGATAATAATTGCAGTATAGCAATTACAGTCAACCAACATTGATATTGATAACAAACATCACATGAAGAACAATCACACAAGTTTTCACCATATATATATATATATATATATATATCTTTGAGTGTCTAGGCCAGCTTATGTGCATCTCGATTAATTTCACGGGACAACTGTCTGACCCTACTACATTTGGTTGCCGGCAAAACTCATAGAATATAATATCCTAGGTAAGTAGCCGTCATGGTTTGAATCAAAGAACATTAGGCCACCCATGGTGGTTCATATGGATATATAACCGATAATAGTCTAGGGAATCAATAGTGCAGTCATTTCTTACGTTAATTATACTACGACCAATTTCCAAGGCTTTTTGTAAGTTGTAACTATGTTTTCCCCCCTTTCTTTTGGTGCTCTCGACCAACTGGTGGAGAGCCTTTTGTAATCAGTAATCACCATAGGCACTAAGTTCTACCTGTTTCTAATCACTAGGCCGACTAATTTTTCTTTACCTTTTGTACCTCTTTTTTTTATTAACACAACTTCACTGTCCCCTCATAAAAAGAAAACAACAGTCTATATGTTAAAGTTAAATTAATCATGATTCATGAACTATGATTATTGCAACTGATGTATGAAGAAAACATAATATTGAATACCTTAAAAAATGGTAACAACTGCGTTTGATGGTGCCAAAGAAGAGAGTGATTTATCTCTCCACAAAAGACTCGACAGTTCCCAACCATCGAATAAGTTCACATCTGTCTTTGTTCATCATATATTCATGCAGAAATACAGAGAGATCGTTATCTATCCCCCTTTTTGCTAAGAACTCCCGAAATTTCTTCTGAATTTCGCCACTCAATTTCCTGAAGTCAACAAAAACCAAAAAGATCGTCAGTAGACAAAAGAAGTTAAGGGCACAACAAGCTTAATCCTTAACTTCCTTAAACTAAATTGTGCACTGCAATTACATCCCACCAATATCAGAGGAATTATTTGAGAGACTACAACAATGTAGCTGACAATTTAAAAAGAAATTATGGGAGGAGCCGCCAACTTGGCCGGCAGTTTTGTACCACTGTATGTGGGAGAGAGAAATTGCAAAAATAACTTTGTATCTAGTTTTTTTTTTTTTTTCTTTGAAAAGAAACCGAACTTTCATTAGAAAAAATGAAAAAATACAAGGACATCCAAAAAAACCAAGTCCACAAAAAGAACACCACTAAAGAAAGGGGCTGCAATCAAGCAAAATCAATCTAACTGATAATTACAAAAAGGCGTCGTCACCGTCGCCGATGCCCGAAGGAAAACATAGAACCTAATGAAGGACCAAACATCAAAAGGAGATCTCTCCAACCCTCGAAAGGTTCTATTATTCCTCTCACCCCATAAACCCCACAAAATACCACACACACCCGTTTGCCATAAAAACCTTTATTTCTTGCGAAAGAGATTGTATCTAGTGATTATTAGGGGACATGTAGATTTTGGAATCAACATCTAACGGTTACTAAGAGGCAACAATGGCGGCTTGCTTGAATAATTTTTCCAATTTAACACAAATGAATGTATAAGAGAGGATTTAAAAACTGTATTTCAAATACACATTGAACGACTACTAAGAGCAATAGATTTTGAACTTGCATCGAGACAAAACGTTATGGCAGCCACATTGAATACTTTTTCCCCATATTGGGCATCCAAATCCACATCAAAACAGGCAATGATTGGTAATCACCCAACAAAAATGGCTGAATGAACAACAAATTCACAGAAAGGACGAGAAACTGAGAATCTGAGATAAGTGATACCTAAAATCAGGCCCCATATAGGGTCTTGCAAGCGCTTTATCTCGCCTGAGAACATATAATTTCTGAACCTCCAAAGAATCAGGCCATGCCGAACACACAAACTCCAAATCCTCAGAACCACCCCCCTTCGAAATGTCAACAAGCAAGCTAATGTGAAGACGGAGATCTTCTTCACCATCGCTATCGTCTCCAAGTTTGGGAACAGATTCACAGCCATCGAACATCGTCGCTTCAATTTTAATATCTTCACTGTCCCCAAATTTACCTTTCAGTGTAATCCACTGCATTCCCGGTCGGTCTTCAACCGTAAACGAATTGAAATTCGTCGTAGGCTATCAAATTCCGCAGCAGAAAAATTATAAACGAAAATCCAAATGTTAAATTAGGGTGAAACAAATTGCAATATGTAGGACGAACCTGATGAGGAGGAGCGTAATCGGACTGGTACTCGATCTCGTTGCGAAGTACTCTGAGAGTGATTGCATCGAAGGGAGATTTTGGATTGGCGGCGGAAACAAATGGCCTGGTGAAGAGCGACGCGGAGATGGCGGAGCTTTGTGAAGAAGAACAATGGCAGCGCCATAATCGACGAGTGAAGAAGTTACTGTAAGAAGCTTGAATCTGCCGGTGAGCTGATCGGAAGATGGCCGACATGAATAGAGATTCCGGCGGTAAAAGTTTACAGTTTCTGAGTTTCGGTCGGAATTGGAACGAAGTGAAGGAAGAGGGTTTAGTTCGTGAGCTCCCCTTGTACGACGTCGTTTTAGGGACTTTAGGGCGTGTGAAATATATATATATTTAAAGGTATTTTAATTAATGCGATAATTGAACATATGACCTCTTAAGAATATAATTTTCGGTCAAACCAAGCATATGTATGACTTGATGACCAAAAGGTCTGTGGTTCGAATCCTCCATCCTCAATGTACTAAAAAAAAAAAAAAAAGATTAAAACACATCTTTATGTCAATTAAATTATATTTAGTTTGAAACGTTGATAATTTCAAAAAAAAACGATAGGAAGAAAATGTTTAGAAAACATCTTTAATATAATATTAATAGTAATATTTAGGACTTATTTTAAAAAAAAAATGTGAAATATCCTTTATAGGTTTATTAATGTAAGTATTTTTAATAACCTTTTTTCAGATCATTTAAAAAAAAAAACCTTTTAATTTATATATATAGATATATAGTGTAGAATTAGCTATATATGTCACCTCACCATTCAAATTCACATCTTTATGAGACATTTGTATAAAATTACACATTTCAATCAATTTCAAGATCTAAAATTTCATGGGCCATTTGGTACCTAGATTTGACTTTAATGCAGCCCAATAAGTTATTTTTTTTACATGATCCCAATAAGCTAGGAACATTATGGGTATGTTTAATAACAAATTCAACTTTTTTTTTCCCCTCTTAAATCTCACTTCTTTTTGTTTTAAAAATTTTAAAATTCTTTAGAAGAATTAAAAAAAAAATGCATTTCCATTTTCTTTTGTATTTTTACGTATTGTTTTATTATTATTATTTTTTCAATTTTATTGTTTTAAAACAATAATTTAATACACGTAGACCATCTTTCTTTTCACAAATCAATGTTAATGGAGAGAGTAAGGATTAAAGTTACTGATTTTTCATTAGAAAAATTCATGATGTCTTTTTAAAAAAAAAAATGTTATGAATTAAAATTATTGAATATCAATTGTTTGAATATATTTGAAAGATAGACCATTTTTTTTAAAGAAGGTTAGAGATAAAAATTAAACAAAAATTATAGTTTAATCATGTATATAAAAAATAAAAATAAAAATCACAGTCTCAATGTGACAGCTACATTGAGTAATTTTTGTTAGGTGTGATTTGATTTTAATATTATTTTAGTCATATTATATATATATATATATTAATGTACTCTTAAAAATAAAATAGGTTAAATGATATAAAATATCCTTGAATTTTGAGGAATGTTTCAATTAAATTCCTTAGACTTTGAAAATTTTAATTTTAATTTTTGAACTTCGAATTAATTGCTTAAAAAAAGATTATTAAAAATATATATACAAATCATTTGTGAGTTAATGATGTTCAACGTTTGAAATAATTTCAGTCGGTTTTAGTTCGTACATATATTAGACGAAAGTTAATGATGTTCAACATTTGAAATAATTTCAGTCGGTTTTAGCTCGTACATATATTAGACGAAATAATATGATGAAAATAGTTTGCTATTCATTTTATAGAATGTATGAAATAAAATAAAAAAATGATCAATTTTTTTTTCTTTTTTGTTTAAAAAAAACATATCAAACAAGTTGTGAATTTTTTATAAAAAAAAAAAATAGAAAATAACTTGAGTTATCTATGATTTTTGTTTTTAAAAAACATAAAACAAAAAACTGATAGCATGTAGTGATTTTTCATAATTTTTTCAATAATTTTTTTTTCACCCTATTTCCAATTACAATATTGTGGGAAAATGGATAAGTGAGACAAAGAGGGAGTGAAAAGTGATGAAGTTGAAAAAGGATAATATTGATTGATGTTTGTTGTGAAAAAAATCAAGTTTGAGAAGATGAATAGAGAATGCTACCCAACAACCAAGCATGAAGACCAACTATTAAAATGGGTGTGCATATGCCCATAACAACATTCATGCCATGTGATATGTTGCGTTCGCATTTAGCTTCATAATCCCGACATCTACACACATACGCGCTAATACATTATAAAATGTCGGATATCGATATGAAAATTGATTGATACTTTCATAATACCACCGAAGAAACATAAAAAATATCAAGATGAATTAGAAATCACGAATAAATTGTCATTAATATGATTATTAATACTCGTAATGTTATTCATGATTGAAATTATAAAATTAGTCATAAATCTCGACTGTTATTTATACTTAAACTATTAACTTTAAAAAGTCCAAATTACATGTCTCTAAGGTATGTCTATGTTGAACATCCTTGGTTTGTACTTCTTCTTTTTTTTTCATTATTAAAACTTATAATTCATTGACTATCAAATCACATTATCCCATTAAATTTGATTTACTCCAATAATGTCACATCAACATTTTGTATTTTGTTTTACTGGTGTTAAAAATAAGGACTAAAGATAAATATAATTTCATTTTTAAAAATTCAATTAAATTTTGTATATAAATCAAGAATTAAATAGATATAGAAGAAATGGTAACAAATGTTAATTTAGAGTAAAAAAATTATTACAAATATGATATTTTTTTATTACTAAAAGTAGTTTGTCTCAGTTTTGTATAGAATTTTGTTTTATAGTGATAGTCATATGTGTATGATATTGTCCACTTTAGGTCGAAAACCCGCATGTTTGTTAAGGAAAATCGGACCCTCCTTATATACCATGATCTCCCTCAAATCGTCATATTTATCCGTCTAGCTCTTAGCTCTTATCTAGGGCAAACTCCCAATAGTAGCTCGCACCACCGCCCCACGGATCGGATTTGATTTTTACAAACATGATTAAGGGCATGGCTCTGGGCAAACTCCCAATAGTAGCTCGCACCACGGATCGGATTTGATTTTGATTTTTACAAACATGATTAAGGGCATGGCTCTGATATCACTATTGTTAAGGAAAAACCGGACCTCCACAGTGATATGATATTGTCTACTTGGGCCGAAACCCGCATGGCTTTGCTTTTGGTCACCCAAAAGGCCTCATAACAATGGAGAATATTGTCCCTCCTTATATACCATGATTTTTCCCTAATTTTAACCGATGTGGGACTTTGGTCGCACTCCAACAATTTGTCTTAATTTAGATATGATTGTTGTTTATGCAACCAACTGTAGATATAGTGGACAAAGCACACGAACTAAATTTGTAAGATAATCGATATAAAACAAAGGAGTTCGTGTAAAAGAAAAACATCCCAAAAAAAAAAAAAAAAACAACAACACAGGATTCTCATACGACAAGGACTTCAAAACTCGTACATCCACTAGCATGAAGGATATCCCAACCATCCAAAACAAGTGAGGATAAAAAAAAAAACTCACAAAAACAAATGAAAATTCAAATACAAGATCCAAGATTCCTTTAGAAACAAAAACGACCACAAATTAATGAATAATAAAATTAAATAATATGAAATGGAAACGGCTAGGAGACTCAACTAAGTTTGAGAAAATTGGTCGGTTCTTTTTATTATTATTATTGTTGGTTAATTCAAAAGTTTGATTACTCCACCTTCAACCTTGTGGATAATAGATCCCTCAATTAAGTATTTAATTTTTTTTTCGCTACAATTTTAATTTAATATCTAATAAGTTATTACATTTTTTATTTTATATTTAGTAAGTTTTCAAACTTTGAAGGTTGTGTTTAATAGGTCATTGAACTTTAATAATGTCCAATAGATTCGTTAACTTTCAATTTAAAAATTCACAAATTTATTTAGACACAAAATTAAAAATTGATGTACACTCCTAAACTTTCATAAATTTATGAAAAATTGTACCAGGTGTCAATTTAGAGTAAAATAATTAAAAATATATCCCTTCTTTAAAATATTTGTAAATATGATTTTTTTTTATCAGTGGTACTAATAATAGTCTATCATCTATGTTTTAGTGATACTAATAGTAGTCTATCATCTCTGTTTTTTTTATAGAATTTTGTGAGTCACTATAACTATGACTGAGAGTAGTTTATGAGTAATAGTATTTTTTTTTTTTTTGTCATATTTATAAAATATTTATATTTTTGTTATATATATTATTATTTTAGATTATTTATGTTACCATCCCAAAATTTATTGGAAAAAAAATTTATAATTTAATAATTTTTTGATTTGTTTATAGAAAGGAAAAAAAAGAAGTGGGTGAGAAAAAGAGAAAGAGAGCGAAAAAAGGGCCAAATTAGAAGGGTATCAAACGGCCACACACCGCAAGAAAAGGCCATTTGCTAACTCTTTCACAACCAATTTGGACCTCTTTTTTGCACCATTTTTATAGGGATTTTTATTTTATTTTATTTAAATAAGATAATAAAAAGGCTCTGTTTTTTTCTTGTTGAAACACCTACCATTTGATGCGTTTCTCTGTCGGAACGTTTTTGTTTTTGTTTTTTTCCTTTTTTTACTTTTACTTTTTTATTTTTTTATTTTTTTTTATTTCACATGTTGACTAGTCGATAATTATATCAGTTAATATATGCTCTAATTAACAAAATATGATGCGTAGAAATTATCGTTAGTGAGCAAAATAATAATCAAAGTATAATTTAATAATTAAAACATTAGTCACCTAATAAGATGTTTGAATTATAATTTTAAGTATAAACAAATAAAAACTTTGTTGAGTAAAATGAGTTTGAAGAAAAGCAAAAAGCAGTGCAATTTCTAGCAGCTCCCATTCACACCACTTTCATATTCCTCCTTAAAAATATTTGTCCACTTTATTCCCATCACCAAATTTTGATTCCAAATAGCCACTAATAACAAAAAAGAATATATTAAATGTCACAAAAAAAAAACCATATAAAGAAGAGAAAAAAATCTATATAATATATCTTTATATATTCTTTAGCTGGTCCATGCATACTAAGTTAAATCATAGCTACACTTTTTTTACTAGCAAAAAAAAAATTGCATGTATTGTATACTAGAATTTTGAGAAAGTGACTATATTTAAAAATTCCTAATTAAGAAAAATTATCAAATAGTAATTATTCTAATTATTCCAATAATTAACAAAAAGTTGCTATTTTTCTAACTATTCCAATAATTAACAAAAACTTGCTATTTTTTTAATTATTCCAATATTTTTACAAAAATATATATTTACAGTGATTTTTTTTGGGCTCATTGTCCAAATAGCAATCATACCCAAAATAATTACAAATTTAGCAAAATTTAAAATGTTTTGCAAATATGGTAAAAAATTAGTGGCTATCACTAATAGACTTTATCACTATCACTGATAGACTTCTATCATTGTTAGACTTGTATCACTGATAGACTATTATCACTGACAAAATTCTATAAAAAAGACTACTATCAGCGATAGACCATACTATCAATAGAAATTGTCATATCCGCAATTTTTTTTAAAAAAATACTATATTTTAATTATTTTTACTGTAAATTGACATTTGTTACAATTTTTCGATTTTTTTTTTTTTTTATAAAAAAACATAAATTTAGTTTTTCAATTAATTGAGAGGAGAGGATAATGTTTTTTTTTTTTTTTTTTTTTTTTTTTTTTTTTTTTTTTTTTTTGTGAAACATAACAAATAAAAAAGTGTAATTATCTTTAAATTGTAATAATTAGTTTTTCAATTAATTGACAGGTGAAATTGAGATTTTTGGATTCATTCTCTTTTCAGTTATTTATTAGTTGGGGGCCATCTATCCATCCTCCCCATAATAATCACAAATCCTCCAAAAAAAAAAAAAAAAAAAAAAAATCCATTAAGATGAATATGTTATATATAAAAAAAGGGGGAATAAAAAATTGGAGAAGAACGAGGTTGATGGAAAGATCGGCGTGAGGAAATTCTTTCGGCCGCCGATAAAATCCAAGCTCGTTGCTCGATAATTCATCGTCCCAAACCCCAACTGACAAACCCTTTTCTTTGTTCTTCGTATTTCTGTTCAAAATTTCTCTCAATTCTTTCAATTCGCCGACGATTGATTTCTCATTTCGTTCTGTTTTGTTGGTAACCAATTGCTCTCCTTCTAATTTTCCCTGTTGGGTTTCTCAATTTTCGTTATCTTTAACCAAATTCATCTGGATTCAATCTTATGTTTATCTGATTTTGATTGTTTTCTTTCAGAGAAGAAGAAGAAGAAGAAAAGAATTGGTGGAAATTTGGGGGAAATGTTGTGCAGAATTTCTATGTTGTCGAAGAAGAAGAAGAGTGGAACAGTGCCGGTTTATTTGAATGTTTATGATTTAACGCCGATCAATGGCTATGCGTATTGGTTCGGTCTTGGTGTTTACCATTCCGGCGTTCAAGGTTAGACAATTTATGGCGGGTTTTTTTTTTTCTTCTTCTTTTTCATGTTTTAGCAGAGATATGAAGGGCAACAACGAGGATTTAGGGCTTTTTGAATTGTTGTTTCTTTTTTTCTTGATTCCCCATTGGGTTTTCCTTCAGATCTGAGGTTGAATTCGTTCTGTTTTTACCTGAAATTTGTGATACTTGAGAAATTGGATGAAAAATAGCAGGGTTTTATGGCTGTGTTGGGAAATATTTTGATTTTGGTTGTGTGTTTTTTGCTGTTTGGTTCTGTCATGGTTTGATTTGGCTGAGATAATTCTTAGCTTCTAATTGTTTACATAATTTTCTATTGACCATAATCAATATCATTTGTGTTTGACCTTTTCAGAGTTTTTTTGATGACTTAAGCAGTCAATGTTTTTCTGTGATTAAAATCCTAAAGAAATTTCCAATGGATGAAGCTTGTTTTAGTTTATTGTATCAAGTACAGGCTGTTCATAATTCAAATATCTTACTGGGGTGGATCTTTTTGCAGTTCATGGAGTTGAATATGCATTTGGAGCACATGAACGTTCAACTTCAGGAATATTTGAGGTAGAACCAAGACAATGCCCTGGTTTTACATTTAGGAAATCGATTTGCATCGGAAGAACGAATCTAGGTCCGAAAGAGGTTCGCTCGTTTATGGAGAAACTTGCCGAAGAGTACTCTGGGAACAGTTATCATCTCATAACAAAAAATTGCAACCACTTTTGCAACGATGCTTGTGTAAGGTTGGCAGAAAGGCCTATCCCTAGCTGGGTCAATCGACTTGCCCGACTCGGTAAGATCGATGACTATATTTGCAGCATAACCTATTGTCATTTTCATAAAAATGTTCTGTTCTATGCTTTGAATTTTGGTCACCCAGCATCCTGCTTGTGCTTACTATGTCATAGAAACCTGGAATTTAAAGTTTTGAATCACCAGTTTACAAACAAACTGCCTAATCTTATGAAAATCTTTGCTTCCCCTGCATAATTTAGAGTATGACATGACTCATGAGAATGTTCTGATATCGAGCCTTACGAGCGCATCGTTTGTTCCCTCTACTACCTTCTGCACATCACTGAGATTGGAACTTACAACAATTTGTGATCTTATTTTGAAATGTTTTCTGTTTTCAGGTCTGTTCTGCAACTGTGTTCTTCCAGCGAGTTTGAACGAAGCAAAGGTTGGACAAGTAAGATCAGAAGATAGGCTTAATGAAGGTGTAAAGAAGAAATTGAAAAGCCATCAACCTCCTAAACCACCAACCTTGCCTTCTTCCGATCCTCCAACTTCAACCGTCAAAGTAAGTAGACAAAAACGATGTATCCCGGCATCATCGTCGGTGATTCATTCTTCATCATCCTCAAACCTGACTCTAAAGCTGTAATAGTAATTGGTTTTTATAGGACATTTAAGAGTTTAATTAACAACAGAAGACAGGCAAAATACCTTAATTTTCATCATTTTGCCTCTCTACCGGTCTTCTGCTTCTACTAATCCTCCCCCCTCCCCCCAAAAAAAAGAAAGAAAAGAAAAAGAAAAAGAAAATTGTGTTGGAGCAATTCTGTGTTCAAAATGCTGTGTATGTTTGTGCTGCTGAATGAATCATAGTACCAACTATGATTTTATTGTGAATTGTGATAATATATTAATGAAATGGTGTATATAAATTAGAAACTGGGTGTTTTTGTTTTGGGAAGATGGAAAGCGATGTTAAGTGAGCTTAGCTGATCGGTAATTGACATTTACTATATGCCAACAAGAGCATAGTTCAACCGACATGATGTATCGATTAGTGACTATGAGGTCTTAAGTTCAATTCTCGACATTTACTATATCTATTGAACTTAATATGTCTTTATTGAAGTCCAAAGTTGAAATTCTTTTATTAAAAAATTGATAGAAAAGATGAACTAAGAATTGAATAAAAATATGTCAACTCAAGTGGCGATGGCATTAATGGAAGAGGGTATGGTGGAGGCTCCATCCTCTTCCATTCACTTCCGTTATTATACTATTTGATTTGATGTTTCTTTTTGGACCCAAAGTCTTTTCTGAAAATTATTTCTTTCAATGAAGATGTCCAAAAATGTATTAAAAGTATTTAATGTTTGTCTCGTAATTTTAATAAGTCGAGGTTTATGAAGTTTAGGAATTAAAAAGTTTGGATTTGTGTAATCGAAATTGCGACTTATGAAGCTTAGGGATTGAAAAGTTGGATTTGTGTAATCGAAATTTAAATTGTTCAAAAGGGTTGATTACGGAAACTTGAATTTGTGGAGTATAACGAATTTGTATGATGAGAGTTTGACTTTTCAAGCATGATTCAATTTAGAGTTATAGTTACCTAGTTATTGTCCTTCACATGATATTCTGGTGAAGAGATAAGTAGAAGTAAAAGAATTTAACGAACTTCAACTTGTAATTGTGGTCACTCAAGTGTAACGGTAGATTAGGTTATAATTATATTAGAACCTAATTAAGAGTTGTGGTTATGGTCGTTTGTATATTTATACAATATTAGGTAAGATTATAAGTAGAAGAATAATGTTATTTTGAGTGCTTTTGACTTCCGAACATTTGATTATTCAAACCTAACCTAACTAAGACTTACAATTGTGGCCATCAAGGTATTATGTGATGTTAGGTAAGTGTAGAAGTAGAAGAATAATGCTTTTTTGGCCAACTTTTCCACATGTGAGAATTTGCATTGAATGGTTTTGTAGACTCAAGAGTCAAATATTGGAAGCCTTTCTTTGAATACTAATTTATGGGGTCCATATGTAAAGTGTATCTAATTCTTTTTGGTACATTAGTTTATTTAGGATAAAGACAATTTGGGACTTTAAAATAAATATATTTAATTTGAAAATTGTTTTAAATTATAATTTGATGTCAACGAAATTGAGAAATTTTTGTTTGTATGATTGGGAATGGGACATTTAATATTCTCAAACTAAATTTGAATTCTTTGAAATCAATTAGTTGAAATGCTATTTTTATTATTTAACATTTATTAGTTAACCAAATCTAAATGAGAATTAGTGTGGCTTGCACCCATAAAAGTTTGAAAAAAATAAATAAATTTATACACCTAAATTTTTTCAATTAGACTCTTTGAATAACATTTTAAAATCGTTAATGCATAATTTTTTTATTCGTATAAGATAAGATCTAGGGACTTTTCATTAATATGAGTATGTTTTTTCTGGTCTACTTTTCTCTACTTATTGAAGATTATGAGATATATATATTACTTTGATAGAATTTTGATAGAATTTTAGAAGAATAATATTATTATTTGAGTGATTTTGAGACGATTTTAAATAGAATGAAGTGAAAATAGTTATAAATCATTAACATCATTGATTAAGTTATTAATTAGGAGTTTTAATTGAGTATAAATTATTTCTCTTTTTTTTTTTTTTTAACTCAACATGTGGGATAAGATTCAAAGCTCTAAACTACTTGAATTATATTCACGTTGACACTCATATTTATAAGAAATGAGGTAAAAAAAATTTATTCGTCATTTGAACATATGCTTTAAAAAGGTGGGGTAAAAGAACTTTACACTTTTGACAAAATGAAAAGCAGCAGAGAAAAATATTTCTAGTCGTTCACGAGAATGACTACATCTCGGATTCTCAAAAAAAAAAATAATGATTGTTTTATTTTTTTTTTGACAACATGTGGAGCCAGAGATTGAACCTAAGACCTTTTAGTCACTAGTCATACATCATTTCAAAGTTTATGGAGGGATAACTTTTCTAAGATCTATTAATCACTATCACTAGTCATACATCAGGTAGGTCAGTTGAGTTATGCTCTTGTTGTCAATAATGTCTCCTCTTAACGATCATATCAGAATAAAATTACATAACTTTATATTCTAATAATTACACACATGGGTAAAAAAGACAAATTATTCGATGAGACTTGTTAGCTGCCACTTTAAAATGTTGTCGACCACCTAATAATCATTGAATACAAAATCAAAATATTTTTTATTATTTCTACTCTATGTATCCAACGGTTCAAAACTAACGATCACATTGTGGCAGTCTCCAGAAATAATTTCCGGTAGCAATGAGTAATCAAAACTTTATTTTCCTTCCCTTTTTGTGAGGCGTCATTTCATTACTTTCCTGAGTACACGAGAATATTTTAACCAAGAAAATCTGCAATTCTTCTTCTTCTTCACTGTTCCCAACGGAACTTTAATGGCGTCAATCATCTTCTTTCAATTACAGTTTCATTACACATTTTAGTTTGTCCACATTCAAACAAGAACACGACACAGACCTCTTACCTATTTTGTCCTCTACTCGGATAACTTGCAAATCACTAAACAGAATCCAAAGCTAAACTTACAATCTCCACTTTAATAACCTTTGTGAAATTTCACTCAAAATTCAAAAGTAAGAAAGACTTATAATTGTATCTATTAGGGCGTGTTTGGCCCGAGGAATTGTTTGACAAAGAGTTGGAAAGAGAAGTTAACTCCCCGTTTGGCCACGGTCTCTTCCTCTCTCTCTCCGTTCCACAATATTTTTAATTATTAAAAAAAAAAAAAATAATTAACACAATATTGATGTAATATTTAACACAATATTGTACTACTTTCTTTTATTTCAAAGTTATCCAAATAAAATAAATAATTAATGTGAGTGATATTGAAAAAAGAATATGAACTATTGTTGTCAAAATTATTTTTTGTTATTTTCAAAAAAAAAAAATTGCGAACGATACATCAAATAAAAAGCAAAAATCGCATTCATAAAATTTAGTGAGAAGTCTTTAACAATGAAAATATAGAAAATTATAGAAAAAAATTGTACAAAAAAAAAATAGAAACCATCATTGTTCAGATGCTGATTTTCAGGTGGAGTGGATTCAGATGGAATGAGAAGTTTAAGATGGTGAAAGCTGAGTTTGACACATGGGTAGACTATACTTAGTAGACAAACTTATAATTCATAAAATCAACAACAAAATATATATATATATATATATATATATAAACAACTACCTACCCCAAACATACAAAATGAATAACTCTTTGAACTAAACAACTCGGACTAAACAACTGTCTAGACTAAACAACTCTATAAACAGCTTCAACTCTCCCAACTCTTGGATCAAACGCCCCCTTAAACTCTAAACCTTCAAGAATTGGAATTGATTTATTGGTGTAAATAATTAGTACAATTATTAGTTGAGTAAACAAAAAAGAAATGGAAATTGTTATGAAAGAGGGCCACAGAAAACTATGATAACGGAATTGTGATATTTTATCTAACAGAGTAACAGGGTGGGATGGAAAAGAATGAATCAACAGTATTGAAAATGGAAGATTTGTGGTAATTTGTACCTACAATGTGAAAATGGGTTTGTGAATTTCACCTTCTCCAAGCGTAAATCAGTAAAGAAAATCCCAATGGAGCTCCGATTAGATCTCTATCTTCACTGTTAGCCCACTCCATAACCGATGAACTCGCTCCGGCAGACGATCCGACCGACGAAACCGACACCGAAGACGAAGACAAGCTACTTCTCATCCTCCTCCACTCCAATTCCTTCAATCCCAGGTTCCAATTCTGCTGTCGCCCAACTGAATTCCTCTGTTCTTCGTCTTCCTCTTCGAATCTGAACATAAACACTGCATTTCCCCTGTTTTCTTTCTCCAATTCGAACACCCAATTGTACACATCCCAATACACCTCCACCGGAACTCCGCCCACTTCGATTCTTTCGTTTCCTCTGAACTTCCACTTCAGCCGCTTGATTTGCAAAACCCTTTTCCCGTCAACGCTGAAAGATAGCCCCGATTCGGCGTCGCCGTCGTCGAAGAATCCGCAATCGATCTCGATTTCTCGGATTCGGCCGCCGAATTTCGCCTTCGTGGTGTAGATTTTGTGGGCGATCACGTGTTCCCTTTTCAGAATTAAGGTTTGGGGAATTTGGGGTTTCGCCGCTTTGATCTTCGCGGAGGCTTCTTTGATCATATCGCCAACGAGAAGGGTCGTTTCGCCGTCGACAACGACGGCGATGAAGAATCCGGAATAGGGTTCCGGCGAGGACTTGAATCGGGCTCGTCGGAGGTCCCAGAAGACGTGGATACTGTCGGAAAGCTTCTCGGAGCCGTGTTTCTTCCATGGAATTAGAGGCTTAATGAGAAGGCGAAAAGAAATTGGAGAAGGAGAAGAAGGATTTGGAGGTGAATCGAAGGGATTAGGGTTTTGGTGGAAGTGAAGAAGAAGGGAATGAGAGAAGAGGGATTGAGACCAAGAGAGGGAAAAGAGAGCGAAATTAGTGTGGTAAATGCAGGTGGTGAGATTGGGGCAGCCGGAAATTGGAGGTGGAGAGCGGCGGCGTCGGCGGCGGTGGCCGGAGGATGGGCGGAAGCATGAAGAGAAGGCGGCGGACATTGGTGGAGAAAGTGGAGGAGTGAAATTTTGCAGAGATTTGGAAATGAAGGCCCTGCCAATATGACCATTGTCTTGGATGGACTTCTTAATTTTTGTTATATATTTGTTTTTTTTTTTTTTAATTAAAGTTTAGTTTATAACTTTTAAATTGTGTACAATATTTATTTTTTTAACACGTTTACTAATATATATTTAAACTTTTAATTTCGTGTCTCTTATTAAGTATCAAAACTTATTATTCATCATTTTAAAAAAAAAAAAATTATTATTCATTCAAAAAGTAAAACTTGTTTGCTTTCTGGGCAAAAAGTATTTTTTTGCAGCATGATTTGATTGTTTAATATTTAAACTATTTTTAAATAATAAAAAAATCTTTCACATCCGTTTACTTGGTTTTTGTGCGTGATTTTCCTTTTCCTATTCTATCAAATTAACAGTTTCTCTTACTTTCTCTCTTCATTTATCTCCACTCCAAACTTTAAGGCCATGAAATTTCAATTGGGGTTATTTGAAATTTGCAGGGTTGATTGTGTGTTATGTAGGCATAAATTCTCAAGTGGATTTTAGAGGAAGTGAAGGTAAATTTCACGATTGGATTCATCCGAGTTTGGTAAAGGGAAAGGTCGATTGGTTTTTTTTTTTTTTAAATAAAAAAAAAAATGGTAACAAAAAAGATTTTATTTTTCTAAAACATTCTTTAGAGTATTGCAAATCTTACTGCGTTAAAAAATAGTTAACCAAAAAAAAAAATACTTATTGTAGAGAAAGGAAGAAAGACGGAGAGATGAAATTGAAAACAAATGTCATATGACATATGGAAGTGGAGGAAAGAGAAAGAAAATAGGAGAAGATTATATGACGAAGAAGAAAGGGAAAGTTACGGAAGAAAAAAAAAATGAGTAAAACTTAGTTGCAGGCCGCGCTACAACTATCTTTTGCAGCCCAGCAACATGCCAGAATTTGATTGATCAGCTTTTATGTTATTTTTTTAAATTAAAAAATCATATTTAATGTCTCATGTCACTTCAACGCTTTTTTTTCTTTCATTTTTTCCACTTCCCTATAACTTTTAATTTCCAATTTTGCCCTTCTTTCTTCAATTCTCTCTAGTATCTCTTTTTATGGATGATTTGTTACTATCAAATCTTAGTAAACATTTCTTAATCTCTCCATATGTCTAATAACATAACGAAAATTGGCAAAATTTTAGAAAGGTAACAGTTAATTATTTATTTTATGATAAATGAAGTGAAATTGAGTTGAAAACTTGAAATTAACAAAGAAATTAGATAGAAGAGGAAAAGAGGAATTTTATTAAAAAATGTTATAGGATGTTGGACAGTGGTGAGGTTTTAGATATTATTATTATTATTAAAAATTGTCCCAAAATTTTTTTATCGATGATTTACTATTTTCAAATCTTAGTAAAAAATTTCAAATCATTGATAAAAAAGAGATATTGGAGAGGATTGAATAGGGAAGGGCAAAATCGGAAATTAAAAGTTATGGAGAAGAGGAAAAAAACAGGAAAAAAAAAGTTGAAGTCAAGGACGCATTAAATATGATTTTTTAATTAAAAATAATAACATAATATTTGATGAATCAAAATCTGCTACGTGGTTGGACTGCAAAAGATAGTTGTAGCTCAGCCTGCAACTAAGTTTTACTCAAAAAAAATATAAGCAAACGACGTGAAGAGTTTTTTTTATTTAAAAAATAATATAAATATTCAGTCAATCAAATCGTGACACATGTTGTGCTGCAAAAGATACTTATAGCCTAGGTTGGGGAGAATTTCCAGTACATCCGTGGTATGGAAAAATTTCATACCACTACCTTTAAAAAAATGACACGTGGCAAAATGATTTAAAAAAATAATATATTTAATAGTGTGGGTCCCAATTAAACAACTATCTCGCCACGTGTCATTTTTTTTTAAAAGCAGTGGTATGGAGTTTTTCCATACCACGGATGTACTAGAAATTCTCCCCCTAGGTTGTAAACAAGTTTTACTTGTATTCAAATCAAATCAATTGACATGAAGTCATTTATAAAAAGATGATTGAATCTTCCATTAATTAAATACTTTTAATTTTATACATAATATGTTCCTGACATGTTCAAAGTTTTTTTAAAATAACTTATTTATCAGTCGTGAATTTAAGTTTTATGTCCAATTTTATCTCTAATATAAATATAAATTTTAAAAAACATTAAATATATTAAAGATGACACACAATAAAATTTAAAATATTAAATGACGCATTTTAAAATTCAATAATTAATGGACACAAAATTTCTGAATTTATAATTTAATATAATTTTTATTATTAGTTTATATGGCTTGTTTTTATGAATATAATTTTTAAGTTTATTAGTAGGAAAAAAAAAAAGGCGAATTGTCTATCTAAAAAATCAAAAAGTCCAAGTCCAAAACAGTCGCGCTATGCGATTATGGTTCATCTTTCGAATATCATATTTCTTTCGATATAAGTTCGTTTTAGCTAATTAACCACTCGTTTTTATACATTTTTTCGTGTTCTTTCCATCCATCCTTATAAACTAAACAAAAGTTTAAAGGATATTGTCTATAATACCCCAAAGTCGAAAATATTTAAGTTTAAACTTTGGAAGAAGGGAGAGAAGAAAATACGAAAATGGGAGAGGATAAAGAAAAGTAATTTTTATCATCCTCCTTGGTGTTTTTTTCAATTTTCTATTGAGAGATGGGTAATTTCGTCTGCGATTTCTGCTTCCTACTTGTGGTGTTCATCTACATACGATCTGATTGCATAGATGGAGAGTAAATACGATAAATAAAATCAATTAAATAAGAGTAATACGAGAATAACAAAAATTATTTTACAAATTTGTCCGAAGAATAGCAAAGAGAAGAAGAGCTTCCCTAAAACTTTTCAAAATAGGTTATATCTACAAAATTGAAATCCTAAATTTGCATCTACTACCATCTCCCAAAAAAAAAAAAAAAAAAAAAAAAAAAAAAAAAAAAAAAAAAAAAAAAAAAAAAAAATTAATTGGCTGGCATAGTGTTTTAAGAAGGAAAATTGATGGAATAACAAAAGAAGTCGAGCAATAAAATTAAAGGTAAAAAGAACATAGAATAATAGGAATTGGAGTCCTACTCTACAAACTCAACTCGATTCCTTATTGGAAAGGCCCAAAAGAAACCAACAAAAAACTTTTTTTTTTTTTTTTTTCGTGTAAATATTTCCACAAATCAAGTATAATATATATTTATTCCACATCAACCAAGCTCAAGTGTAATGTAGGAGTGACTAACAAGTCATAAATTTGATAATCCATCTCATTAAAAAAAGTATTATTTTCTTTTATTTTTATTTTCTGAATGAATAATAAATGATTACTTGATATAATAATAATAATATCTCATTAATTATAATATTTTATAGTTTTTTTTTACAATATATTAGGCTGAGAAATTGAACCAAGACCTCATAATCACTAGGCAATATATCATGTCGTTAATCTATTTTTTTCTATTTACAATATATAGGGAGGAGGGTTCAAACTTGAGATCAGTTCATATAGTATACTGATTGAGTTATAATCATGTTGACATAATATCTTATAGTTTCATTGTCTTAGTTCTAATATTATGTATATATAGATATGATGTTGTTGCCATTATAAATCAATTTCAACCAATTTTTTAAAAAGTTCCTTTAATTTTTTCTTACATGCCTCGTATCATTCAAACAAAACCACTATAATGTGTAACAACTATTCTTTAGAAATTGGAATTAGGTTTACTAAAATCCATGGGGCATAAAAGATTAGGTTTTTATTTAATTTTATCTATTTTTTTTTTTTTGGTAATCTTATTTAAATTTGGAAAAACTAGATGTCTTAATTGTTGAGCTGAGGTCATATGAATTGAATTATAAATTTATTTGTATTTTTTAAACTTTGATTACTATATTTTTAATATCCAAACTACAAATCGTTTTGATTATCTATTTCAAATTGACTTTCAAATTGACAACCTCTAAACCTTAATTTTATTCGGCTACCCACTTAATCCTTTCGTTAAATCTAAGTCTAGTTTAATCAATAAGTTATTAAAAGTATAGTTTAATGTCCAATGATGCAATCTAAACAAGTTTATGACTAAACCTTATACTCGAAATGTATGAACTAAAATTTTAATTTAACTAAATTTGTCCATATCAAAATTTCAAATAAAAATTTATATCTATAATAATATGAAGAGGATCATCCACAAAAAAAAGTCATACAAAATTCATACATTCATACACCGACACATAAAAAAAAAAAAATAAAAGACTCGATAATTTTTCGTGATGACATATACATCATACGTACAAAGTGTAAATATGTCCTATATAAAATTATGAAGTTATGGTAATAACTTGTTATGAAGTTTTATTAGAAAGAGACGAAAATTTAAAATTGGTATTTTTTTTTTTTTTTTTTTTTTTTTTTTTTTTTTTTTTTTTTTTTTATTTAGTACATTGGGGGTGGGGGGATTCGAACCACAGACCTCGTGGTCATTAACACATACATATGCCCGCTGAGCCATGCTCGCTTTGGCATAAATTGGTATATATATAAAGTCATATTTATTTAATTTTAGGGTATCGGATGTCATTAAAGTTGGGTCACTAATAAATGCAAGCAATAGGACATATAGTTGCACGTTTTGGTACCCCAAGATTGACTTCACCCAAAGAAATGTATTTTGACAAAAAAAAAAAAAAATAATAATAATGTCTCCAATTTTAGTTAAAAAAAAAAAAAAAAAAAAAAATTCAAGTAGTTCAACCTTTTGCACCAATGTATTTTATAAATTAATCCAGAAGTAAAGCTATCATGGAAATTTAGATTTTTTATATTAATAATGTAGTTTAAATAAATTATTACAGAAATATGATAGTTTTCAAAGTATTTATAAAACTAGGGTACCTAAATCGTGTATCATGGACACGAGTTTGCTAAAATTGTGTCCATGATACACGATTTAGGGGTTAACTCGTGTCCATCAGACACGATGTAAGGGGGTAACTCGTGTATCATGGACACGATTTCTATGTAAATCGCGTATCATGGACACGAGTTATGACCACCTCGCTTGCTTGAAAATTTGAATATATATAATCAAACTCATGTACCATGTACGCGAGTTGCTTACAAAATTCGTGTACATGGTACACGTTTCATCTAACGTGGTAACATGTGTCATAAGCATCCAGCCAGCAGTTGACACGTCATAAAAATCGTGTCCATGATTTCTTCATAAACCGTGTACCATGGACACGATTTAGTGAACTCGTGTCCATGGTACACGATTTAGGTACCCTAATTTTGTAAATAATTTGAAAACTACCATATTTATGTAATAATTTATTTAAACTACATTATTAATATAAAAAATCTTGAAAATTTTAATATTCTAAATATGTATTATTGTTTAAAATATATACTATCCATCAAAATATTAGAAAGTTGATTTTATATATATGTATATATATATATATATATATATTTAACCCATCTTATTAAGTTTTAGCTACACTACTTTTTAATCTTTGTGTTTTTAATTTTATCCTATAAAATATTATAATAAATCTATAAATTTTTAAAAGTGTTTGAATACTAATTTAGAATGGTGTGAACTGAATTATAATAACTTAATTTACGAATTATTAAAATCATTAATTTTATTATATAGGTATTTGTCTTTGACTCCATGATTTCAATGCTCACACTACCAATATATATTTTATCCAAAATCAAAATTTATTTTTTCATTTTGTTTTGGGTACGCCTAAGGGAATAATCTCAAATTTTCAAATATCAAATTTATAATTTAATATTTTATAGTTGGCAAATATTTGTATATATTAATAGGTGTTTGTTTTTGAGTCCATGATTTCACTGTTTTTTTGTAAAAGGTTGATAGATAGGTTATGTGACGTCAACCCGGAAATTTAATGTTTTTCTTTCATTCTATCACATCACATTCATACGTCATGTCGCATAAATTTCATTAAATGATTATTACTATCCAATGTATTTAAAAAAAATAAATTACTTTGAAAAAAAAAAATGTTAATATCGAAAATAGGCGTCACATTTACGGCAAAGGGCAAAAGATGAAATATTTAATGAAAATGTAAAAAGAAAATCGGTTGTGATTGGCTATGGAAGGAAGACATTCAATATCAAGCAAAGTTTTCTAAACATATATAAAAAATTTACAAAGGATTTAGATAGTAACATTGTAGAAGTTCATTTCAACAACAATATAAATAGAATTGATTTACACCGTTGGATCTGTCTCCTAATAGATATATGGAAGTTGTCTTGCAATGCTTCCTAGAATCCGCAACTTAAGGAGGGAATCAGATGGGTTCTCCGCAAAAGCTCCGACACGATGATAACGACAGGGAAAAAGATGCATCCTCCAGAATTGGAGAATTGAATGGCTTGAAGCGTTCGTCATTTCTGTAGGTCTGACCGTCATTCAAAGTTCAAGTTCGCAAGATATAAGAGTGGAATCAGATGCCCTAACAGTCGTGATGCTGATAAACAACAAAGTTGAAGACCACACTGAATTGGAAGATTTCACGGTTGAAATTCGAACTTTACTTGAGGAAAGAAATATCGAATCCTTTGTTCGTGTAAGGAGAAATCACAACGTAGTTGTTCACTTGTTGGCTTCGAAGGCGAGTTTGAACCGAGTTTGGAACGTCTGGAGGGAAAATTTCCCTAATTGGCTCTCTTCTGTTAACGAGGTGGATACAAATGATACCTCTGAACCTAGTGGGGGTCCTGTCCACAGGTGCCTTTTGATAGGAACTTGGTTTCCTCTTAGTTTCGCTTTAAGATATATATGTTTCAAAAAATAAAAATAAAATGATTTAGATTATATCGTGAAAAATATTATTTAGATTTAATGAAATTTCTTATACAGGTAGATCGATAAAATTGGTTAGAGACCAAATGTGTTTATAAACTACAAAAACTAAGTCATTATGTAATAAAAATTGACATCTAATTTTTATTAGAATTTTCACGGTAGAAAATAAAATAATTTGAAAGTATATGGACTAAATTGTTACATGTTAAAGTTCAGAGACTAAATTGTTACAAATTTAAAAGTTTGGAACTAAATCGTTACCAACTAAAATTTATAGACTAAATGAAAGTTAATGTTGTTGAGGATATACTTCGAACGTTCAAATTCAAATTGACATAGAGCAACCGATCCGACGATGAGTTAAGATCAGGGAACATAATGAATTATATATAATCATTAAAATTCATACAATATTTTTGCTGCTGCCCAGCACAAGAATGAAGAACCGGACCATAGATCATTTTAATCATAAGTTTTTTTTCTTGTCTTTTCTCTTTCATTATAAAATAATAAGAATAATTTCATGTTCTAAGGCTTTCATCATAAATCCATAAAAAAAAAGAAAAGGAAAAAACCTCTTTAACATGTCTTAAAAAAAAGAAAAGAGAAAAAAAAACTAAAAATTAAATGGTTTGAAGCTAATCATCAAATCAAACAAGTAAAAATGGACAATTCATTCATTAAACATTGATGAATAAAATCAAAATATTGATACTTATCTTAAACATTCATTAAATAAGTCAATATAAACATAATTCAACTAACATAAAACATGTTTCATCCATCAGAGTTAAGAGATTTCAATTTCATACCCCTATATTCTTAAACTAAAAAAATGCTCTAATTTAGATTTGAGGTTAGATTATTAAATTAGACCAATTAAACTCATTATAAGGAAATAAAATAATTCCTTTTTTGGACTAAAATAAAAATAAAAAACCACTTTTTTTAATTTTGGGTTTGCCCATGTTACAAACTTAATTAAACTCTCACTCAAAACATGCCTAAACATGCCTTTTAGCCAATGAACTTATAACAAACATATTATATTTCAATTATTTTGTCATCTCATATTCTTCAAAATCATTAAATTCATTTTATTTATTTTTTTACTACCTATCAAAATCATTATAAGTTCCTTCAATACCTCCACCTTATCTAATTGTTAAAACAAAATAAACACAAAAACCAAAGTATTTTTTATTTTATTTTATTTTGAACTGAAATAGACATTTTACAGAGTAAAAAGCAACAATAAAAGTAATACAAAAACTATAGCGATGAAAATAAACATTTTATGACAAAATTGTTCGATAACTTAAAAAAAAAAATTTAATATACATTTTATAAATCTGAATTGGAATTTGAATTCACAAACAAAACTCCATGGATCCATAATAAAGAAGCTCGTCAATCATTTGCTCAATGTGATCATCTTCCAACAATTTCCGTTCTCCAAATTCACTTCTCACCATCCAATCCGCCGCACACGGCGCTTGCTCCGCCGCCGGCGGTCTAATCTCCTCCACCACCGAGCTCGCCGCACCGGCATAAACCGGCGGCGGAATTTGTCTTTTAAACTCCCGTGAAGCTTGATTATTAATCTGCAGAGAAGCCATATAACATCTATGCAATTTGGCAGTCAAATTGGCCGACAAAATCTTAGAATTCGAGGAGTGAATTGCATTTGAATCGTACGGAAAATTACACATTAATCTTGCAGCTTCATCATAAGCCCTTGCTGCATCCTCCGCGGTTTCGAATGTCCCCAACCAAATTCTCGTCTTCCTGTAAAAACAGAGCCCAATTTTATTACCAATTGTTTAAAAAACTATCTATTTATTTCAAAAGTTGCAATATTATCCTAGATCTTTCCGAACGTTTCAATACATTACTTCGGTTGAAATGTAGGACGAAAAATTGACTTAGCGATGACCTAGAACGATACGATAATGACTGACGGGAAAGATCAGGGTTATGGCACGTCGACTTTTCTGTAAAACATTCTAGTTTTGAAACGTTTATGAAAGGCGGTAATATTACAACTTATGGTAGAAGTATTTTTGAAACAAATGACAAAGTTTGAGGGGATTTTTTATAATTTAGACGGAAAAAACACGAAATCGAGAAAAAAGAGGAGAGACCCACAACAAAGGATGACGAATTTCGGAGACCCAAGAGCCCCAATGCCTTTGTCTTACGCCACGATATCGCTTTTGAGGCCTAGCCATGGCATAGCTTTTGGTTGCCCACAAGATGTTTGTGAAAATGCTTCAGAGAAAAAAGAAGAAAAAACAGAGCACAAAATTGATAGTTATGAGCAGAGGAAAAATGGGTGTTTTTATATTTGGTCATCATTGCTTACAAACACGGCAATCGCGGAGCCATTTCTGTGAAGCCTTTCTCCCAACTGGCAACCAATTTGATATCTTGTTTAAAATATCTTCTCACTTCTAATACTTCCGTTAAATTTTGTGTCGAACTTTATTCCTTTAATAAAGTTTGACAATATATTAGAGTGCGGATTGAATTTAAGACCTCATGATCTTTAGGCGATAAATCATGTCATTGAACTATATTATTGTTGTGTAATAGTTCATTCAACTATTTGGGTCATGGTCACTAGGCGATACATCATGTTGAGCTATGCTCTTGTTGACAAAAATATTTAATTAAGTTATGTTTGACCAAATTTATAATTTAACCTTAAAATTAACTTATTGTCAGGGTTGTCCAATAGCTCGACCAAGTTGGTTGGTGAGCGTTTTGGTAATTACTGGAAAAAAAAAAAGAGGTAAGTTGTCAAACTGACCCAAAAAAAAAAACCAAACAAAATCAGTTCACATGTCTAGAACTTGTAATTATAAAGAAAAAAAACATCAATTTGGGTGTGTCGGTTTTATAATTTGTATTTTCTTACATATTTCATGTGATTTTGAGTGTCACATTTTTAGAAAAATGTTCATATGATTGTGAATAATCTTTTTCATCCATACAAATCATGAGAAGATCACTCTCTTTAGAGTCTAATCATTCATATATATCCAACTATCTTAATCTTTAATCAAATCTTTTACCTAATTGATTGATCCTCATCAATCACACATCTCGAATCTTCTGATTAGGATGTACAATAGTGATTTTAATCATGTTTGTGTTTTAATTATTTTATAACACTCACAACTTTATATATGGCGTGTTGAACTCGTCGTTCCATTACGTTGTCTTTTTCACGTGAAAAGATTCTAACTTATTTTGTTTGGATTATGGTGTTATTGTAATCGTGTTTCAAGTACAATTCCAGCGTTATTATCTTACCTTATTAGCTCAACTCAAGTGCATTGCATGTAACACGTGTTAAGTCAATTTGAAATATTAGTTGGTTTATTGTAAAAATATTTTTGTTTGTTACAAAAGTAATAGGAAGTATATTTATAGCATATGATCTACTTCTACTATCTTGGTAACAAACAAAAACTAAGGTTTAAGATAAATATCTCACACTCATATAGTTAACTAACATTTCTAATATTATAATGCCAAGATAAATTTGTTATTGGATCCTGTCTTGGACAGTAGGAAATAATTTGTTTAGCTCATATATATATATATATATATATATATATATGAGAGTGTAAGTATCTTTTAATAGCCAAACCGAG
Source organism: Herpetospermum pedunculosum (assembly GCA_028017165.1). Classification (NCBI taxonomy): domain Eukaryota; kingdom Viridiplantae; phylum Streptophyta; class Magnoliopsida; order Cucurbitales; family Cucurbitaceae; genus Herpetospermum; species Herpetospermum pedunculosum. The sequence goes on from CM051522.1 coordinate 84,649,857, forward strand.
CATAGCTCAATTGGCATAAGGTTGTATCCGTGACTATGAGGTCATGGGTTCAATATAATTTGGATCATTATTATTTTGGGTCAAAGAAAATGACATGACTAATTGTTACGATAAATTGAATAACAAAAAATATATAAACGCAACATAAATCGACACAGATTTACGTAGTTCATTAACGATGTGTTAGCTACATCCACGAACAGAAGGGAGAGAACAATATTATTACGAAATAGGAGAGAATTACAAAATGACAGATTGAGGGGGACTGAAGTCATTAGAAAATTTATATATGACATCCTCTTCTAATGATCTAATACAAAATGGGTCAAAGTCCAGAACAAATAAGTAAAATACAAATCAGATTTTTTCTTTAGAGCGCTACTCCCGTACCCTCATCAGGGCGTTTCGCCCCTGAACTTCGACTCGCTGACTTCCGTACCAAACCAGTCGTAAAGAGTCATAACAGATTCAAGACATTCCAACACTAGTTAATGTAACGGTGTGCAAGTAGTCAAATAGCAAATTTTTTTACATGAGGTTCCATACGAGACACGTGTGAGTCTGGTTGAATAATTAAATTTATATTGAAAAATTGAGTTGAAATTAATTTATAATATATGATATATGATGTAGAAAGATGTGGTTGTTTCACACACTGTTGTCACATGTAAAACCACTGAATTTTCCATTCAAACACTGTATTTTTGTTTATAGAATATTCAATATAGAGCGTATCAGAAGGGTTAGAATAATCCGTGCTGAATTTATACCCAAGTTGGTATTTTCCCTATCAAACACGACAAAATTTTAAAATTAAAATAAAATAAAATAATAATATTGTTGAGAAATATGTTTTAGACTAAATATATCAAAAACCTCGCTGAAATTTTAGGAATTTTTTAATTTAGAAATTAAAATTATTAAATTCTCAATTTTATATAGATAATTCTTAATTAGATTTCTCTGATTTTTTTTTTTTTTAATAAAATTTAACCAAACAAAAAAAAAATCTCATTAGATCATTATTCTATTTATATATCTTTTTTTTTTTTGCAACAGTAGTTTAATTAATGCGGGGATTGAATCCATGACCTTTTGGTCACCGGCACAACCTATGCCAATTGAGCTATGCTCGGTTTAGCATATTCTATTTATATATCATATATTATAAAAATCTCATTATCCCAGACGACATGGACCATGCCATTTAGACACATTGACCTATTTGAATAGTGTTATTAGTTATAAAAAAGAAATAAGAAAATTATTAATGTTCTTCTTATACTTAGTTTAGTTAACTTTCAACCTCATCAAATTAAATTCTAAACTTAATCGAGGAGTCTTATTAATATATACCCTCAATTAATTAAGTTTATAATTCTCTTAAAATATTTACGAACCATGAACTCTATTATAGCGAAATAAGATCCTTCTAAATGCAATGTGTTTTTAAATAGTTTGACGTCTATTTGAAAGTCAAAGTGAATATCATCATTGACATTTATGATGTACTATTTTATTTGAGGTTTTTATTGGTGTGTTTGAATATTTTTTTTTATAAATTTTGTGTGATTATTTGTTGGTTCATGACTAATTTATTATTGAATTAAGGTAAAAAAACCATTTTGTAAAAGAAAAAGAAATAATTAATGGGCTTGGCCCTACCTTTTGGGCCATTAGTTTTAAATGTTGGTCCAATTAACTGTCAAGAGTGTGGTAAAAGTTGGGCCCAATTGTAGGCCCATTTACTGGCAGTAAACATTCGGCTGGGCTGCCCGCGGGCAAATCTCCATTACCCTTTTTAGTGGAGCGTATAAAAGTTGTTCGCTACTGATAGGGTTTTTTTAGCCCGCCGTCTCTTTCCCAAGCTCGCCGCCGATCGCCGGAACTCGAAAATGGTACGTACTGCTATTCGTCTCTCTGAACATTTTCCCCCGTAAACCTAGTACTATTCATCGTTCTCCATTGGAAGATTGAAATTGTGCGAGTTTGTAATTCGATTTTCTCTTCTCTTCTCTTCCAATCCGCAGCCGTCACACAAGACTTTCATTATCAAGAAGAAGCTCGCGAAGAAGATGAGGCAGAACAGGCCTATCCCGCACTGGATCCGCCTGAGAACCGACAATACGATCAGGTATTAAGCCTACATCACATGAATCGTCTACATATTTTCCTTCTCCCTTCGATTTTGAGTCTTACATTCTGATGTTCTACTTTGGATCGTTGTTCAGATACAACGCAAAGCGCAGGCACTGGCGTCGCACCAAGCTAGGGTTCTGAGGTGCTTTCGATTTACAACTTCAATGTTCATTTACCTTGCATTTGTTAAGATCGAGAACTTGACCTTTCTTAAGGATCTATTTTTATATTTGCGCAACTGAAATTTAGTTCATCTGATATTTTTGTTTATCTACACTCAAATTTGAAGTACTTTTGGATAGATTGAATTTACTTGCAATGGTTATGTCTGTGAAGTAGCAGTTTTTCCTAACCTTTGTGGCATTTACTTGCTTCTGTTCTTCAAGGATTCAAATGAAATCGATAGATATTCTTTATAAAATCGAGAGAATCAAGAATAATATTTAAATTAACAAATCTTAATGAAGTTATCATCATTGTTAGTATTTAGGTTGTGATATTTGTATGGTTGACCCTAAATTTTAGCCTCGTTCGAGAGAATGACCCTGAATACTGAAATTAGTCAAATTGACAGTTTGTTTGGTTTTGTTAGATCATCAATTATTTTTTTTAATGTTATTTTGATTGCTCCCGCTTTTGTTTATGCAATGTGGGGAATTGGGATGAGTTTAGAAAATTTGTAAAATCTGCATAATCATCATAAACAGCCACAGCCTTGTAGATTCTGAAAGAGAAGTTTTTTTTTCTTTTTGTTTTTTCATTTAAAGAACTGAACTTTCATTGATCTATACAGTACTTATAACAATAATTGATCTAAATGACTAATCCTCGTCAATTGCGCTAGGGGATTTGGTGCTTGTAATTGTAGTAGTACCTTTTCTTGTCAAGAAAGTGGGTATAGGTAGAGAACTCGGTAGTGGCGAGGTGATGTACGATGTCGATGAGACGCCAACGTAGAATACTGGCTCATTCTTCCTAGTAGTAGTAGTGAAATTGTGTCCCTCTTTTTGAAGCTTAACCTTGTTGGCCATGTGTAGATTGCGTTTGTGTGGAGGTATGTAAGGTTTGTCTATCTTCCTAGAACCATCCAGAGCTCGGAAAAATGTCTTTGAGGTAACTTCCATGATGGGAAAAATGTCTTTGAGGTAACTTCCATGATGGTGTGTAAAGCAATAGAATGATAATACTTTAGAGAGGAAATTGTGGCTTTTAAATAGGAAAAATTACTGAAGAATCAGTGTCTTTTTCCATAAGGAATTGGATTTCAATTTGGATTTGGATTTGTTCAATAAACTATTTCCCGCGTGAAATTTAATTTTATTCACTTTTTGAAAAGTGCATAATACGCAAAACAGATGGAGATAATTTTGAAATGCTTTGCGGATTGATTATTTAATCTTTTTAAATGAGAGAAATTGCTTTTAGAAAATAGATTATAGAATTTCTTCCCGAAAACCAAATCCAAATCCTAATCTTCTGTTCCTTCTCTAGATAATGGTCACTCCATCTTTCTCTCATTTAATTCAATTTCTATTCTTCCCCTCGAAATTAGGGCTTCTACTCTCTCAACTTCCAAATCTTTTGGTATTTTCAGTGCGGTGATGAAGATGATGCCTTTGAAAGTTTATCCGCATTCCTTTGGATACTCTTCTTTGAATGCGCTCGTTACTTTGCCTTATGATTACGAAATTCCATACCCTAATCTCGATTGGATCGATCAAACTCGACCTACTTGTAGGAAGAAAGCTGTCTTGCCTTCCAAATCTCTCAACACTTGCAATTTAGTCATTGGGGAGGTTAAAAATGTACAACGTGATGAAGTGCTCACTAGTACTACGACGGACCAATTATTACATGTAATGGTCGACAAAGAAAATCATGAAGATTCGTATTCGGATGATTCGAATGACCCCTTGCTCTCGAGTTTCGAATCGACTGATAGTATCGACTTTGAACTCATCCACTCTAAGTTCATTGAATTATTCTATGCTGGCACCTTGATGTTCATTGCCTCTCCGCCGCCAACTTCTCTGCCTATACCAACTTTCTTGAACAAATTCCAGTAAAATTAGTGTTTTTTCTTCTGCATTTAAGATAGTTTTTTTTTTTTTTTTTTTACAACGGGGTGGAGGATCGAATCTAGAATCTCTTGATCACTAATTTATACATCATGTCAGTTGAACTATGCTCTTGTTAGCACATTTAAGATTGTTAGCACATTTAAGATTGATATAGTTTTTGTCTAAAGAAATCGATGATTATTGATTGCATTAAAGAAAAATTCGAAACCCCTTCATTTACTTCTCCTTTCCAAATTTACAAAAATAAATATTCATTTTTTTTTTGTTGCAATGGTATGAAGATTTATTAAGTTGAGAAATTAACTTAATAAATTTGAAAGCAATTTATTTTTCAAGGGATTTTTTTTCTATATATTGTATTGATTACTTACAAAATAAGCTCGATTTGTGTTTACTTTACCCTATAATCTGAGATCCTCTATTGACGACACGTCGTAATTGTGACTTTAAACATGGGCCATGAGCCCATTTTTGCTTTTGCCCAAAATGTGGACTTGGACTTCTCCGATGGGCTTCATTGGGCCATAATTCATTTGGATGTGTATTCCACTACAATTTTTGGAAATTTTGAGGGATTTGTTTTGAAAAAATTCCAAAACAAAAAATATTTTTATAAATCACCAAAACTGAAATCAAACTTTACTTTATTTGTAATGTTTAGTGTTTAGTGTCAAAGCGACCATAACTCGACTGATATATGTATGTCTCGATGACCAAGAGATCCGTGGTTCGAATCCATCACCCCCAATGTACTAAAAAAAAAAAGATTTTAGGGTTTGAAGAGGTATTTTAGTCTAGGGCGTCGTTTTAGTATTTGGTCATTTTTTAAATAAAAAAAATGTTTGGACCATTTGAGTGAAATATGTATAAATGACCGATTGAAAAAACAAAAGAAAAAAAAAAAGAAAAGTTTTGAAGAATGGTCAAAATTGGAATCAAATTCTACTTTATTTGTAGAGTTTAAGGTTTAAAAAAAAACACATTTGACATTTTTTCGGGTAATATATGTGTTTTGTAAATCGATAGTTTGATTTATTTGAATTCCTATAGTTATGGGTGATTTGTGGATTTTGCAACGTATTACTAATAAAGTTGTATGTTGAAGTTTAAATGCATCAGTTTCATAATTTTGAAGGGTGATTGATCAAACTTTTAGTTTGATGATGTAATTTTAACAATTATTATAACTTATCTGTGGATTTTGCAATTTTTCTAATATATTATTTTATCTTTTCTTCTTGTTCCATATAGAGGATAAAAGAGAATAAAAATATTATCATGGAATGAATATTCAAAATAGAAAGTAAGAGAATAAATCATAATCAAACAAATTCTCTTTCTGTTATTTCAATTACAATATTCTAAAATAAACAATGGACAAATAACTAAAAGAATATGAGAATTAAAAAAAAATACTCACAATTTCACAATTTCACATTCTCGAACCTCTAAAAAAAAAAAATTAACAAAACAACCGACATAATGTACTAGTATAACCTAGTAACCAAAGGGGCGTTTGAGATACCAACTTAGAGTTGAGTGGACTAGGTTACTCGCCGACTATTACAAATGATTATAATCATCGATTATAATAACCCACTCAGCGTCCCCAAATAGTTCCGAAAAGGTCACAGGTTCAATTTCTCTGGCCTCACTAGAATTTTTTTTTTGGTTGAATTCCAAATTTGTTCATAATAATTGGTGTATATTTCAATTTAGCTCATATGCTTTTAAAATTTTCAATTTAATTCATAAAAATTGAGTTTAGTTTCATTATAGTCCCCATAGTTTGAAGTCAATTTCGAAATTGGTCCATAAGACATAAATTGTGTTTGAAAAATCCATTTAGTTTGTTCTCTTTTTTACACAGCTCTTGAGTTCTACTACAAATCTACAATTAATTAACACAATTAACCAAATATAAAATATTAGTTTCTCAAAGAAAATAATTGTCAACACAGTAACGAGAGGGATAATTTGTAAAGAAAAAATGGAGTAAAATGCAATTACCTTTTTGATATATTTCTATGATTACAAAAAAAAAAGTTAACTAGAGATAATTTCAAACTGTTTTACAAGACTAATGTATCCTAATATTGTGAAAATGGATCCATCCACCCTGGAATGACTTTTCAAATATTTTAAAAAAATAAAATTACACATTTTAAAAGTCATTTCAAGCAAACCACTCAAATTGCTTCGAAATAATGTAGAAAATTATTGAAATTGATTGCTATTCTCTTTGAATTTCACCAAAATCGCTCCTAACAGGATGGAGAATCTCCGTTTAGACGAGAAGTAAGAAATAAATCTCTGCGAACTAAACGAGGACAAGGATGGAGAATACATCCTTCGTCCCCGTTTCCCCTAGTGTATTTTGATTTCTTTCTTAGGACATGTTTTTTTGTATTTTGAGAATGTGAATAATAATATAATATATACTTAAACAAAAGAAGAAAAAATCGATGCATAATAATTTATTTCAGCTCATTTAGACGTTTATGGTTCATCAATTTTTTTTAATTATCAACACTTTGTATTAAAAATCAAACTAATTTTTTTTTTTTTTTAACATAAAAAATATATATGGGGAAAGATTCAAACTACTAATTTTTTTATCGAGAATATATTTTATGGAGAATATATGTGTGTTTTTTAAGGGGTCTCTTAATGACTTAAACTATGTTTAGGTTGCAAAAATGCTTAAATGCATTAAAATTGTATTATCTAATTTTAATTGGGCAATAAATTCAAATGAATTAAATATTACAATATTGATATCCTCATAAATGTTTTGGTTGGATGCCCGTGACCAGAAAAATACTGTATGGGAGAGAGAAGACTCTAGCGAATAATATAATATATTAATTAAAAAAAAAGTATAAAATATTTATTCACAACTGCAAATCTTTCTCAAGAGAATTAACAACCGTTTACTTCATCTAAAAAAAAACAATTTTTACTTAAATTTTAAAGAAATTAAATTAGTTTTTTTTAAGCAAAAATATATTTTTAAAAGTACTTAATTAATGGGATCAAACATCTAACTCTAGATCGATTAATGGGAATCAAACATCTAACTCTAGATCGTTGTGGACTATTGAGGCGATGCGTTTATCCATACCCGATGAATCACACCCTATAAGTAAACTTCTATTTAAAAATCATTATCACGCACCCAACAAAAAAAATAAAAACAATACAAATACCAATTTAACATGTATTTAAAAAATCACATTTTTTTCATCTTTAAAAAAAGCACAAATTTAGCTTTGATTATTGCGGTTTGTATTATGTATAACTATTTTGGTAAAACTTTAAAAAAAAATTGTTATGTTTAAAAATTCATATTTACACTATAACAAAGGGAGGGGGAGAACGAGGACAAGTCTCATGTACTCGCAAATTATGCTCCTTCCAAATATGATAAATAACTGCGCACCAAATCTCCAAACCTTAGATCTTAAATACTACCCTTTAACTCTAAACTTTAAACTCTAAATTTTAAAATTTAAATGTACCTCTAAAATTTAAAGAGATAAATTGAAAAGTCTTTAAAATATATATATATATATATATAAAATAATAATAATAATAATAATAATATTTGATGCCAAGTGCCTCAATAACGGCATACTCCAATTAAAATCTATATCCAATTGGCTGAAAAAATGGCTAAATATATTTATAGTGACCAATACAATAACAAAATTTTATCAAAGTTTAAAATATTTAGGAGTAAATATAAAATCTTAGGTCCAGTTTGATAACCATTTAGTTTATTGTTTTTTTTAAAATGAAGCCTTTAAATCATATATATGTACATGTAAATTCTTACCATAACTTTAATTTTTGTTAAATAAACATTACAATGCTTAGTCAAATTTAAAAAATAAAAGCTTGAAAGTTTTTTTTTTCTTTCAATCTTTTGCTTGAATTTAGAAACACTTCAAAAATAAAGATAACACAACCAAATAATTCATATGTAAATGTGTTGTTTATAGGCTTAATTTTTAAAAATAAAAAATAAAAAACCAAATTGTTATAAAAAAGGTTATAGTTGAATCTATTCATTTATTTTTTCAAATCAACTCATTGACTCTTTTGCAAATCCCTCGGTATGCAAAAGTGTAAATAAAAAAAATAAAAAAATTAAAAATTAGGGTAGGAATTGAAATTACGTTATTGTTTAGGGGCATTTGGCAAATTGTTAGGGGCGATCCCTAAAAGGGAGGCGATTGGTCAAAATAATTTTCAATACGACAAGGTGACGTGCGTTTCTTCCTACTCCAACACGTGGCAGTCCACTATTGGAAGACTTAATGATATGTGCAACACAAGGACCGTACGTTGGTTAGATGGAGTAAGGCAAGGATGCAACCCTAAACCTAGACCATCTTTCAATTGAGTTAGTTTTAAATATTTCTAAAATTTAATTTGTGGTCCTAAGTTTTGAATAATTTTTATTTGATCCTTGTATTTTAAAATGTTGCATTGTTTTTTTAAAAAAAATTGAATCTAGTTTCTATTTAGGTACTTAACTTTCAAAATGTTATATTTTTACCGTTTAGTTTTGAGTTTAGTAAAATCAGGTATCAAATTGAAGCTCTCTAGCTTTCCAACTTTACCCTTTTCGAAGTTTTTGAATATTGGAGTAAAAAAATATCAATTTTTGAATGCACTTCTCAAACGAATCTTCAGTTATGAAATTTGCAGAATTTCATCTTTTGATACACAACTCGGAAAAAAAAGAGTGAAACCAGATATAAAATTGAAGGTCTCTCAATTAGCTTTTTCAACCATACATTTTTTGAAATTTCAAAGGTATAGATGCAGAAAAAGATCGTCTTTCAAAAGACGATCTTCATGCCCATGGAGAAAAAGAGTCATTTGCTCGCGTGGAGAGGTGGTCTTTTCACATCTTCATGCACGTGGAGCAAGATCGTCTCTTGAAAATACGACATTTGTTCGTGTGGAGGAGTCGTCTTTTAAAAAGACGACTTTAAAACAACATTATTTTTAAAAATAGGAATAGTTCCTGCAATATTTTTATAATTTTTTAAAAAAATTACAATATTATAAAAAAAAAGGAACCATACATATAAATTATTATAAGTATAATCAAATTTCAGTAGTAGTAAGGGCTTCTTGAGGATCTAATTTAGATTATATTTTTTTTTGTTTTCCGTGAAATCAAATCGATTGAATGAATATCCATATATTTAGTTTTTAAAAATTATTTTTGAGAATCGTTTTAAATAATTTTAAAAGTGCAGGATTACAATAAATATATATATATTTATTGTTTTTTTCCTTATAAATATACTATTTTAGGTTGATCTATTTTTTTTAAAACTAAATAAATTAATTTCAATTTTTTTTAGTTAAAATTTAAATAATTGTACCATAATATATTAAAAAATTAAAAAATTTATAATATAAAATATGTTCATAAATAAATTATTAATAATTTATATTCAACATAATATTTAATATTTAGTGGTAATCTTTTATAACAATCTTTTCAAACTAATATTTTCTATTTTATAACAATCTTTTCAAACTAATATTTTCTAAACATACTATCAAACACATTTAAAAAAAAGTTTAAATTAATGTTTGTTTCATTGCATCCATGTACTAATCAAAACAAATCAAACATACCGTATTAATTAAAATACTTTTGCAATAAAATAAAATAAAAACACCCACCCTAAAATATTTTTACTTAACTTGTAAGATGTACCTTTAAACATGAATTTGTGATGTTTTCTTCTTAAAAAAAATCAATTTCTAAAATTTAGATCTTAAAAATGGATGGCCACTTCAAATAGGACAGATTTTGTTTGGTTTCCTCCATTAAACGAAAATAAAAAATACATATCATTTAACTAATAAAATAAATGTTAACAAATATTTTTCATCCCTAAATTTTCATGGATGTAACAACTTAATCTTTAAGGAGTTGTTTGTTTCCGGGTAATTTATGATTTTCATGGGATAAACATTTGGATGACCCTGTTGATTTTGCCGAAATGTGACATGACATCTCGAGATACTCGAGAATTCTCGAGATACTCGAGAATTCTAGAATGCCCTCTTGCAACATAAGTTTCTAAGATGCCGGTGTAGGGGCATCCTCTAGTAACATTTTTGCACTCCAACATTTTCTTTTATATTTTTGGTTCATTATTTTGTACTTAAAAATAAATGAATGTATTCATTTTTTTTTAAGTATAATAAATTAATGCTTTTAAAAAACAAAAACATATGTAATTAACTATATTTATATTTTACATTTGAGTATGAAATAAACTTTAGTTAAATTGTAATATCTTGATTCTTAATATATATATATATATATATCGATTTAAATTCAATTAGGATTCGATCTTGCACCATCTTTAACTCTTCTTGGGATCCGATGTTTTTCGAGAAAAGGTCCGATCCATTAATATCATGATTGGGTCGACCAGACCAGAGTGAAATATCATGATCGGGTCGACCAGGCCAGATCATGAGTGAATAGAAAATCGAAAACGTACATAGCAGTTCCAGCTGAAATACTTGAAATAATTCTACCACTTCTACTAGGAGTAGTTTTTTTAGTGCTAGAGAATAATACTATTTTTATTTTCTATTTTTTCAATTGTATAAATATTTATGTATTTAGTGAGTTATTTTCCTTACCCATATTGAAAATATTTATTTATTTATTTTTATAAACTAAATGTATTTTTAAATTAAATTATTAAAATAATACGTATATTACCTAAAGATTAGTTCTTGGTATACACCAAATATTTCCATTAGTTTATATAAATGATTCATTCAAAACAAATACAAATAATCTAAAATAACGTATATCTATAATTACAATAATTACAGACATCCAAAGATTTTGTTATTTAGATTCCCGAAAAACAAACAACCCAAATAATCTTAGTTTGCAATAATTTAATCCATCTACTTTTAAATTTGTAACAATATAATCTCTAAACTTTAGTATTTGACAATTTAACTCGTGTAGTTTAAAAATTTATAACAACTTAACCATTCTCGTTTAAAAAATTATTAACATTTAATAAAAAAAATTATTCACTTAAATCAATATATAGACTATGCTATTATGGACCAAACAAATATATTCATAGACTTTCAAAACCAACCTAGACTAGAGATCATGGTTCAATCTTGCATTAATTAAATATTCTTAAAAAAAAATAAAAAATAAAAATAATAATAATAATAATTGAAACAGAGACTGTTGTTATTCTCAACTTATAAATAAATAAATAAATAATAATAAAAAAAACCCGACCCGAGTAGGTCAAGGGCGTGAGACTGAGGCCAATTAAGGAGGGATGGGTATTAGGAAATTAGGGTCCGGGTTTACGGAAAAACCCGAAAACAGGATTGGAAGCTGTCAGTTTTACGTCTAACTGACCCCACATATATATCCAAGAGGCAAGGTAATTAAAAAAAATAACTAAAAAAAAGAAAAAGAAATGAAAAAGAAATGAAAAAGAGTCAGAGTGGGAGGCCCACGCCGAAGCTGACAACGAAGTGGAACAAAGAAGGGAAACCTGAACAACCACCACATACAATACCCCACTCTCTCTCTCTATTCTCTCTCTCTATTCTCTCTCTTCTCTCTCCCAATATTTATACGCTCCCTTTACTCTCTCCGCCACCCTCTTTCTCTCCCAATCTCTCTCCATTTTCATCTTCTTCTACCCCATTCCATTTCTCTTTTTCTCTGCCCAGATGATGCCGACGGATGACTGGTTTACGTCCGCCATGGCCGACGACACTCTCGTCGCCGAGTTGTTGCTGCGGTTGAAGCAGTCGCAGGCCGCCTCGCCTTCCATATCCCCTCTTTCCATGACGGTGCTGCCGTTTACTTGGGGGATTAGGCAGCCGAGGTCCCGGATGCCCACGCCGACACCGCCGACTGTTAGATGCGGCGGCAGCGGCAGCGGCAGCGGCGGCGATGCTGTCTTGCTCAGGAACAATAAGGATGTTGACTCCACCAGATGTAGTCCTACCACGCCGCTTTCTTGGAGTGGCGGAGCTTCTCCTTCCGCCGCTACGCTTGACGGTTATGAGGACTCTAGCCGTCCCGCCGCTTCTCTCTCTCTCTCGCATGCTGCTTCCAGATTCAAGGTTCTTCACTCTTTCTCCATTCTATCCCCCTCTGTTTTCGATTTTTGTAGTTTCGTCTCTGTGTTCTGTGTTCTGGCTTTCCGATCTTTTCGATTTTTGTCCGGTTGTTTTTTTTGGCCACGAGTTCTCAAATCTCAACGCTGTCGTTCTTAATTACGTTTTGTCTCGGCGGTCGGTGGAGGCGTGGATTCTCAGATGAAACATTCTTATCTCGGAGAAGCCTCGTATATTGTATCGTCGCCGTTTCGCCATTTGTTTTTCCAAGAATCCGATTCCGTATCGCGAAATCTCTCCGGATTTTCCTCATCAGCTTACCGAAACAAAGTTCCTCTCTCAGAACTTGCAAATCTCTCAATTCCATAACCGCTCTGTACTTTACCAAACAGTTTCGAGTTCTCTCCATCAATGGCGGAAAATCCTCAGGAATCACCGTCGAGAAAACTGCTAGATTCTCCAAAATTCTCACGTTCACGTGAAGAAGAAGAAGAAGGTCAGCGAATGGACGCTGGTTGAAAATTGAAATTACTTCGCGTTTTCTTCTCGCCTCTTTTCAGCTCGAAATCCCTTATTTCTTCAAAATTGACCAAAACGCCCTTCCAATCCCTCGCTAGATTCCAAAGCGCTTTTCCAAATCGTACGCCAAGTCTCTGTTTCGTCACGCACCGAGATTTTTCCAATATAATCTCTCACTCTCTCTCTCTCTCTCTTCCACCGCCGACGGCGTTTACTCCGGGACCACCGTAATCGCTTCGAAACTTCCCTACCGGCCATGGTCCTTTCGTTTTGACCGTACTGCCACTGGACGCGCAAAAGATTCATCACAAAGCGCGAGGGCATTCTGGTCACTACAGACGAATTCCGACTCGGTCTGATCGAACCGGATTCCGGATTCGACGGTCGCTGATGCAGCAAAGTGGGGGCCCAAACCGGATCAGGTAAAGAGGAGAGGCGTTCGCAAGAGATAGGTCTGCGTTAGGTTTGATGGCAGACTTGTTGTTATTTGGAGAGAGGGAGTAATTATCTGGTATGGCGATGGTACACGGTTGGTTTCTGTGTTCGCTTTCTTGAATAGTTTTTTTTAAAAAAAAAAAAAAAATATAGAAATGGAAACTCATTGTTTTTGATTAATGGATGGATAGAAGTAGAATTATAATAATAAGAAAGAGATTTGAATTGGCATCGTGAAAATGGTTGGGGGAAAAATAATATATATATATATATATATATATATATATAGAATTGTTTGTTTAAGTTGTTGGGCTATTAGAAGGAAGGGAAGAGGAAAAGGAAGATCCACGTGACCAAGTCACGCGAGGTGGGAAAGCAAAACTGGAGATGGTGTGGGGATGTGATCGCAATCTTGAAGTGACCACGTGGAATTCATGATGTGGCGTGCGATTCTTGTAGTGGCCAATTTGGGTGATATTTGTGTGCCAGAAATGGGTCGGTTAGAACATGTTCGAGAGTGATTTTCAACCTGATAAAAGTAACATGTTCGAGAATGATTTAGAAATGGATCAAATTACTCTTATCGGGTTCAAATTCAATTTAACGTTTGAGTTTTACCTTTTTTATTGTGATTTTGAATATGACATAAGTGATTTGAACCATTTCAAAATTACTCCCGAAAATGTCCTTACTGTTTCATCTCTTTGCCTTGTGCTGCTAGTGCTTGCTCCAAACTGTGTAATATTCATTCTTGTTTCATGGGTTTTGACTTTTGAGTTATTTGAACTATATGATAGTTGTTATGTTATATTGATTCTTGTTAATGGGTTTGGATATTGGAGTTGGTTTCAACTTTATGTTAGTTGTTTTGCGATAATGATGCTTATTAATGTATTTGGAGTTGATTATAAAGTTGGTGTTATTTATTCTTAATAATATGTTTGGAGTTGACTTTATACTTTACTTTAGTTGTTTTGTAATGTTGCTTTTTAATTATGGGTTTGGAGGTGATTTGAACCTTATGCCAATTGTTTGGTGATATTGGTTCTTATTAATATATTTGGAGTTGATTTTACGCTTTATGTTAGTTGTTTTGCAATATTGATGATTCTTATTAATATGTTCGAGGTTGGTTTTTTCAGGGTGCTTCTGCAAATGAGGCTGCGGCTGGTACTGCTGCAAAGAGGTTAAGACGAAAGAAGGTAATTTTTAAAATATGTTTTCAGGGAAAATAAATTCTGGATTTGTTGGGGTCTGGCCGTATAAGCCAAGCATTTGTTTGTTGCCGACTTTAAATGAGTTGTTGGCTTGCATTGTTCTTGAAGAATGAATGGTTGAACAACCAATTGTGTATTTCTAAGACATTAACGAAGCTTATTTTACTTTTATTTAATGACGTATTCTCTTCTTGTTTGTTTTCCAGACATTTGCTGAACTTAAGGAAGAGGAAAACATGCTTTTGAATGAGAAACTTCATCTAAAAAAGGTATGATTTTAATATTGTTTTTGATCAAGCTTTAAATGTATATAATTCTTGAACTTTAAATTGACAAAGTGAGCATAGGTCGGCGACGGTAATTTGACACATGTACTCTTTTGAGGTCGGAGGTTCAAATCCTCCATACCCCATCTGTTGTACTAAAAAAAGAAAAAAAAAACTTTAAATTTATAATTCTTTGATGTATTCTTTTAAATCTAAGACAAATTAGGGGCAATTGCCATTTCTTTCTTGTTTTTTCTTGTTTGCACCATCCTTTGTTTTTGATGACCTAAGTTACTATTTGAACAGGAACTGGCCAGTCTACAGGCAACCTTCGAAGAACAAAGAGCCAAGAATGAGAGTTTGAAGAAAATGAAGGTAATTATTCTGGCTTTATCTTCGACATGTCTGCTAACTTTTTCCATGAACACCTGAACTACTGTCTTTTTGTCTTTGTAAAGTTTCAAAAAGATTGATAGAAGGGTTTCACAGATGTTGACGTTTCACAACAAAGATTCTCCACACTAACTTATCAAACAACAATCTCTTGCTTACTTACTTTACTAAGCTTCTGAGAAAAAAAAATCCTACTTTATGCAGGTGGATTTCAACTTGAAATACACACAGAAATTCAGTACAAACTCCAATATGATAATAATGCCAGAGGAATCTTCATCCACACTAACCCATCAAATGGAAAGCTTAAACATTGAAAAAACAATTCCTCCCACATTGCCATTCACAGGATTGGGTTCGGGTTCGGGTTTTTTCGAGGCTGAATCACAGAAGAAAAGAAAATCAACCTCAGAAGATTGTGTCTTTTTCTTACCAGATTTAAATATGACACCCTCAGAAGATTGACTAAGGTGAAAATACATTGATTTTTTTTCTCTATCTCTAATATGATATGGGTGAAGGATTATTTGGGATTAAAGCTGGCAAGGCAGTCCACGGGTAAGGTCATTAACCCTATGACTCTACGATTTGGTGATGGTAAAAAAAGTTTACCATCTCCCAAGCAGACTGTTATAATATTGGTTTAATATTTGTTAATTCTCCTACGTTCTACAATTTTTTTCTTGAAGGCTGTAATTCTGTGGGTTAAACCAATTGTTGAATCCCTCTAGAATGGTGTAGGTTTTGATTCATTCGTTGTAGGGTTTTTATAGGTACATAGCCACTGAATTTGTTTGTCATGACTTTGTTATAATACCTTTTTTTTTTGGGCATTTCCACTTTACTGCGCCTCCCTTTTGTTTCATGCATTATTACTCATGATGTTGAAATAAAAGTGCCTTAATGTAAATGATTCAGCACAATTTGATTAGAATAAGTGTTAAATCACAGAGTTTTTGGGTTCTACCACTCACACATGAGAATGTGTATTAGATATATTAACTTTGATAATTTGAGCGAGCTTAACGATAATTAACATATACTTCTTTTTCTTGAGGTCAGAGATTCAATCTTCGATCTACATTTGTTGTACTACAAAAAGAAAAAGATATATTAAGATTAAAATATCATTTTGGTGCCACTATGAGTTTCATTTTATTTTAATTCTTGTATGTCCAAAATTAATCCCTAAACTCAATACATCTTAAAGTTAGTTCAATTTCCATGCAAGAAAAGATAGTGAGAATATGTTTTTAAATTTTATAGAGAAACGAGATTGAAAATACATAGACTAAAATGGGATGAGATTTTAAGTACAAGAACGAAAACGATGTCAAACTGAGTATAAACTTTGTGTCCTGCTTAAGAGGTCAGGTGTTCAATTTTCCCATCCCACATTAATTAAATATCTTTGCAAAAAAAAAAAAAAAAAAAAAAATTATATATAGAATATGTAGACTATTGGAGATAATAATAATAGTGTTTAAATTTCATGTAAAACTTAATATATCCTGAACAGTAAGCATCTCAGATTCAGTGTCTCACTTTAAATGAATTCAAGAAAGTGGAAAAGGTTGAATAAATATAAAGCGTTTCAAAATTTGGAAATGGACTTCTCAAATGACCCAGACTATGAAATATCTTGTGTGACTTTTGGCATTTACTTTTTGACTCGAATATGGAGTATCTTATGTAGAAATGAAGACTTTTGGTCACCATCTCTTCAATAGACTCCAGCAATTTTTAAGATTCATCTCAACTTCTCTTCAACAAGCTCGATGCAGCGATATAATACGAGCTCTACTGGGTTTAAGGCACACTCCATGTCCACTGCAATTTGATCGTAGTCGGCCTTGTTCTCCGACATTGTGCCCGTCACAATGGTTCGGAGAGGTAGAAGCCATTCGTTATAGGTCTTCTGCAAATTGCTCTTCAACAACACTCCTGTATAGTTTGTGTTTCCTATTCCATGGATTTTGATAATAATTCACAACATCAATAGTATTTGAACATATTAAGAATCCATATGTTCAAGTAGTTTCAGTTTGGCCAGCCCTTTGTATGCCTCAGGTAAGATGAAATGTACATGCTAAAGGGCAACTAAATTATTTAGTAGCAACTTATATGCAAAATGCTAGCCAACCTGAGCATAGCTCAACTGGTTAAGGCATACGCCCTCGATCACGAGGTTAGAGGCCTCAAATGTTGTGTTGTATTAAAAATGATGCAAAATGCTATATACCAAAAGGCCTAATATTTAACATTCAGCAGTGGTACCTGTTGCCTCTGTTATCAGCACATATCTGTATAGATTGAGGGCCGAAAGAACCTGTAGCACACGAAAAAATCTTAACCAAATATTATAGAACTGAGATGAAGAAAGCCAAACTATTCATTTGTAATTTCTAGCCCAGAACTCAAATACTTGACACCCTTCTGCAAGCTACTTTTTCTTATCTATTGGTTCATGACCGACAGAGAATGTAAAGCACATATGTATTTTCCATGTTTTATTTTGCATTAAAGACCTTGCCTGTAATTATATGTAATCTAATCACTATCCATTAAAAATCAGATTCAATTCAACAGTTGTATTAGTGATAGAGACATCCGATATGAATGTACTTTTTTTGACAACATGTTGGGGTGGGGGATTGAACCTAGGACCTCATGGTCACCAGACAATACATCATGCTATTGAGCTATGTTCTTGTTGGCTCCGATATGGATGTACTTAAAGATGGGAAGAACTAACGAACAAGGGCGAGAGAGCGAGACTAGTAAAAATGATAATAAATCACAGGAGATATGGCTTTAGAAGTGAAAAGGGGCAGGTAAAGCGAAAATAATATGAAAGGGCAAGAAAGCTTTGCTATATAGTTGTTTAAATACCGCATCACTCTGCTCTGGAAGTACTGGAGGCCCTCCTTTTGGAGGTCTCAAAACTTCCTCCACCAATTCTAGGATACTTGCAGTCCAAAATGATGGTTTTGGATGTGCTTCTGTGTCAATTTGTTGAACGTCAGTTGCAACCTTTTTTCGGCAAAGCTCAGCATGCATTTCTCCTTTGACAAGACCTAAAAGGAGTGCAACCTATTTAAGGTTTTAACCATAAGGTCAGAGATGTTGCTAAAACCTGGACGAATATTAACATTTATTTGAAAAGGGAGGCTTGATCAGGTTTACCATAGAGGGAGAGTCACTATTCACAATCAGTGCTCTTAACATGTCGAACCTTTGGGAATATGGAATATCAGCAAGTAACTGGTTATGGTAGTCGACATAAATCAGTTGATATCGTTATAGAAACATTAAATTATTGAACTTTGCTTTGAGAGACAACATATATAAGAAACTCACCTTTTTAAATAAATCAAACACATTCCTCCTTAGTATTGTATCTGGTGCATACATCATATTTATCTGAACAGCCTGAAATGTAACTTGACCAACAAAGAAGAGTTTAGACAATCTTCAGAACCCAACCGGCAATCAAAATAAAAAAGGTTAGGTGTTCCATATGGGATCTAAAGAACACGAGATACTACCTGCAAAGCTGCAAATAAACTAGGCATATACGATATGTAGTCACTTTGTTCGTCATCAAAACATTCAGAGGCATTAATGCAAAGCAAGAAGTCAATAGCGTGTTTCTTTAATTTCCAAGACAGAGCGGCAAAAGAGAGTATGTGCCTGAACATGCCTATAGCTTGCCATCTTTCAGTTTGTTTGGTTGCCAGTTCATCTTTAAGAGTACTCAGTTTTTCTTCTGCAGCCTGAGCGACCTCTTCAGAAATATATCCCCAAAGAACTGCACGAATAGGAAAAAGATGGGAAACAAAAAAGAAGGCAACGATTTAAAACCTATCAATTCAGCGCGCAGGAACTTCTTTGAAACTAATGAACACAAACCTGAAAGACATGCACCGTGCTTGATGTAGGAAAAACAAGCAGTATAATCATCTTCATCCTCTGAAGTATAGAAAATAAACAAGGGATGATAAGTGGATTAAAAGAAATACAAACTTGACTAGGAAAAGCAACAGGGCTTACCTCCAACAATGTTGTTAGAAATTTTGTCAATATCAGATCCAATGATAAGACCGGCATATGATAACCCACAGAATGGAAGAAAGAGCGACAACTTTGAGACAAAAGGAAGACAGCTTGAAACTTCATGACTCATGTTGACTGAAAAGAGAGCCTGCATTACAATTATGCATTGGACATTTGAGAGATTTACAAACCATATTGGCACCCCAACTCTCAACAGTCAACACACAGAATTATAAAAGAAAAGGTAGGAAAGCATGACATGACTTTATGAACAAAGTCTGCAAATTTTCATTTCAATTGATAGAATACCATGATTTGCAACACATAAAGACCAAGCAGAGATTGGAGCTTTTCGTGTACTTTGCCATCCTGTATCATAAATTAGAAGATCCTCGGGAGTCAGTAATGGTCGATAATATCAAAAACAGCAGACAAATCCTTGAAAGAAAGAACTATATCACATCAAAAACAGCAGACAAATCCTTGAAAGAAAGAACTATATCACATCAAAACAGCACATACCAACTTTTCACAAACCAACTGTATGGAACTGGCAATGTCCATCGCTCTGCCATATAAAGTGTCACATTTCACATCCTCATCACTTGTTTCAAAATCCACGGCTTTGAGTGCATTGAGGACAACAGGAACTACTACTTTTATTTGCTCAAAATGACGCCTCTGAATGGAACAAATCACTGGAAACCAAAAACTAAATATTTTATGGACCTAAAGATAATTATACTCTGCAAGTATTTATTTAACGGCAGACCACACATGTAAATTTATAATGCATAAATATTCAGACAAGCCCATACTAATTTGTTTTAGAAGATGCTATTCATAAATATATATTAAAAATTTCATGAGAAAAATAAATGTATCTTAAATAAAAGGCTTCATAAGCAAATTCTATGGACAAATAATGCCTCGCTTTAATCCAATCATCCTGCCCACAAAGATACTTATTATTTAATTATTACCTTTTGAGAGCCCACTTAGAAAAGGGGCAATGTAATTGGTTGCTTTGGTCGTCTGGAAATCTAATGCCTGAAGCAATTGCAATAATTGTTATTGAAGGACTAGAATATGCTATTTAAAGACCACCACGTTATGCAAAAACAAGTTTGAAATGAACTTATCTCCCCAAAAGAAGCATATTAAAGATATAAGAGCTGGAATTTACAATCGTCAGATGGAGTTATTAAGAATTAAAAGTGCAATTCATTTACAAGCGCATTCCCCCATCTGCTTGCACTTGAATGCCTTGTATCAGAGGAATACAATTTATTGTTTTGCATCAACCTACTAACTCAAGCCAGTGTATATACAAAAGTGGAAGATCTTTTCTATTATTTTATTTTTATTTATCTGTGTTGGCCAGCTTGCGTGCACCTTGACTAATCTCACGGAACAACTGTTTTTGGCTCTACCACACGAGCGGGAGATCTAGTAATCTAATTGTATAGATCATTAATTTTAAATCAAAACAACCATTTTGGAAGCGATACCAGGAGCCATATGCAGGTGGAAATAAGAAAATCATACAGTTATAGACATCAACCAGTAGAACTAAAAGATGAATGCATAATCATTTTGTCATAGCAAACAAACTACCTAGCTATGACTATATGAGGAACTTAATACTGAAGTACCTCACAAAGAATCGACAGCATATCCCGTGGACTACACATGGTAACGAACCTATCGATAATATTATCAACAATCTCCAGACATCCACCTACTCCTACAAACTTGGAAACTGCCTTTGGGAGATCAAATGAAAGAGTGACAATAGTTCCCTGCAACATTTGTGGGCAGAAGTGTCAGCTCGGCAAAAAAAACTAAAGGGTAGCAAAAAAAATACAACATTAATTGTCAGAGATATCAAGATGAACTTTAAAAAAAAAAAAAAAACAGAACCTGGTCTAATAAAGGAGAAGATATAAATTGATAAATCTCATTGAGGATTTCAAATGCATCGCTCTCTGTATCTCCATTGTCCAATTCTGTTTCAGCAGCCTCTGAAATAGAATCAAGATAATTCACCAGCTCAGATACCAAGGCTTCAGATTGATGGGTGTCTCCGTTTTCAATCGACTTGAAAATATACAAACAGATTGTTAAAATCCATCCATTGTCAAGTTACTAACACAAAACAAGAGTAATCACGAGCTCTTTATTTTTTTTTTATTATCCGTGAGTGTCCGGGCCAGCTTACGCACACCACAACTAATCTCACGGGACAGACCACCCTACAACATTTGGCTGCCAAAGAAACTCGTAGGAAATTAATTACTAGGTAGGCCAAGGATTGAACCGATTCTCTAGGAGGCACTTTACGAGCTCCTTCACTGTGTTTCATTCGAACAAAAAAAAAAAAAAAATCTACATAATCTTTGCCCCTGAAAACAATGCTATCATCACTTTAAACAAAATAACTCGCAGCAATAGCCAACTGCTGAAAGTTTTAATTTCTTTCAGGTTCATTACATAAAAAATTCCAAATGACAATTCTATAAGTATCCACTTTCAATACCTAACCAGAAAATTAAGGTCCCTGTTGTCACTCAGTTAAATGGAGTAGCAAACAACCAGCTAATCAAGGGGGAAAATGAAGTTTGAGCAGAGAGATTTTCAATGTGGAACTTTTAGGTCTTACCTTGGAGCAAGCTGCAAGTATTTGACGGAGCCGAAGCACTGAAGGACGAGCATCGGAAGGCTCGGTGAGTTGAAGCTTAGATAAGCAGTGATCATCGACTTTCTCCATTGAAATGGCTTTCTGCCGCTGCAAACTTGAGATCACAATATTGAATTCTGATAGAAGTACTGGTTATCGTCTTTCGTCCACCGGCGATTTCAAGTTTTTCTCCGCCGTGACTCTTCTCCGGCGCGGCGGAGAGGTGTTGGAGTTTTGGTCGACTCGTCGGGCCAAGAGGAATCCCCGTTACCGAATCTGCCCGGTCCGAATATTTATATGCGCGCTCCGGACTTACAAATTCCCTTCTATTTTAATGCCTAATTATTTCAAACAGTTTTTATTATTTGCCAATATGAAATTATTATTTTGTTAAATCGATTATAAAAAAATCCAAATCATTATGTGATTTTCTGTTTCTAAATTTATTATCAGCGATTTCGAAGCCGAGAGTGAATAATAATCATCGATACTTTATAAAATTAAACCAAGAAATATAAAATAGTTAAAAATAAGTTTGTTTTTTTTTTTAAAAAAAAACTCTAAGAAAGAATATATAAACTTTAAAAAAACTAAAAAAAAAATTACTCACCGATATTATTTAAAAATATATATACAATTATTATTATTATTATTTTTTAAGTTCAATTCAACGAAGGAAGGATAGAGATTTGAACATTTGATTATTACGACACATGTATAAGTTAATGTCCGGTTAAGATATATATATCTTCTAGTGTACTAAAAGAAAAAAAATTATCTTCCAGTAACTAAAAAATAAATTATTAATTTCACATATTGATGATTTAAATAAAGCCGTCTTAGCTCAGCTGGTAGAGCGCATGGCTTTTAACCATGTGGTCGTGGGTTCGATTCCCACAGACGGCGATTAACTTAAAAAATAATTTTTCCTAAGTTGAACATAACTTAGATGATATTAAAAAAATAATAATTATTATAATTAGCTCTTTTAATGTAATTAAATTATTATTAATTTTTTTTTTTATTATTATTGTTTGTAATAAAAAAAAATTGTGGATAAATTCATCATTTATTACATTTTGAAATAATACTTTTACGGATAGCAATTCCAATTAAATGAAGAGTTGGAGAGGATAATTACGGAACTTGGACGGAGCAGCATAACGCCGGAACCAAACAAAGCGCTCCACTCTCCTCGAAGCTCAACCAACGATCACACCAGATTCTTGATCTTCTTCTTCCTCGTTCGATTCCAGTTTTCAATGGCTTCGAACTAATTCAATTCGCCACTTCCAATCGTGTTCGTCGCATTGCTCTTCACGGCCATTTCCAGATCCTAACAATGGAGCCCGATGTGAGCATCGAAACGAGCTCCATGATCAGAGTGGCGGTGCTGCCGATCGGCGCTGTTCCGCCTACTCAACTTCGGGACTACTTGTCGATGCTTCTCCGGCACCAATTGATTCCACTTTCCGCCATTAGTTCGTTCTACACGGAGCACCAGAAATCCCCTTTTGCTCATCAGCCTTGGGATTCTGGTAGTCTCCGTTTCAAGTTTATTCTCGGTGGAGATCCGCCTAGCCCTTGGGAAGACTTCCAATCCAACCGCAAGATCCTTGCTGTTATTGGTATCTGTCACTGTCCTTCTTCGCCCGATCTTGATTCTGCTATTGACCAGTTCAATGCCGCCTGTAAGGGTTTCCCTTCCGCGCTCGTCGAACGATGTTTCGGGTTTTGCCCCAATGATTCTCAGGTAGTAGGGAGTTGCTTTGAGTTAACCATTTTCATCTGAAAAAATAATGCGTAGCTATGATCTTCGTGAATGTTAAGTCGGTTACGGTCGGAAGAGTTGCAAATTCGAAAGTTATTTATGATTAATTATAAGTTTTGATGATCTGATTTTTTTTTTTTTTTTTTTTTTTGTCCTCTCTTTTTTGGAATGTGTTGCAGCTGGAAGAAGGCAGCAAAAAAGGAGGTAATTTGAGGTTGTTTCCTCCAGCTGACCGGCACACTCAGGAATTTCACTTGAACACCATGATGCAAGATATTGCAGCTTCTTTGTTGATGGAATTTGAGAAATGGGTTCTTCAAGCAGAGTCAGCTGGAACTATTTTGAAAACGCCTTTAGATTCTCAAGCAAGTCTCAGCTCAGAGGAGGTTTATGTTTAGGTGTCCTAATTAATTGATTTCTTTTTCTTGTTATAGTCGTTGTTGTAAAAGACTAAAAGCTATTTCTTATCTTGTAGATGTGACTTTTATCTCCACTTTCGATAGAATTTTACTCACATGCGAAAGGATGTTCTAAATGCTGCAACTTAATCATATTTACCTGATGAAAATGCAGGTTATTAAGGCCAAAAAGAGAAGGCTTGGTCGTGCTCAGAAGACAATTGGTGACTATTGTCTGTTGGCAGGATCGCCAGTTGATGCCAATGCTCACTATTCTACTGCAATAGATCTTGCTAGGTTAACTGGGGACTATTTTTGGTATGCGGGGGCTTTGGAGGGAAGTGTCTGTGCGTTACTGGTACTTTCCTCTCACTAGAATTCAATGTATGTAGGAATTCATTTGATGAAGTTCTTTAGTGATTTCTGGTTCTGTCCACATAGTTCAAATAGCTATTTTCTTTGAGCAAAGTCAGATCCAAGTTCGAGGTGGTTTAGAAAAAATGTGTATATATGTATATTTTTTTATCTCTTCGATGAAAGTTTTATTTTTCCAGAATGTAGGGAGTGGAGTGCTGCCTATTATCATCTTTCTGATGAGTTTAGAAGGGCACTTCAATTGCTGTTACTGTTAGGATCACTAGTTTGAAATTAGCTGATTACACGCCGGAAGGATTTACATCTATTGCACATGAGATTCTTACAGGAACTCCATGTCAAGGCATTGTGCATGATGATATCGAACTATGGATTTTTTGATAATTGGGGATATTATCATTGGATTCACTTCATTGTTGTCCATGTAATAACAACATTACTATGGTATTTGTTCTGCCAATTGACCGCAATGGAGAAAGATGGCAGGAGCATCTCATATTAGTAAGAAAAAAGGCAGAGTGTCACACTGGAATACTGACCTAAGTCGGAATATAGTTAGTAAGGATGAGAAGTAAGTGATATAACATATAAGAGAGACAACTTAAAATTTGTTGATTTAAGTGAGGCAGAGTAAGGGGTCTCCTTAATACTCCCATCTGCTAGACATTATTATTGAGTCAACAGAAAAGTTGTTTAAATTTCTATTTTTTTTTTTTTTGTGATAAGAAACATTGAACTTCATTGATATAATGAAAGGATACAAGTATCCAATAGTTACAAAAAACTTCTCCAATTTATAATAAGAGAAGAAAGAATATATTCACACAAGAGAGATATCAAAATACACCAATTCATAGCTAAATAGGTAATTGAAGAGTAGAATTCGTGTAAGTTCTGTTTCTTATCGGAGAAGATCAAGGAGTTCCAATGAGTCCATGTTGACCACAAGAAAACCCTAATCATGTTGAGCCAAATAACCTTTTTCTCTTTCTTGAAAGGATGACCATCAATGAAATTGTTTCTTTTTCAAAAAGATGTGAAGGATTTCATCACTTTCTTTAGGGAAAACAGTATACCAACCAAAAGCTTGGAGGGTGAGGTTCCAAAAACTTTTGGCCCGTGCGCACCAAAAGAAGAGGTGGCTGTGGGATTCCTCCCTTTTTTTGCAAATAGAACAACAATTTGGGGAAATGGTTATCCTGGCCATCCTTTTTTGTAAATTGTCTTGAGTACTTAGACAATGGTGGCTAAGCTCCCACATGAAGAACTTTACCTTCTTAGGATATTGTCCTTTCCAAATGCACTTGTAAATCTCCTTTTTCTCCAAGTTGCCTTTAGAGATTAAAGAATTTGTGAGAGATTTAGAAGTGAATCTCTCATCCTTTTCAAGAGTCCACTGCCAAATTTCTATCCGTTAGACATTTAACCAAGTCCTTCATTTCCTTATTCTTATCAGGAAAAAAATTAGTCTAATTGACATACGAGTCTTTAAAACCTGTTGGTAGTCATGGGATACTTATATACTTTTTGGTTTGCATATGTTTTGGCCTATTTCTGTTAAATTTGTTTATACATGTGATTTCAGATTGATCGAATGGGTCAAACGGATTCAACTCTGGAGGAAGAAGTCAGATACAGATACAACAGTGTTATTTTGCATTACAGGAAGTCATTTATACAAGATAACACCCAGAGGTAGTTGTTGAGGTCTTTCTTTAATAAAATATCGTGGCAAATCATTTTAAGGAGTGAAGTACTGAAATGTGGACATTGTTAAAAATATCCTCGTCTCTTATAATTTATTTGTAAAGCTCAGTTCTCTCACCATGAGTTGGTCTAGCGGTATTGGGGCTAATGGAAAAATAAATGGGCTTCGAGAGAATGAGGTTTTAGCACGGTAGTCAACTACTTAGGATTTTACGAGTTTCTTTTACAACCAAATGTAGTAGTAAGGTCAGACAATTGTCCCTTGAGATTAGCCTAGGTGCGTGTAAGCTAGCCTAGACATTTACGGATATTAAAAAAAAAAATTCTCTTAGGTGATTAATTGTGGATTGTCATGGTAAAAAATATGTTTTTGATAGGACAGGCAATATGAGATTATGATTCATTGGAAAAATCTTTTGTTGGTCTTGTTCGAAATTCACCTTTTGCAACTCAACTAACTTATATGAGAACTTCCATGTGCTGTTCATTTTAATAATCTCTGATATGTTTCATATATTTGCCCATTTTGACATTTTTTATTTCATTTTTTTCTTTTCACCAGGGTTTCTCCGCTAAGTTTTGAACTTGAGGCTACTTTGAAGTTGGCTAGATTCCTTTGCAGGTATATTTTATGATTTGTGTAATTGGATACTGAATATATTTGAATGTATAGGTGACCTTGTGGTTGATCTGAAGGAGACAAGATAACATGTTCTCTGGTTAAAAAAAGTACGTCGGTCATCAAACTAATTGTGTGAATCTCTTCCAGAAGATGTATCTCTCTGCCTGTTTTGAAAGTTAGTTCACCAAAATAGAAGTACAATAACAAAAAAATAGTTTGCATGTTAATGTACTTCTAATTTTTAGTTTTTTGTTATTGAGTGATAAATACATGTATATTAATTCATATTTCCAACTTTTGGTTATGCAATAGATAATTTATTTACTTTTTCGAGGGGTTTGATTCACAGGAGAGAGCTGGCTAAAGAGGTTGCAGAGTTATTAACCAGTGCAGCAGATGGTGCTAAATCTTTGATTGATGCCAGTGATAGATTAATATTATATGTTGAAATAGCTCGTTTATTTGGTTCTCTTGGTTACCAGCGGAAAGCTGCTTTCTTTTCAAGGCAGGTTGCCCAGTTATACTTGCAACAGGAAAATAGACATTCTGCTGTTAGTGCCTTGCAAGTCTTGGCCCTGACAACAAAAGCTTATCGTGTTCAAAGTAGATCGTCTGATACTGACCATTCTTTATCCCATGTGAGTATTACAAGAGTTAGATGACAAAGATCTAGTTTGTAATTGTAACTCCTTTGGCTTTTGTAGGTAGGTTTTTGCCTTGTGTTTCAACCTTTTTAATGGAACTTTCTTTCATGTTTTAAGAGGAAAAAAAATAAAAAGAGAGAAAAACACGGTGCCCGGGTCGTGGGCACCATCATAATTTGTATGTATAGATATTCTATTCGTAATAATATTATGCATTTACTACGAACACAATCTGATTATTTGACTCGTGAAGGTTATAAATGACGATCACTTGCCTTTTTTTAATTTCCATGGATATGACCTTGCTATTCTCTATCTCCAATCCTATTACGATTCACTCGTTTAGGACTCATCTTATACTAAAAATATACTAGCATGTCGTAGTCAGTGCCCTGTGGTTGAAGTCAAACTTAAGTTTTCATATTGGTCTAATTAATCTTGCCATTTTTTTTCCTTAACTGAATTTTTCTTCTTTTCTATCCTTGAAGAATAAGGTTGGCCTGAGTAATTCTGATTCTGGAAAAATGCACCACCAATCATTAGTATCTTTATTTGAATCTCAATGGAGTACTTTGCAAATGGTTGTATTGAGGGAGATTCTACTGTCTGCTGTCCGTGCTGGAGATCCTCTTGCTGCATGGAGTGCTGCAGCACGACTACTTAGATCTTATTATCCTTTGATAACACCAGCAGGCCAAAATGGCCTGGCAAGTGCACTTTCAAATTCGGCGGATAGGTTACCATCAGGCGTTCGCTGTGCTGATCCTGCCTTGCCTTTCATAAGGTGATTAGCCATTTTAATGTTTATACTGTAGAACCTTAGGGCCCATTTGGTAACGTTTATGTTTATGTTTCTTGTTTCTTGCCTTTCATAAGGTGATTAGCCATTTTCCTTGATTTTCATTGATACAACCTGAGCAGCCACCCATACTGTACTGAATGAATAGTAATCTCTGTGAACTGATTAATGATTAACTGGTCTTTCTAGGTTGCATTCTTTTCCTCTCCATCCTTCACAATTGGACATTGTAAAACGCAATCCAGATAAGGAAGACTGGTGGGCAGGATCTGCCCCTTCTGGACCTTTCATTTATACTCCATTCAGCAAAGGAGACACGTCAAATAACAGCAAGCAGGAATTGATTTGGGTTGTTGGAGAACCAGTGCAGGTCCTGGTGGAATTAGCCAACCCATGCAGCTTCGAGTTAAGGGTTGATAGTATATACCTTTCTGTGCATTCGGAAAATTTTGATTCATTTCCAGTTTCTGTGAATCTTCCTTCCAATTCATCGAAGGTGGTTACTTTATCTGGAATTCCAACTTCCGTTGGGCCAGTGAGAATTCCTGGGTGCATTGTACATTGCTTTGGTGCAATAACTGAACACCTTTTCAAGGATGTTGATAATCTACTCAATGGAGTAGCTCAAGGACTTGTCCTTTCCGACCCATTCAGGAGCTGTGGGTCCATGAAATTGAGAAATGTATCAATTCCAAACCTATCTGTCATATCACCATTGCCATTGCTAGTTTCCCACGTCGTTGGTGGTAATGGTGCCGTTATTCTCTACGAAGGTGAAATTCGTGATATATGGATACATCTGGCTAATGCAGGTACAATCCCAGTTGAGCAGGCACACATATCATTATCTGGAAAACACCAAGATTCCGTTATCTCGATTGCTTTTGAAACTTTAAAATCTGCTCTTCCTTTGAAGCCTGGTGCTGAAGTGATCATACCTGTGACCTTAAAAGCTTGGCAGCTTGGGGTGGCTGATTTTGAGACAATTACTGGCAAGAATGCATCTGCAAGCATGTTAAGGCATTCCAAGGATGGCAGCAGCCCTACTTTCTTGATACATTATGCTGGTATTTACTTCTGATATTTCTTTCTTGCCTCTATCGATGATAACTAATGTGTCATAAAATTGTTCTTTTTGTGCACTTAATTCAGGTAGGACCATTTAAATTGCACTGCTCTGCATATTAAATATCCATGGGTTTATGCCCTTGATTTGTAATTAATTCCTTTAGTTAAGCTCCTTATCAAATTATTTGCATTCCATGACACTCAAACTCATAAACATCAGTCCAAGCATTGGGTTTTTCCCTGTTCTTCTGTTGTGCGTGAATGAATCGTCAAAACATTGTAACTCTACTTATTGATTTATGTTCTGGAAGTGTTTCAATTTGCTGTAATTTCTCTGTATTTCTATTTATAATCATTATTTTGCTTTCTAGGGCCTATGAAGAATACCGGAGATCTTCTCCCCAATGGTTCTGCTTCTGCTATACCCCCTGGTCGACGCCTGGTTATTCCGCTGCAAATTTGTGTTTTGCAGGGTTTGTCTTTTGTGAAAGCACGATTGCTTTCAATGGAAATTCCAGCACATGTGGGTGAAGAACTTCCTAAACCAGCTGAAATTGATAATAACTCTACAGACCAACCCATTGACACTCAGAGCAAGATTAACACATTGGTGAAGATTGATCCATTCCGAGGAAGTTGGGGTCTCCGGTTTCTTGAACTTGAGTTGTCTAATCCAACTGACGTATTGTTCGAAATTAGTGTTTCTGTCCAGGTTGAAAATTCAAGCCATGGGAAAAATGTATCTGGTAACCAAGGCGTTACTGAATATAGTTATCATAAAACAAGAATAGACAGAGATTTCTCTGCAAGAGTGCTAATACCCTTAGAACACTTCAAATTGCCTGTTCTTGATGGTTCATTCTTTGGGAAAGATGTTCCAGTAGACGGAATCGCCACTGCCAGAAATTTAAGCTTCTCAGAAAAGAGTATAAAAGCTGAACTAAATGCATCGATCAAGAATCTAACATCAAGAATAAAGGTCAAGTGGCAATCGGGGCGGAATAGCTTTGGAGAATTAAACATCAGGGATGCTATACTGGCAGCCTTGCAATCATCAATGATGGATATATTGTTGCCAGATCCATTGACTTTTGGGTTCAGGATAGTTAGCAGTAGCTCGGAAAGTAAAGATTCAAATCAGAATCTTCACAATGGATCTTCCCAGAGCTCTCTGGAAGCACATGAAATGACTCCTTTAGAAGTTATTGTTCGGAACAATACCAAGGAATTGATCAAAATGAGTCTTAATTTAACATGCAGAGATGTGGCTGGTGAGAATTGCATCGAGTGTGCGAAATCAACTGTCTTATGGAATGGTAAGTTACTTGTTACTCATCCATCCTCTTCATTCATTATATTAGGTTTTATCATATTGATTAAATTACAAGTTTAATCCCTATGACTCCGTTTGATAACCATTTGGTTTTTGGAAATTGTGATTGTTTTGTCACAATTTCTTACGATGATTTTCATCTTTCTTAATGAAGCATTTGAATTCTTAGCTAAATTCCAAAAACAAAAACTGTTTTTTTTTTAGTTTTCAAAACTTGGCTTGGTTTTTGAAAACATTGGTAGAAAGTAGATAACAAAATAGAGAAACTTAGAAGTGGAAGTAGTGTTTATAGGCTTAATTTTCAAAAAACAAAGACCAAATGGTTATCAAATGAGGTCTAAACTTTGAAGTTTTAATATTGACCCTTTACTTTAAATAGTGAAATAGTGTCTAATAGGTCTCCAAACTTTTAATTTTGTGTCTAATAGGTCCCTAAACTTTAAAAATGTCTAATAAGTCATTGAACTTTCCCTTTTGTATATGATAGATCCCTTACATATTTGAAATTTGTAGAAATTGAATATACAAAATGAAATTTTTGTCTATTAGAATAGGATCCTAAACTTTCAATTTTGAGTCTAGTAGGTCCATGGATTTTAAAAAATGTCAAGTAGGTCCAAGGCTAATTAGACATAAAATAAAAAATTTAGAGACCAAATAAACACAAATCTAAAAGTTTTGGGGCTAAACTTGTAATTTAACCTATTATATTCTATGCAAGCCTATCTTCTGAAAACAAAATGTATTGTCGATAAGCTTCTGCTGCAGGCTCCATTCTATCTAACAATGTGAAAATTGCTTCTGTATGTCTCATCTTCCTTCAAGGTTTAATAGTTACTTTTCTGGTAGGTGTGTTAAGTGGGATCACTCTGGAAGTGCCTCCGCTTGAAAAAACTGCACATTCTTTCTCGTTGTATTTCCTTATTCCTGGCGAATACACGCTGTCAGCTGTGGCAATTATCGATGATGCTACAGACATACTCCGAGCTCGTGCCAGAACTAGTTCGCCTGATGAACCAATTGTCTGCTGCGGACCTCCATACCACCTTCGTGTTAACGGGGCTGCGTGAGTTTTTACTTCTTTCATCGGTATCAATTGGTTAGCTCATTACAGCACAACGGTTTCTCGAGGGGATTCATCTCTCAAAGTACAGGAGCCAATCTTTTATTCGGTAAGGCACGAGTACAGCGATATAATTATTTTCTATTCTTCTGTGTGTTACCTTGTGCCCTGCAAAAAGAGGGAGGGAAAAAAAACCTGTCCAATCTTCTTGAGTTGTTGGATAGGTTGTGATTAGTTACACTTGCTTGCATAGGAGTTTCACTTATATTTGTTATTGAGAGGATTCTCCAAAAAGAAACTATTGAGTTGTCATTCTGCTTTAATATTGTTCAATTTGACACCTTCTGGCTTCTTTTGTTGTACAAACTGCTGATTCAGGTTGTTGATTTTATCATCGATTTTGACCAAATCTTACCATTGTATTTCATATAAATAAGGTTATTAACTTATTGGTGGATGCTATTCTCTTACTCTCTGAAGAAAATTGTAATTGATATAGCTCAACCACCAGAATTTATCAAATATATTAAGCAATTTTTTTAGTAGATACTAGATAAGCAATAAAGTCTTATTATATAATGTTATATTAATATTATATTTTCTCATTTGACTCCTAATTTGTCAGCTTTATTCTAATTCACGTTTAATGGCTTAAGCTCTTGTTCTTTTTCATTCATCAATAAAATAGTCTCTTGTTAAAAAAAAAAAAGTCTTATTATATTATGTTTCATCTTAAATAATAAAGCTTGGTGACTATGTTGAAAAAAAAAGTCTTATTATATTATGTTTCATCTTAAATAATAAAGTTCGGTGACTATGTTGGTTAAGTGTAATTTAAAAATTTGACATATTTGAAATCATACCTATTAGGTCAACTTGTAATTGGTTAACATGTTACATTTATTTCTACGGTTAAACATTTAAATCTTCATTCCATATTGTTAAATTAAATAAAATAATAATAAATCAACCAACCATTGGATGTTAACTAAAAAAAAATGAATATTATTCTTTTTACTTAGTTTTGTACACTTTACATGCATGTCAAGATTGACAGAGGAATTATTCGACTATGGCTTCAATAAAAAAATTTAATGCATGACTAAAAAAAATATCTCATGTATTAATTTATTTTTAGGGTTGGTTGCACAAACAGCTGATAGAAGTTATTGCTGATATATGACTATCACTGATAGACTACTATGACTAAAATTCTATAAAAAACTGAGGTGATAGACTAAATTCTATAAAAAACTGAGGTGATAGACTACCACCAACGAGGTGATAGACTACCATCAATGATAAACTACTTCTATCAGCGATAGACTAGTGATAGAAATTGTCATATCTGTAATTTTTTTAAAAAAATGTTATATTTTTAATTATGGGTTGGTTGCACAAATAACAATCAGGCCCAAACTAATTGCAAATCTAGCAAACTTTAAATGTTTTGCAAATATGTCAAAAAAACCCGTTTCTATCACTGATAGACTTTATTATATCACTGATAGACTTCTATCAGTGATAGACTATTATCTCTGATAGACTATTATCACTGACAAAAATCTATAAAAAGCTGAGGTGATCAGCGATAGACTTCTATCAGTCATAAGATATCAGCGATAGAAATTGCTATATCCGCAAATTTTTTAAAAACATGCTATATTTGCAAACAATAAGTCTTAAATTGTCATTTACTACAATTTCTCTTTAATTATTTTACTCTAAATTGACATATGTTACCATTTTCCTTATTTTAATTTCTTTAACTTATCTTAAAAATCATTGGATAAAATAAATGCAATATTCTCCTCATTTTTATTCAACTTTTTATGTATGTAGGACATTTTATCATCCTAGAGAAAGTATGTACTTTTGTGATAGGGATACCCCCATAATCTTTTAACTCCAAAAGATGCTGATTCCAATGGACATTATTATTTCAATGAATCCTTCTGTTCTTTCAATTTGGGTTCTTTGGATTTCTCCACTTCCAATTCTCTTTCTTTTCATTACTTTAAAAGATGCATCTTCATTGTTTCCTCCTTTTTTTTCTGTCCTCAAATGAGGTTTTCTTTTCCTCTTTTCTTTTTCTTTTTTAAGATAGAGCATAGACGAGTTATAATGATCTTAGTAAAAACTAGTACAAAGAATTTAAACAATTCATCAAGTAGATCGATCTTCTTCATCCAACCGTTCAAAAGGTGATAAAAGAAAAGTTTTTTGTTTATATAGAAAACATCAAGATAGGTGAAGATACTATTAGAGATTAGAGAGTATCATAATCTCAAATAGGTTTTCTTCCTCGTATCTTTCAACAAATTTAGCACCATTAGATTAGATTGTTGGTAAACACTATTATTCATCTCTAAACTCAACTCAACACACAATCTTTCTTAAACTACCTCAGCATAAAAGACACTAAAGTTAAAGTTTGACACGACTTTAAAAACAATGAACATAAGTGCTTTTGGCCAATCAAAAATTGTTTTCAATATTTTCATGATGTTTGATCCTACGGTCGAAAAGTGATTTTGAAAATTCTAAAAGTACTATAAAAAAAAATACATTTAAATTTTTAAAAAACGTATTTCACTTAAGAATACTACTCTCCAAATTCTAAAAGTACTTAAAAAAAAATACATTTAATCTCTACTTAAATAAAAATAAACCATAGTTTTCTGGGAAATTGTAGTAAATGACAATTTAAGACTTATTGTTTGCAAATATAGCATGTTTTTAAAAATTTTGCGGATATAGCAATTTCTATCGCTGATATCTTATGACTGATAGAAGTTTATCGCTGATCACCTCAGCTTTTTATAGATTTTTGTTAGTGATAATAGTCTATCAGAGATAATAGTCTATCACTGATAGAAGTCTATCAGTGATAGAAACGGGTTTTTTTGCTATATTTACAAAATATTTTAAAGTTTACTAAATTTACAATTAATTTGGGTCTGATTGCTATTTGTGCAACCAGCCCTACTTTTCTTTAAGAGAAACAATATAAAAAGTGCAAATAATTAATTCACAAAGGAAAGTGACAATGACTGATGGGCTTGGTCTTATTGGGCCAAAACACACACGAAAAAAAAAGCCTTTTTTCGATTTGTATCAAATTGTCGAGGAAACTCGAGCATCGTTCTAAGTAGAAAACAAATCGAAATTCCCCTCGAAAAATCGACAGATTCCACTGATATTTTCTGGAAATTTGCTCTGCAAGGTACGCCAGATGCTCCAAATATTCTTCTAAAAGCTTTGACATTCTTTTTACTTTTCGGAAGTGGGAGAATTGAGTGATGAAGAATGCAAGCATTTCTTCATAATTATCCAAAAAGCTGTAAAAATCAACAACTTTATCGATCAATAATTGATCTCTTGATTTGTCACATTTCATCTCTTTTGATCTTCCTACTTTCGATTAGATATATATTTTTTCTTATATATATAAATACTCGATCTTCACTGTTTATTGGATGATTGTACTTTGAAGAATCATGTCGGTGGATTGAATTTTCTTTTTTTGGGGCCCTTTCTAGGGTAAGCAATCAACAGAGATAAGAAGGCATTTGGGAATTAGGTGCTTAAAAATTGGGACAATCTGAAAACGATTCTTTGTTATTCCGACCAATAATTTAATTTTGGTCGACTGTTTTTCGAATTTCATACTAAATCATCCCCTTAATGTAGACTGGATGTGACTATGATAATTGATAAGGAAGTACCTAAGTTTTTATTATTAATTTTTTTTCCCCAATTCCTTTAAGTCTTTTTTGTCTCCTTTTATTCTTCTCTCTGCCTAATACTGTATTTGGTTTGGCTTGAAGTAAAGTGGCTGTTTCTTGAAAACAAAGAAGAGGGTAGAGTTATAATGGCTGGTGGTGGGGTAATACCTGTAGTAGGTAGTTGGAAAGCTTTGGGACATAGTCGCTCTCTGATTACAGAGTCAGGAATGGAAAAGAATGGAAACAATTCACTGTATTGAAAATGAAATTGGAATGAAATTGTGGCCAAATGTAAGGGCTCCAAAACACATCTCTGACAATGATTGTATTTTTCTTTTTGTATATCCCTGAGTGTCTGCCTTGCCCACACCTCAATTAATCTCACGGGACAACCGTTTGACCCTACTACATTCGATTGCTAAGAAAAATTCGTAAGATGTTTAAATCATAGGTAGGTGACCATCATGGTTTGATATCTCTCACAATGATGGTAGGGACCCACTTTATTTATTTATTTTTGGTTTGATATTCGTGAGTGTCGGATCAGCTTGCTCGCACCTTGACTAATCTCATGGGACAACCGTTTGATCCTACTACGTTTAGTTGTTAAGAAAACTCAGGATGTTTAAATTTTAGGTAGGTAGTCACCATGGTCTGATATTTAATATTTGTGACAATGATGGTAGACATCCACTTTATTACAACTTTAAAATACTTTGTTTTCAAGTATCTCAAAATACATTGTTTTATGTATGACATCTTTCCAATCTTGCAAGTTACTTGAAGATTACAAATAGACTATGGATGATAGATTTTCTTTTTCTTTCCTCTTTTTTTTTGGGGGGGGAGTGTTGAACAAATAGAGTAAGAAATGAGCTTTAAACAAGTTTATTTCCCTTGTTTGGAACATCCTTTAGTCACTCTACTTTGAGGATGCAAAAGTGTGGTCCTTATCCTCTTTTGATATTTGGTTTCTTACAGTAGATGCACACGGGCCTTCTCTGTATAATGATGTGAAGTCCTTTCACAATCAACACTTCTTCTTCTTTTTTTAACCTCATCAAGATTTTAATGGTCAATTCTTCTTTCTTTTGTTGTTGAATTGAGACTTGAGGAACAATGAATATAAATATATGGCCAATTGGGTGTGTTTTTTTTTCTTCTGCCCTTTGGTTACATCAATCCATCCTAGAATTCCTTATTCATCTCAACCTTGTTCACAAGCCCCAAAACATTTATACACTGAATCATTGCAAAGTAATAAAAACACTTGGACCAATATTCTCTGATTGCCTTAAATTATTAAACAGTTCTGTCCCATAGTGAATTTAGTGTATGGTCTTAGAGGCTGCTACACAAGCAAGCTTCATAGAATGATGCCAACATCCTTCTTAGTTCTTTTTCCATGTGTAGTGCAATCTATGTCATGCAAATGGGAAATATGCTTCTTCTTGTAGTGTTTGTCTTTATAAAATTCTTAATTTCAAATGTTAACCTGGTCCCACCAATAATAAGGGGGAATTTCTTCTTCTTTTTTTTTTTTTTTTTTTGGGATGGAGGGGGGGAGTAAGAGAGAGAGCAGAATGGTTTGACACGGCATAAGAATAGCAATGAAAAAAAGACAT
This sequence comes from Herpetospermum pedunculosum, assembly GCA_028017165.1. Lineage (NCBI taxonomy): Eukaryota > Viridiplantae > Streptophyta > Magnoliopsida > Cucurbitales > Cucurbitaceae > Herpetospermum > Herpetospermum pedunculosum. The sequence goes on from CM051522.1 coordinate 84,686,936, forward strand.
GAAGGCCATGTTTGTTCATAGCAAACGTCCTTTATTGCCCTTTTTCCTCATCTATCTTATCACCTACATTAAATGGTGGGGCAGCTGGAAAGAATGGACTACTTTTTACCCATTTTAGCCCTTTTTCCCTCTCTTCTTTTAACAGTTCTTCCAGCTTTGGATCTGCCATGGAGGATTTTTGTTCAGTATTTTTTAGCGACATCCAAATAAGGTTTTGTTTTGTTTCTGATCTTGTTTTCTCCGTTTCAAATTAGACGTTTGTCTCTTTGTTATAGGTAATATGATTACTTTTTTTAACTGCAACAAATGGGGTAAGAGAATTTGATCCTCCGACTTCAAGAGAGTGAGTACATGTCAATTTCTGCTGCGCTCATTTTGACTAGGTAATATGAAACATGACTTTCTCTCCGTTGAAATTTCCATTTCTTAAATGACGCAGTTTTTGGCATCAATTTAATTTTGGTAACATCTTATTGAAGAAAAAAGGATCAATCTAAGACTTCCTAGTTCTTACTATTCAACTACCAAATGGGAAAAAAAACAGTAGCCAAGCATGCTTATAAATAGCTAATGATACTTTGGCACATGGATCAACCTTTAGTCTTTATTTTTTGAGTTAGAATGCTTGGTTGGCTAACTTCCAAAGTAAAAAAAAAGGTAGCTCATCTTGTTTTAGAGCCTATACATGCTAAATATCTAATAATTTGACTAGCAATAGATGAAACAACTGTTGAAGTTCCTCAAGGACATCATTTTTCCTCTGCTAAGTTTGAATATTTTTGTTTTGAATATGTGGAGGAAGGAGGATGGGAAAGACTGATAGATAAGTGGGTTGTGTGGTCCATGCAAAATTGTGCCCTTTTGTGTAAGTGATATAGTGGTCCATGGAGCAAAAGCCTAATTTGGAGCGCAAAGGAACATATGTGTGGAAGACATAGGATGGATGTGGGCTATAAAGACAAACTCATCAATGAAAAAAAAAAAAACCCAAAACAGAACAGTACATGCAGAAAACCAATTGATATGACTTCCTTTACTCTCCCATCTTGTCAATCTTCTTGACCCTCTTTTTTTCTTTTCTCTCTCTCTCTATTCCCACCATTTCACATTCATCATCATCTTGTCATTTACACTTTCACCCATCTAATCACAGCACACACAGCCTTCTAATGTTGTACTCTACTGGCCCTTTCTCCTTTCCCACTGCAGGAGAGAGAACCTCCTGAGTTAGCTTAATAGTAAATAAAGATAGAATGAGTTCAATTCATGGTGCAGTCATGTACTTAAAATTTAATGTTCTACGAGTTTTCTGGACAACTAAACGTGGTAGGATCTGGTGGTTATTCTGTAAGATTAGTCGAGGTGCGCGTAAGCTGACCCAGACACTCGAGAATATCAAAAGGAAAAAAAGAGAGGAATAGGGTTGTAGGCTTTAGATTTAAATTTCTAATCCATTTTTGAGACAAGGGCGCCCTCAAAAGCATATTTAAACAGTTCCACACCGAAAAGGGGGTACTGTCTTCCTTTCTATACATAAACGTTATATCAAATTTGGATAAGGGCCATGGCCTTTGTCTTTGTGGGGGCACTGCCACTGGTCAAACACCATTTTCACGCGCATTTGCAACCAACCTAATACACACACACACACTGCCCTCCCTTGCATTCATTTCAACGAAGTAGTGATTTTGATTGCCATACCCCTTTATGTCTGTCTCCTCTCCTTATTCCGTCGCCTCGTCAGGACACGGTAAATTTATTTTGAAGGTTATAAATTCGAATCTTCACCACAATTATTCAGAAAATCGTCTTTCCAAGACGTAGAACAATTTTTTTTCCTGAATTTGGATTTAGTTTGTTTTATGTGAAGTGGGAGTTGAAGAAAGGAGAAAAACTTGAGAAGAAGTGAAATCCTTTGGGTTTGGTCAAAGTTCAAAAGGAAAAAATGATCAATTATGCAAAGTTTGTTGAGATGAGAATTGAAGTGTGGTTTGAAGCATGAGTGAGAGCATTCTATTTCATCTTACCTTGAAGACCTTTTTTGAAAAAGTCTCTTCCAAAAGGAATGCTACCCCACTTCTTGTCCTAACAAAATTATGACAGATAGGAAAATCACATCTATACGTTTTTCTTTCATATTTATCCATGCTTGTGACTCTAATAACAAGCATATTTTGCCCCCCTTTTCCTTTTTTCTAAGTCATTAAATTCTCTTGCAAATTTTGGGTCATTTCAATCAAGTTTGAAACATGGTTGAAATGATGTTTTGACCGGACCGATATCGACCTATAAGAGATATGTTTGATTGTTATTGATGGATTACCATGTTTTTATTTCACCCATAGTGTGTTTAAAGTTGTGCACCAAAGAAAGACCACGAATATACCATTAATAAATGGGTTAAGCAATAAAGACAATTCAATCATCGCACCCACTCCAGTCGAATTATAGTTGGAGTCGTAAAAAATGTACATCTCAACATAATTCATATCATATGCCACACGATAATGATTTTTTTCCCTTTTGAACAAGTGGGTCGATGTGGATAGATATATGCTTTCGGTAGGGGCTGCCCCCATATTCATAAATCAAACCAAAGTTGCCCACTCTTGAAAAAATCCCTTCGAAATATGCTCGCTAATCTCATCAGCTTTACAATATTCGCATGCAATTTGAACAGTCATAATTAAATCACCATTACATCAAAGGATCAACAAAAGATATCACTTAGAAGAGATTTGGACGAAGTTTATAGAATTTCAATAATTTAGAAGAGTAGGATAGGTTTACGAGAGGTGTGTGATGTTAGAGCCTATAACTATAAGGTTATTGAATAACCCCTAAGATCCAACATGATTTGTAGATTAGGGTATTAACTTCTTGTTGGTGAGACAATGAAAAGTATAGAAGAAAAAAAAAAGATTAATTAATAGAGAAAATAGGAGAAGAGTTTATGTTTTGTTGGTAGCTCGTGTGAAACGTGTGGGGTCAACAGTGGCGTGGAAGGGACGATAGTTGGCGGAGCGTGATTGGTGGACGCTGACATACACAAAATAGAGAGAGAATGAAAGACTCACAGCTTTTTTTTTTTTTTTTTTTTTTTTTTTTTTTTTTTTAACCAAAGCTAAAAGGGTAGCGGATGCCCCACGGAAACCATTTTTTTTTTCTTTTCTTTTCTTATTTATTTATTAGTGTTCTGTTTTCACACGTCATTCTCACTATATATTTTTTTTTTTAAATAAGGTTTGACAGATAATCTTTAAATTGAGTTTATAATATTATATTTAATTAAAAAAATAATTTTGCTGAACATAATTTTAGGTTTTTAATTTCAAAATTCAAAATCTGAATTCACTAAAAATATAAAAAATATTATTTTCAAAATTACCACTATTTAGATCATAAAATTCAAAAATAATTTTCTAAAACACATATATCTAATCTAGAAATATAAAACATAATTCATATTACATACCAAACATGTTCTATTTTGATTTTTAATTTTCTATTTTTAAAAATTAAGCTTATAAATCATATATTCATGTGTGAATTCCTATTATGACTTTCATTTTTGTTAAGGAAACATTACTGCTCTTAACCAAATTCTAAAAACAAAATCAACTTTTTGAAAGCTTCTTTTTTCTTTTCCAATTTTTTGCTTGAATTTTGAAAACACTTCGAAAGATAGATAACACAACCAAATAACATAACTAAAAAATTCATATGTTAATATATTGTTTATAGGCTTAATTTTCAAAAACTAAAAATCAAATGGTTATAACGGAGCCTTAATTTTTTATTTTTTATTTTTAAAAATTAAACTTATAAACACTATATACTTCCATTGTGTATACACATTTTTTGTATTTTCAAAATGTGTAGAGTTATTATATTTTTTATCTCATTATTTTACCATGATTTTAGCACAAACACTATTCACGCAAAATTGGTTGAAATATTATCATGACTTTTTATTAAAGAATTTTGATTGTATATAAAATTTATGTTATGGTTTTGCAAAGAGGGACTAAAATGGACAAAAGTAAAATAGGGGTCAAAATAGGATGTGAATCTCATTTATATGATGAATATAAATAGAACATGCTTATGATTATGTGAAGAGTTTTTTAAGCTACATATTGTAGTGTATCTCATGCTTCTTCAAACTCTTTAATATATTTTCAAGTAAAATTAATAAGTCAATGAAATTTAAATGTTGTGTTATCTAGTCCTTGTACTATAATTATTAAACTCTTAATTTTAGGTCTAATGTGTCTCTATTATTAATTTGGGAAAAAATCAGTTTATACCCCTAAACTTTGAGGGTTGTATCAATTAAAACCCTAAACTAACGATCATATCAATTTAAACCTTGAACTTTCATAAGTGTGTCAATTTACACATTCTATTAGAACTTATTTGAAAAAAAAATCCATTTAAACGAGTGAAAACTTATAATTTTAACAATTAAACTCATAAACTTTCATAATTGAATCAATTGTATGAAAGTTTAGGGGTTTAATTGATCAATTACAAGTTTTCACACGTGTGCAAACTAACATTTTTCTAATGGAGGGTGTAAATTGATACACTTATGAAAGTTCAGGGTTTAAATTGATACAATTGAAAGTTTAGGGTTTTAATTGATACAACCCTCAAAGTTTAGGGGTATAAATTGATTTTTTCCCTATTAATTTTGTTAATTTCATACTCACATGATACTCTAAATTTCATGTAATTATGGAAGCTTAAGTGATACATATAGATACTAATTGAGTTAATTAAGGATTAAATAAACATGACAAATTAGTTTGTAGAGAGATTAAGGCCATGTTTGGGATTGAAGACGTTAAAAGTCATTCCAAAAAAAGACGTTAAAAGTCAGTTCAAAAAACATTTAACCGTCTTTTTGCTAAAACTGATTCTTAAATAATTGGAATAAAATCTATTTTTCATTCATGTTGATTTGCAAAAGCGGTTGAAGGTAGTTTTTAGATTTTGACTTCCATAAAAATCTGGTGTAACTAACAAATTTTAAATTTCTTTTTTTATCCTCATTTATATTCTCTACGAATTATTCACAATTTAACTAATGCTCATCATTTTTTTTAATTTAATTTGTTATTTTTTAATTATTGTTCTTACTTTTTTTTTTATTTAAATTAAAATTATATTTTGTTTGGCCCTTCTTTATATATCAATTTTTTTATATAGTTTATAAAATTATGTAGAATAAAGAAAATATAATTTTCAATTTAAATTATATAAAATTTTATATAATTATCTTATAATTTTTTTGAAGTTAAAATATTAATACAAACTCATACTTAATTATTGAAAAAAATTTATATTCGAGTCAATATAACTATTTCATCAAAGTTTAATAGTAATTTATCAAACACTAATTTCTAAATTTTTCTAAAAGCACAAGCCAACAATTATTTTAAAAGCTATCGCAATCTCAAATGGAGTCTAAAATTCTTTAAACCATACCAACAAGAACATAACTCAATTGGTATGATATATGAACCAATGATTATGAGGTCCAGTTCGATCTTCATCTACATATGTTGTACAAAATATATATATAATATATATATATATATATATATAAAAGAAGGCGTGGAAAGAAACAGGGACTGGCATCGGCAGATTGAGAAGAAAGGAAAAATAAATAAAAATGAAGAGAATTAATCCCCAAATCCCAATTAAAATCCCAATCCCGAAGAGTATCAGAAACTCTAAAACAATGTCCCATCGCCCTCTTCTCTCTTCCCTTTTTCTTTTTGCTTTTTTTTTTTTTTTTTTTTTTTTCTTATTTTTTTATTTTCATTAAGATTTTCAAAATTCCAACTTCCAACTCTGCTCTCCCTTCTGCTCCTTCTGCCTTCCCTTTTTGTACTCTTTCTTCTTCACAATTTTTATTTTGTTCTTCTTTCTAGACGTATTATTAAAAAAAATAATAATAATAAAAATAATATGGTTTTAATTTTGGTTTTGATTTTTATAATTTTCAATTGGTCTCTAAGGTTAAAAATGTTTACCATTGAATTTTGAGTTTAGATTTTCATTTATCCTACTTTCAAGATTTTATATTTTAATCCTTAGATTTAATGATCATTTTTGGTACTTGAGTTTATTTTTTGGGCTGATTGCACAAATAGCAATTAGGCCCAAACTAATTGTAAATTTAGCAAACTTTAAAATGTTTTGCAAATATGGCAAAAAAACTCGTTTCTATCACTGATAGACTTTATTATATCACTGATAGACTTCTATCAGTGATAGACTATTATCTCTGATAGACTATTATCACTGACAAAAATCTATAAAAAGCTGAGGTGATCAGCGATAGACTTCTATCAGTCATAAGATATCAGCGATAGAAATTGCTATATCCGCAAAATTTTTAAAAACATGCTATATTTGCAAACAATAAGTCTTAAATTGTCATTTACTACAATTTCCCTTATTTTTTTATTAAATAATTTAAAATAATTAAATTAAATTAATTATCATGAATAGTATGTCACTATTAAAATTAATTAAAAAAATTACACATCATAGCTATTTTAAATTAATTAACTAAAAGTCAACATCAATGACCAACCTGGCCAACCTTGAACATTAATAAAATTTTGAAGTTAAAAGGATAAAATTATGATTCTATTAAATAGAAACTAAACTCAAAATTTAATGATAAAAATGTAACATTCAAAATTACGAGTAAAAGTTATTTTAAAACTTAGGGAAAAAAAAAAAATTCGAAAAAAAAAAACATTATATAGTTGAAGTATTAAAATAATTTAGCTGAGATTTGAATTATGCTTATCCGAAATCCACGTGGAAATATCCCAAGTTGACGTATTTCATATGGCTATAGAGAGTTCCAACTCCCACCCATATTGGCATTATATATAGATATTAATATTAAAAGAATTCCCAATTTTCCAAAAAGAAAAGACATTATAAATAGTTCTATTTCTACATTCCCACCCCAAGACTTTGAAAATTATATTACAATAATACCTTGCCGGCAAAATTCTTCTAAGCCCTTGCGGATAATTCAACGTCAATGCTAAAATTAAAATTAAAATTAAATAAATTAAAAAATTCCTGAAATTTTGAAACCCTAGGGTTAAATTAAATAGAATCTAGATGCCTAATAATAATGAGGGATGGTCAGGTTAAAAACAGGATTTATTTTTTACCTTTTATTTTTTTACCACACATTCAATTCAACTAATGGACCACTTTAGCATATTTTTCTCTCTCTAGGGTGCCCTGGAGTTGGGCCAACTTTGAGTGCCCAAATACAGTAACCTACTACTGTTTCTTTTATATTAAGAAACTAAAATATCATAAATCAAGTCCTTCATAAAATTTTAATCTAATATATCTTTAAAGTTTCTTATTTAATAATTTTGTTAAAAATAATTAATAGATCATTAATTTTTTTTTAATTATGTTTAATAAATTAATGAATTTTCATTTTTATATCTAAAAAGTCATTAAATTATAAATTTAAACTTAATTTAAGTGAATAATGCATCAATTATCATTCTAAAAATCATTGTCCAACTAAAAAAAATCATAAAACTTTTAAAATTATTCTTTAGTCTAATTCATCCTTTATTCTGGAATATATATTTTTAAGTTTAAAATTTTATCAACACTAAGTTAATAATTTGAGAACCGATAACATACTTTGAAAGTTTAAGAATTTGTCAACACGATAGAGGTTTGAATCCGTCCCTCCCCTCACATATTATTAAAGAAAAAAAAACAATTTATTAAATACTTTTTACAGTTTAAATACTTAATTCGACATTGTTTTTTTGGGTCAGTTTCAACATAAATGAATTATAACATTATAAACTTAACTTTTGTTATACCTAATAAGACAGCTTACACAAATTTAGGAACTGAATTTGAATCTAAAAAAAATAATAATAATAATAATAAATAAAGTGAGGTGGGTAAACGGAGTAGGAGGGGACCATGGTTTTCTCGCGTAGACCGGCATTAAAACAAAACAGTCCCACTTTATTTTATTTTTTTATTTAGGAGGGAGTGGGGCCCTCCAGTAGTGGACCCCACCTATCGTATTGTTTGTGCCTCCAATCTTCACACATGGGCCCCACCCTACGCAGAGGAGTGGGGACCACCCCACGGTTCGCATTCATTTCAGCCGGCGGCTGTCAGATTGATCGAAGGGAATTCCCCCTCCTTTCGTGGTCCCCAGTTCTCATCTCTCCACGTGTCCACTTCTCATTCGCTTATCTCAAGCGTGCTTCCCTTGGCGGTCCCCACAAGTGGTCCAAACGACCACAGCGCGACGCGTGTCGATCCGTCGTTGTCCCGCGAGTGGCGGAGAGAGAACCGACGTAATCAAATGGTCCCCTACACCTTTTTTTTTCTCTTTTTTCTCCCCCCTTCTTCTGCCACCGGCTCAGCCGGTCACTTTATCCAACGCCCAAAACCGAACCAACCGGTGGCAGGTGGGAAAACGGGTAAGGTAAGGTAAAAATTAAAATTAGGTCAATGAATAATATTTTTGTTTACGTGGTCGTTAAATTTTTATTTTATTTTATTTTATTCTTATGGGTTGGTTCGGTCACTCGCCAGAGTGGATGACGTGGAGGCCACGCTCCAAGACTTAGGGGGACAATAACGAACTTCCACTGCTACCTCTTTTAGATACACTGTCTACTTTCATTATGGAATGTGAACTACTTTTATTAAAGCCCCATTCTTTCTTTAATCATTATCAATTAACTTAATTAATCTTAAAATCTTTACATTTAAGCCATGATTAACAGCTAACCAAAAAAAAAAAAACCCCATGATTTCCCCATAACAAAATGCTTTTAACCCTCCCCACGTGTTGGATTTCCTTCATTATATATTCAAGTCGTAATTAAAGTGACTTATAATATAATTAATATTAGACTATATTATTAGCTTTCACTTGTATGTGGACGTGTGTTTTAAGGGTTATAACAATTTTATAAATGATAGGATAAGGAATAAACGCGTTTTTTTTATCTTTATCGTTCACTAACACTAAGTTGAGAACTATGAATTCTTAATTGTGATAATGATGTGTTTCGATTTTTACAATGATGTTAAGCATTATGTTTTAGTCTTCGTATTAAAAATTTATAGATAAATTTTTAACAAAAAATTATAATATAAAGTCAATTTGAACATAGCTCAGTAGACGGGTCATCTATTATCATCCCACATCATAAAAAGTTGATGATTTGATCTCATACCTCATAAATTATTGAACTAAATTATAATAATATTGATAAATGATGGTTTTGTGTAATTTACCAGTTGCATTTACAATATATACTTGTAATTTGTCTTGCATTAGTTTGCTAATTTGAAGATGCGTAGAAATTAAAAAAAATATTTTGACTTTAAACCTAAACTTTCTAATAGACAACCTAATATATGATACATTATACAAACAATTGAATAATTTTTTTAAATCGAACATAATTCAATTGACTTAAGGTTGTGCAGTGTTAACCTATAAACTCTCAACAAATAATATACAATCATTCTTTTCATTAAAACATCGCTATTTTATGATCGTACAACTTTTTATTAAATAAAGAATAATTATATAGGAGATTTGATTGTTTTTTTTAACAAAAATATTTAATTAATGACTGAGGTTTGATTGTTGTGACAAGCTAAGTGGAGAATTAATAGCTTATAATACAAATTAAATAAATTTTGGAGCAACCTAAACAAAGTAGGAATAAAAGGTGATGCACCCATTTGGCAAAAAAAAAAAAATAAATAAAAAAATAAACAATCCAAGATTCGAATGTACTCAAAAATTAAATTAATTAATTAATCCGTAGGTGGCTGTTGGGTATCTTCAAAACACGTAGCACACACGATTATTTTACAACTATTATTAAATCCACCCCCAAAAATCTTCTATTTTTTGCAACCACTTTTTAAAAAAATTCAGCATAAAAAATTAGAAAAAGAAAAAATACTAATAATTGAAATATTATTTTAAGCAACGACCAGATATTGCAGTGAGAAGCCGGGGAGGGTATTATTTTTTAATTAATTTTCTATACTTTAAAAAAAAAATTTTAAAAAAAAGTGACCGAAAGGAACAGTATTTCACGCGCTTTTCTCCGTAGCCGTTCGGTTTTCTTCTCCTTCTGAGATAACATAACGATTTGTACGGCGGAACACTGCGAATTATACCACGCGCTTGATACTCTCTCTGATCTCCGTTGAATTCGAGCGTTTTATGCAACGTTGACGATTCTGCACCGTACGTTTCTATTACTAACACATGATTCCTATTGGTCCACGTCAACAGATTTTTTTTTTTTCCTTCTTTTGTTTAAAGTATTTGAATTTGTGGGATTAATTATCTGCTTTCGTTGATTATTACTAACTATAGTTAGTATTTTGAAGTCAATGGTTGTGAATTGCGATAATCACGAAGATTAATAGTTTGATATTATATTCCATCAAAATATCATAATATAATACTTTCTCCTTTTGGGTTCAATTCCTTGTAAATAAACTATTTGAGAAGACTTGAAAAAAAAAAAATAAAAAAAAAATAAATGCCTATTTGGGAAGATAAATCTTTTCTCTCTTGTATTATTATTATTTTTTTTTAGTTTCGAGTAGAAAGAAATATTTGATGGCGTTGGTAGTTTATAAGCCAAGCGAATGACGACGATAAGGAAGATGACAAATAAGGGATTCGAACTTCTAACTTCTTGACCGCTTCTCCCTTCTCTCTTTTTCGATTCTACCAACCAAAACAAAGTCGTACGTACATTATTTATGTCAGTTCAGATATGTTCACCTTAATCTATTTTGTAAACAAAATTTAATAGTATTTAGTAGGTAAATATTATTCATAAACCATATGATTTGTAATTCCACACCGAAGTTCTATGAAATATTTATTAAGTGCATTATTTTTAAAAAAATAAAATTATTAAGTGCATATATAGATTCTAATCCCTTACATTTTTTTAAAAAGGTTAACATACCTAACAACGTGAACCTATATTTGTCAACATGAGTTTAGTTTAGCTTAATTGACATATAAAATATGTATATTCGACTAAAATATCAGAAATTTGAATCCTTCACAAAATTTAATAAAAAAAATAAAATAAAAAAATACATGATCCTAAACTAACAATTTATGAAAATATTCATTCAAACAAATATGCGATCTTATTATATAACGAATAACTCTTCATATTTTATAAATATACTTGGTCTAATTAGTTTATTAATTTATTTACTTAAAAAAAAATGTCATTAAAATTTAATAATATTTTTAACATTAAAAACTAAATAATCATAAATACCTCTTAGTCACTAATTCATCCATGGAAGATAATGAACCTTTTAATCACTAATTCATCCATGAAAGGTAACGAAACATCAAACATCTGATCTCTTAGTCACTAATTCGTATAGCTCATGGGAGACCATACTAAATTATTATAGAATTCAATAACAAAATTGTTTTTTTACCTAGAAAAACAAACCTTGTTGTTAGTTTTTCGTTGCAATATATGGTGATAAGAGAGAAGCAGAAAAATAGAAAGTTTCTCTCTCTAAAAGAACTGTCCTACAATTTTGATACCATCTTCTCTCTCTTCTGTTCAATCTTTCTGTTCCAATCACACCATTGAAAAAACAAACTACTGTAAATCTTCTCTTTCTTCTTCTCCCTCCCTTTATTTCCACTGTTTTTTTTTTAATTGGTTTCTCGATTTTGATGTCCCTTTTTCCTTTACAGAATCGAACCGCCATGGCTACTTCTGCTACATAATCACTCACCCATTTCTCCAAACCTTCATTTGCTTCTTCCCCTTCCATGGCGTATCACAATCACCTCTCCCAGGACCTTCCTCTCCACCACTTTTCTGACCATCAACCTCTCTCCGACAACTCCCTCCGTACTATTTTGCCCGACCAGCTCGCCGGCGGTGCCCACTCTTCGCCGGACCCCAAATCCCACCATCATCACCACCACCATCCACTCCAGACTGCGCCCAATTGGCTCAACAACGCTCTTCTCCGCAGTCAAAACCCTCATTCTCACTACTCTACCGACACCGCCGCCGCTAATCAGAATTTCCTCAACCTTCACACCACCGCTTCCGATTCCACCGTCTCTCACTCTTCCAACCAATGGCTCTCCCGTCCGATCCTCCATCGAAACCACAGCGATGTAATTGACGACGTCGCCGCTGCCGGCGACGCCATGATCGGTGCTGCGACCGCCGCGCTCTCTCACGATTCCGGAGATTTGAAGAACGATGCCAATAGCGGAGATGGATTGAACAAGAGTGAGGGTATGGTGATGGAACCTGGCGGCGCCGGTGGAGGAGGAGAGGGGGTTTTGAATTGGCAACATGCTCGTTTTAAAGCGGAGATTCTTACTCATCCGCTTTATGAACAGCTTCTTTCAGCTCACGTTGCTTGTCTTCGAATCGCAACGCCGGTCGATCAATTGCCGAGAATCGACGCTCAGCTCGCTCAGTCGCAGAATGTCGTCGCCAAATACTCCGCCTTGAGCCACACCGCTCCGCCCATGGTCGGCGATGACAAAGAACTCGATCAGTTCATGGTATATATATTAATTCTAATTTCCTTCCTCTTTAATTAACCATATTCACAAATCTGCTCGGATTGAGTCTAAAGCTTCAATTGCTATTGCTGTTTCTGTACATGAATGCTTGCCGTTTCTAGAATTTGTTCTAACTTTCTGGGTTGTGCTTCAATTAATTGGGAAATGAAGTGTCATCTATAGAGGAAATTGGATGAACTGCTGTGTGTTTCTAGGTAATTTGAATTGGGTATTGTTTTTCTTTTTCTTTTTCAAGTTCAACATAAGTGGCGGTGGGGGATTCGAACCTCAACCTCTTGTGAATTGAGTATTTTTTTTTTAATTCAAACTTCTGATCTCTTGATCGAGCGTACGTATATTATATCGGTTGAACTATGGTCGTTGGCGCGAATTGGGTAAGGTTAAATAAGTGGTTTATGATTTCAACATCTTGTGGAGAGACATTTTATGTATTTGCTTGGCAACTGCCATAATTAGTAAGGCAGATATGGTAATAAATAACTAGAATCTCCCATTTAATTGTGCTACCACTCCCAGGCTTTTTTACAACGTATGGACAAATTTTCAAGACAGTAACCAGAAATTATTTTTATGTCGGTTGAAACTTGGTCAACTTTTTTTTTTTTTTTTTTTTTTTTTTTTCATTCGTACTCTTCTCTGTTGCTTTGGGTTGAGAAAATTTATGTTTTTTGCAGTGCAGCTGAGAAAAGGCTGCCCTGTCTGGTTTCTAGATTCTCGTGGAATAATGAAACAGTCGGGCATAGATTTTTCATTTTTCTACTGATATATTATTGATTTATTAACATTTATTTGGGCATTTAAATGAGTGACTGAAGATCAGAACTGAGAATTGGGACAAAGTGTACTGTAGATGTCATGCTTGCTTAAATTGCTCTTATTGAAAAAAATTGAAAACAAGTTGAGTGTTTTTAGAGAAAGCTTTTAATTGGTGTTTCTCTCAAAAGTACTAATAGAAAAAGTGTTTAACTGAAATGTATGACTCTCAAAAGTCATGTTAAAGACATTCTTAAGGAATATTTGTGGTAATCTGATCAGTCTTTTGTTCACCTGGAATTCTGTTGCTTTATTTCAGTTTCTTTATTTTCCCAATTGGATTGTGTCCTTAATGTGTCTTCAACACTCTGCATCCGTCTTTTTGTTTATTTTTCTTTCAACGATGGCTCGATTTCGAATCTTAATCCGTTATATGCTCGTGCCGCAGACGCATTATGTTCTTCTGCTTTGTTCATTCAAAGAACAACTCCAACAACATGTTCGAGTCCATGCAATGGAAGCAGTGATGGCTTGCTGGGACATTGAGCAGTCCCTACAAAGCTTAACAGGTATTTGTTGTAGCCTTTTGTACTTCTCTTCTCAGTAATTGTGTTCTGCTATTACATTCTTATATGATCGTAATCCTCAGCCCCGAGAAAACACTCTTCGATGGAACTTTAGCTTTAGCCAGGCCGCGAATACCTGACTCATCAATTTATTTGGGCTTATCAAACACTCAGTGCTTCATTTGATCCTTCTAACTACTAGATTCTAATGAACCTTCACAAACATTACTTTGGTTGCTCTCAAGTGATCGTATTAAGAACAAAGTTGTATCCTTTTTGTTATATCAGGAGTTTCGCCCGGTGAAGGTACAGGAGCAACAATGTCGGACGACGACGACGACCAGGTCGACAGTGATGCAAATATGTTTGAGGGGAGTTTAGAGGGTGCAGACACTATGGGATTTGGCCCTCTTATTCCCACAGAGAGTGAGAGGTCCTTGATGGAGAGGGTCAGGCAAGAACTGAAGCATGAATTAAAATCGGTAATGGATGTAATCATATTACATATTGATGTTTTGTTTTATTAAAATATGTTAAGTGTGTTAATGAAGATTTTTTTTTTTTTTTTTTTTTTTTAATTATTATTATTATTTTATTTACTAACAGGGTTACAAGGAGAAAATTGTGGATATAAGGGAAGAAATTCTGAGAAAGAGGAGAGCTGGAAAACTCCCTGGTGACACCACCTCTGTCTTAAAACAATGGTGGCAATCACATTCAAAGTGGCCTTATCCTACAGTAAGTTGGGGGTTTATGCTTAATGCTATTATTTACATTTTACAGGCAATCTCAATTAATCACTTATTTGAATTGGGATAAATAAATTGCAAATATACCCGGACGTTATTGTTTTGAAAGCATAAAGTTAACTAGTTAACTTGTTAAGATATATCTTCGATCAAGAAGTCAAAATGTCAAAACTTCGAGTCTACTCAGCTCATATGTCGTTGAAACTCAAACAAAAAACAAAAGGGAAAAAACATAAATCCTTGTATATAAAAATAGATTTTACTCATGTTACCTACGGCTAGAGTTGGTTTTATTAACTAACAGAAAAATCAAGATATAGATCATAATTGCATCTACGTACGTACTACTATTCATTCATTACTTTTTTTTCTTTTTCTTTGCGACACATCATCTTTTAGAAGAGGATCATGTAGCATTATCTTAAATGTTATAATTTATGGTTGAAAAAGAAAAGAAAAAAAAAGCATGTGGTAATCTGAGCACAAGATGTTTGGTTTGAGACAACTTTTGTTGTATATTCATGAATACTAACAGTTGATTTGAAGTGCTTTATGACAAACTTCAAAGCTGGTCAAACTTTTCCCGAGCTTTTCCCGAGCTTTTCCCGACATGGTTGTGCGTCCGGAAAACCCTCAATTCTTGTAGTGTCGATCATCCATAATTGATTTTTTTTTTTTTTTGTCGGATTTTATTAGGAGGAAGACAAGGCAAGGTTAGTGCAAGAAACTGGTCTGCAACTGAAACAGATAAACAATTGGTTCATTAACCAGAGAAAGCGAAACTGGCACAGCAATCCTTCAAGTTCTACAAACTTGAAAAGCAAACGCAAAAGGTATAAAGTATAATATATATAATATATTATTCCTTCTGTTTATTATTATTTAATTGTATTCTGACTTTCTTTATAACTTATATGAACCTGCCCCAACCTTAATTTGAAAGAAGTAATGCAGGTGAAAACAGCAGCGATCGTTTCAAATGAGACTTTGGTTCAGCAGCCAGCAAACTCCTGTTCAACACTTTGCTGCAGCATATATATATATATATATATATATATATATATATATATAATTAAACCCCATACTAATTATTTACAAGCATTGGAGGTATATTCATTTTAATAGCTTGCAAAACGAACATAGTTACCGCTTTGACCGAAGAAGTTACTGATGGAAAACGGAACGGGGACGAGGACGAGGACGGAGAAATATATGCTGTGTGGCGTGGCGGGCAAGCGTAAAGATCGAAAGGGTGCTCAACTTTTTCAGGATTACTTGAAAAAAAATATATGAAGAAGATCATTTAAGGGTTTTATATGATATGATTAGAAGTTGATATTTAGGAGTATATTAGTGTAAATGAATTGGATACTCCACATGGAATGGAGTTATGATTTTTGTTTACTTTCTTCATGTATGTGAATAAGAAAGGTGAGGGGTTATATGGGTGTACAGTTTTAATAATCTGTGCATTATTGTTCCTTGCAGTATAATACATGTGATTATAGCTCCTTTTTTTAATATTACATAGTGGATAATCATATTTTTATATTGCTATGGTGAAATCCTCTCTTTTAATTTCTTGAGTTAGTGGATGATGCTGATAGAATAAGGGAATAATTACAATCTACACTTTTCTGGGCTCTCAAGAAATTAAGAAAATGGTACAGAAAAAATGCTTTTAAACACGTATGGAGTTTGTGGCTTGCATTTACACATCCATTATTATTATTGTTTTTTTTAGTTTGACAATATTTGAAGTTAAGATTTAAACTTAAATTCTTGGTTGGGAATATAATTTATTAAGAGTTGAGTTATACTTGAGTACATTGGGATGGGGATTAGTTGAGTCATGTTCGCTTTGGCATACTCAAGTTGACTTTATTCTCAAATCGAAGATATAATGCATTAATAAATTATACTCATGTATAACTCATTTTATGTTTATTAAATCACATTTGTACTAATTATGTTATAGTTTACAATAAAGGGTATGATAGAACCATGATATTAAATTTTCGTCGACATGTTGATATTTCCATCGACATTTCCACATATCCATAGGTTCGACATCGACATGAGGGGTGAATCAACATTTTCATCGTCATACCATACAAAATCGATGAAATATTAAAAAAAAATAACAACAAAATGTAACTTAACTTGAATATACTATTATAACAAGTGTATTTTAACTCATTTAAAAGTGAAAAATGTTTATTTATTAATTTAAATATTTTTTTAAAAAAATATATTTTAAAAAACCTTCCATAAATATTCATGGACATCGATATTTTCATCGACATTTCTATAAAATTGAGACCTCGATATTTCCGTCGATATCGACATTTAAATCCGTGCGTGAATTATGTCTTAAAGAATCCATAACTATGAAAAAAATAAAAATCAACCCAATATAACTATAAAGGTAAGAGATGGATGATGAACAAGTTAAGTAATATAATTATCATTAAATCAAACAATTAGAGTTATAAAGTTAAGGTATAGGAAGCAAGTTTGAGTTCGTCAATAAGCATATATAGTTCAATAGACATAAAATATATACCCTCAAGATCAGGACGTTCGAATTTTCTCACATATATATATGTTGTAAAAAAAGAAAAAACAAATTTTTGGGTTAAAAAACAATGAATAAATTTTGAATTTAGAACAAATATTACATTTGTTGTGATTGCAATCAAAGTCTCACATTTGTTAGAAAAGATAAAGATCATGCGTATATAAGTAGGGAGACAACATAATACTCGATCCTTCGATATATAAGTAAGAGACAACATCTCCATTGGAATCATCTCCATTGGAATGAGGTCTTTTCGGGAATGAAAATATGTCGATGTATTAATTTGATAATACACGATAAAGTACTTCATTTTTTTACGGATGGTTATTAGGAAGAGACAAATTTGAAAACCTACAATCACGATTTTAAAAAAACAACCACATTGTGACCGTCTTTTTTAATAAATTATTCCAACCACAAGAAAAATAGTATAGGTCATGTTGGCATACCAAGTTTGACTAGTAATTTGAACATAATTATTGACATTTTCAATTTGATAATCAATTAACGATGTTCCAGTAGTTTATACTCAATTAATTCCACTTTTTCGTATTTTCTTCCGTTTGATGAAGAAGGATGATCAAAAGATGCAGCACCTAACAGTAATTTAGCTAAATCCATTCCTAATTCTATAGAACAAAATATAAATCTCATCGAAATCAAACGAGATGAGATTAATCATAATTAGCGAGCTTTAGATATTTATACATTTAGCTCGACGAACACCATATCAAATTACCGTATGCATACAGTTACAATCAATGGAAAGAGTGAATCTGGAGATTCCCAATCCCATCGCTTCAAAATCGCATGAGATTAATTTACAGGCTGCTGCGGCGGCGGCGGCGGCTCATTTCTCCCGCCGGGAAGTCGGCGGCGACGCCGGCAATCTGGAAGCGAAATCCCTAATCGGAAACTCATGATCGTCGCGAGCCTGTTCGTCCTCGAAATTAAGGGCATAGCTGGAAGGATCGTATCGGAAATCGGTGGAGTGATGGTAGCGGCGACGACTCCGGCCGATACGAGCGACGAGATTCCGGCACATTCCGCGGAGCTCCGGGAAGTCGGCGGGCATTGATTTGAGAGGCGATCTAGGAGTTCTTGGAGAAGAATCGTCTTCGTTTTCGGAAAAATCGCCATGATTATCGGGGCGGAAACAGCGGATTGAGGATTTGAGCTTGTGAGTGAATGAAAATGGATTGTAATGGTTCAACATCATGGAGATGAAAATCGCTGTTCTGCAAAATAAATTGAGAAGAGATGAAGTGAAGGATGAGAAGTGGAAGAGATATATATAGAGAGAGAGATTTTGGAGAAGAAAAGAAATGAATAAGTACGAAAA
Source organism: Herpetospermum pedunculosum (assembly GCA_028017165.1). Classification (NCBI taxonomy): domain Eukaryota; kingdom Viridiplantae; phylum Streptophyta; class Magnoliopsida; order Cucurbitales; family Cucurbitaceae; genus Herpetospermum; species Herpetospermum pedunculosum. The sequence continues at coordinate 84,705,597 of CM051522.1, forward strand.
AGAAAGATATTTTGCTGTCAAAAGTGGGTTCGGAAGGAACGGGGAAAGCGTGGGGCCTTGCGTGGCATTGTTTTCATTAATTAACTCTTTCCTTCTTCCCTTCTATTACATTTTGTTTTGTTACAATTTACTCCTTCCATTTTTAAATTTTTAATTTTATTTTTAAATTTTGGATTATAATTTTTTTGTGGTCGAGTCATTGTTCGATAATTTAAGGAGTGCGAACATGAATATATATCAACGAAATAATGTATGTGAGTTATTGACTAAAATGTTGGAGGTTTGAATCTGTTACCCCACATGTTGTAAAAAAAAAATGAAAAAAATGTAGACATGTGTTATGTTTGTTTTCAATTTCATCATATAAGTTCACTTTATATTCATTCTATATATGTTTGTGTTCAATTAGAAATTAGTCGACTACATTATAAAAAATATCTTTGAACTTTGTACTTTGTTTAAAAAATAAACCTATGATCCTTTTAAAAAATTGCAATATTATTCTTGATCTTTTATAAACGTTTCAAAATTATCGTTGAAATTGAAAAATCTTTAAAATGTTGGATGAGAATTATAAAGTTGACGTGTTTGAATGTCGTTCTTTCAAACTTAATACAAACAAGTGTCAAAATCATCATCACGTTGCTCCAGGCCACACCGCCACAATGATTTCTTGTCCAAAATTCTAACAGATTTTTATTCAGAAGAATATTTTTGAAACGTTATGAAAGATCAAAAGTATGAGTATTTTTTAAGCAAATGGCAAGATTCAATTTTTTTTTTTTTTTTTTTAAGTTAACCTAAATTAATCTATGTGTTTTTTTTAGTCTCTATGTTTTGATTTGTTTTAATAATATTCCCTAACTTTGAATTGTGATCATAATATGTAGTAGGTAAATTATATAATGGCTGGAAAAGACATGTCTATTGGATAACCATAAGTTGATTTGACATGATGTATAATGTAGGAGATGAAAAATAAGTGAACAATGACGTTACATGTATGTTTAATTTAAAATTTAGTTTTCATAATCGTGTCTGTTTAGACTATGTGTTTTGAAAGTTTGTATTAATATTTGGTAAGATCATAATTCTATATAGTTTGCTAAAATTGATTCTAAATTATCGGAAGAACATAACATATCCTATTGGACAACCATAGTCCGTAGACTGTAGGTTGATTTGACATGGCACAATGTGCAACATACCAAATCTCTTTCACACGGTCATTCTATTTTCACCCCCACATTATTCTCCATTACATATCAAAAACTAAACAACATGCATAATTTGTGTTAAGTTGTCCAATCAACCATAGAAATATTGTCGTATGAATGAAGGATAGTAACGACATCAAATAACTAAATAATAAACATAACCATCAAAATTCAAACTGCTCAATCTTATTTTAATATCATCTTTAACTAAACAATTAGCTTGATCGGTTCACTCAAGAATGCTAAGTTAGTATTCAATGAATACAACCAATACAATTCAACATAGCCACAAGCATTTTTTTGGGAGTATTCAAATGCCAAATGCAATGCATTCGTGGCCCAAAAAAAAAAAAAAAAAAAAAAACCTTTAGAATTATACTTTTTTTTTTTTTTGACCCTTTTGACATTGAATGCAATTCCGTTGGGATCTCTGCCAGAGCAACCCACCATAGAATCCAACGTTAATTTCAAAGGTTGTGCCAATCAGAGATCGACACGTTTCATTTTTTTTTTTTTTTAATAGCTTTGACTGTAGCCGCACGTGACCAACACCACCTGCCGACCATTTTTTGGTTCATTTCATACGCCACTTTGAGGCCTCATCTTCAGCTTTGAGCTTCGCAACTAACAAACATATTTCTTAATTAATTACACTGAGCTGGAAATATTAAGAAAAATAGTAATCACATTAATGTTATTAAGGTTCGTGAATCCAGTTTAATACATTGTCGAGATGCAATGAGCGGAATATGACAAAGGTTCACTTTTTCAATATTAAGATTTCATATCCAAACACAATTCACATTAAAATAACATGTTATTTATTATTATTATTATTATTATTTTTTTTATTAAAAGTCTATATTTTCGTCTTCACATTTATTCTTTTTTTACACTATGTCGAATGATAGATTTGAATATCTAATATCTTGGTCAATAGTTCATTCATTATGTCAGTTGAGCACGTTACATTTGTTGTATTAAGAGATTGATTATATTGTTACGATAGAATTGAATAACAAATAATAAAAGCGCAAAAAAAAATTGACACATAATTTACGTGGTTCACTAACGTTGTGTTAGCTACGAACACAACGTTTACAGACAGAAGGAAAAAATAATTGTATTACGAATGAGAGAGATTTACAAAAATGATAGATAGAGGGCGACTGAAGTCATTAAAATGTTTTTATATGACTCTTTTAATAGCTTTTGACATGACTTAGTGCATACTTTTAAAACAATTTATCAAACAACCATTTGGTGTAACGGGTAACACACCTAGATAGTCTAGGGTGGTGGTTGATGATCCTGAACCTGTGCAAATAACCACGTGCGGGTGTAGAAATTTAAATGCATTATTACCGCCTAATTTTTTTAGTCAAACTGAGTCTAACTTAATTGACATAAAGTTGTGTCATTGATTAAAAAGTAATGGGTTCAACTCCCTCTTGCATTAATTAAATATTTTTTTAAAAAAATATTATGAATAATACTCTTTATAAATCATCGGTTTGGATTCCCACCTTTTTATTTATATTGTAATAACAAAATGTCCAGATTCTATTAATGGTTGAGTTTGATTAAATGGTTTTTAATATGTATATGTTGTTGATATTGTAGTTTGATAATTTATTGATTACAAATTATTTTAAAAAGTTTTTTTTTTCCTTAGTTGTTGTGGTCAAGTTTTTTCACATTAATTTATGAATAAAAATCTGTATAAGTAAACTTTCTGTCAGTTGAGCCATCAGTAGTATTCATGACTCAATATAGTAGATATACAGTTTAATAGTAATAGTAGTTGTTTAAGCAATCATCATATTTGAAAGGTTCGTGAATCCAATTTAATACGTTGGAATGTGACAAATAATTACTTTTTAGTATTTGGATTTTATAGTAGATCTAAGCTAGTTAATTATGAGTAGAGATTTTTTCTCTTTGATGTTAAAATTATGTCAATTTAAGCATAAGTCAATGGATAAAATACCTATTATCATTTCACTCCATATTTATTGGACTAAAAAAAGTAAATACCTTAATAACTTTCAGTTTAAATTTGTAACTCTTTGTTTGAATTGACAATAGAAAAGAACAACAATTTGTGATAATTGTTCAAACTACAGTGACCAAACGGTGATTTAGATGTTACATTTATGATGGCCACGACATGACCCAACCCCGTTCAATATATTTTTAACTCAAACACATGCATTCTAGGAGTATTCTCAATAGTCACCTAACTAAGGATTTTTTCAAGCCTAGCACGCTTAACTTTGGAGTTCTTATGATTGAGTCACCAAAAAGAGAGATGCACCTTATTAGTATAGGTTACTATCAATTTTTTTAAATCTTTCAAAATCATGCTTTCATGCTTTCATGACTTCAGGATCCCTCTCATTCAGAATCTGGTCTCGATTCTTTCATGTACTCACTCGGAGCGTTAGTAAAAAATATTTAATTAGTATGAATGATAGACATCAAATACAAATATCTATCATTTTATAACAAAATAAAATGTTTCTACTTTTTTTAACACCCTAAAAAATGTTTCTACTTAAAAAGTTAAATCGGTAATAAATAATAATTAATAAATGACCAAAGATGTATCTATTGTTAGATGTCGAGAACCGAAAATCAATTGTTGCGCGTTGTGGAATACCACTGTTATGAAAGCAAAATTTGGCATGACTTTGGTGTAGTGAATCGTTTTTGTCGATTGCTCACCAAGGTTAACACAACATTCAACTCAAAAGTCTACTCATTAGAGAATGGTTGGAATCAAAAGATTAACTTTACCCAGATTTTGTAAAAAAAGAGAATGTCAAAACAAGAGTGAAGATGAAGTTTCAATCTATACTCAACATAGAGGCCAAACATGTCTTTAAGAATAAAAAAACGTCCACCAAAAACGTTTTGGATTCGAGAGTTACATATATAGAAAGAATAATTTTTAAGATCTCAAAACATCAACCATTTTTTAGCGCGATTACCCGATCCCACCTGTCCACCGTAGGGGAGTTCCTCAAGGAACTTAATATTTAATATCCACTTTCCATCTCCAAATCTTCCAATATGCGACAACTTAGTTCTTCTCTACGAAGGACTTGCAATGAGTCATTCCCAACATCTATCATAGACTATCATAGAGAATTTCATATAAATAATCCAAATGAACTCAAATGTAAACTATATAGACTCAAACAAGCATAAGAAATTACATTCCATTGATGTTTCTTCATTACTTCCAAACAATCATAAATCTTTTGCAACAAACAAAATCAAATCTTTGAGATACCAACAAAAAAAAAATTAAATCTAACAATAGTTGGGAAAAGTAGATATAATTAAATACGGAATACTTCAAACTAAATATATATCTCCCGTTCACATGCTCATGTGTTGAACCAGACAAAAAAGATATATTAATTTGCCCCAAATGACGTAGCTTTTTTTCTTTTTTCTTTTAGAATGATGGCATCGCGACGATGTCCCTTCAACAACTTGCATTTTGCGTCGTCTCATTTATTGTCACAAACGTCTAGCCACATGAACTTGTTTCTAAAACCACTTGTTTAACTAAATGAAATTTACAAACTTTATATACTAATCATCCTAAGTTTAGATAATTGTCATTGTGAAGAGTAAAAATTGACATATACTACATCTTTTGAGGTCGAAAGTTCAAATTCTTGTACTCTATTTGTTGTACTAAAAAAAGAGTTTAAAAACATGTCATATACGTATATTTGGATTAGATATACGTATATTTGGATATGCTAATGATTAAAAGGAAATAATTTTAAATTTCTTAATTTAAAAAAAAAATATTTTAAATTACTAATCTTCTTATTTGGATGAATTTCACATCATTATAAATACAATTTCGCAAGGGTGTAAGCGGTTCGGTTCAACTCATTTTTTAGACAAAATCGGAACCGAACCGATCAGTACGGTGAAAGAAAAACGAAAATCGATGTCGAACCGATGGGTTGAAGAAACCGCGCCGATAACTTGCACGCGCGAGACAGACGTGGGCCGGGCCTGAGGGAGAGATGGATAATTTCGGGTCGAACGTGCGTCGTAGGCTGGGTCTCAGGAGAGCTGAATAAATGATCGCAATAAATCTCACGTTTATTGAAGATCAAACTTGGGTATAAGTGAACACCAACCGAATATCATTGCCAACTGCTCCCCATGAAATATATGTTACATTAATGAACCTTTATGTATATATATTCGGTCGACTCGGTTTATAATCGGTCCAACCACCGTGGAATTTGAAACCAACCGAATTTCATCGATTTTTTGTAATTGAAAATCGAAACCGTCAACCAAACTGATTAAAAACCAAACCGTCGATTTTTTTTGGTCGGTTTAGAGGGTTTTTTCGGTTTTCGCTTGCACTCCTGCAATTTCGTATTTGGATGCTAAAATAAAATGAAAAAAATTCAATTTACAATTATACCCTTATATATAATTCCAGATCTCGGTCGTCGCAAGGTTAAAGGTTCGGCCCAGATAAATTATGAAAACAAATAATGGGCCGGCCCAATTATATATAACTGGGCCCTGCAACAGTTGTCAAGTTCCCGGGCTTCGAAATCGGAGGCGGGAGCCCTCTCGAAGAATCCATGGCCGAATTTCGTTTGGTTATTCATTTTGGAAGTCATAACCTCTCAAACAAGCTGCATCAGAGAGAAGCAGCGAAGAAGACGAAGGGAAGAGAAGCCGCCTGAATCATCTTCTTCTCTAATTCGAATTTTCAAATTCTTTCTTCTCCAGTCTCGATTTCTCCGCTTTCATGGTGAGTATCTATCTTCCTCTCTGTTTTCACGAACTCAGTATTGCATTTCTTAGCATTCTCTTCTCATTCTACGCGCATATTTGTTCTTGTTTTACTATTTTGTAGGAGTTACAGCAGGAGCAAACTCCATCGGTATCCGTAGAAGATTGCTTGAAGCTCCTGAACGGAGAGAAGGACGAGCAGCGTCTCGCTGGCCTTTTCTTAGTTACTAAAATTTGCAAGGTGGATGATCATGCCTCGCTTACTAGAGTTTACAATTCTGTTGGAGCGAAGTTTCTTGATCGGCTTCTGAGGACTGGTATGCTCGTTAAGACTTCGTGATCACTGTAAACTTGCTGGTTGAATTAGATTTGTATGAGACGTATATGTTTAGTTTTGATGTATGTGTTCTAAAATGTGTTTAAAACTTCTAGGGATGGGTAAAGGAACTATTAGTGGACCTGGAGAAGAGAATCGCGATGCGTACTTGCAGCTTTCAGTTAGGATTCTGGCTGCGTTTTGTCATGTTCCTGAGATTGCTGCTTCAGACGAGATGGTCTCGAAGATTCCATTGATATTGGAAACTCTATCCAACCAGTGCGTCCGCTATCTGTAAACTTTTTCTTGGTTACATTTCTACATCAATCGGTTGATTATTGATAAGAACTAGAATGATGAGTTATCCTTTAGGGGAACGAGATGATATTGAAGGAAAATATGCCTAATGGAATTAGAAAACTAAAATTATTTGTTTCACTTGTGTTTTTCTGACTCCTTTGATTATTGATTTTCTGTTGAGGAAATTTAGAGATTGATCTTAAAGCATGACTTCAGATCTGCAATACATATAATATATTGACTTACTATCCTAATTCAATCTTGAATTTAGTTGTGCTCTGGGGATTTAGGTTCTTACCATTAAGAAATAATTAATTGCATTGGATTGGATTTTCTAAATAGCTATGCATTATGCTTTCTTGTCTGGTCTAAGCTCTTTGATTGATGTTTCTTTTGTTGTTTATGCAAGGTCAGGATCTTCTGTTTTGGAGGAATGTCTTGAATTTCTTTATCTTGTATCAACTTCTTCTGATGCTGGAGTTAGGGCTCTGTATAAATCTGGAAGCCTGAAAAGTATAGCTTCTTGGATGTCAACATTGCCCGATGGTAACCTTTCTCATTATTTGTTGATTTTCACTGATAACCTTTCTCATTATCTGTATAAATCTTTCTCATTATGTTCAAATATATCTGAGCAGTATAAGTTTTTGTGTGCAGGTTCTCATTTGATGAAGATTTCCATTCAACTTGTTCAATTGATCATTAGTAAGATTTCTCTGGACATTATCATCATCGACTGTTTACCTGAACTATCAGATATTGTGAGTTTAAATTTTACATGCCTGTTTTATTCATTATCTGTTAGGACAACTTAATAGTTTTGGTTCTTTTTTCACCCCATATTCTTAGGCAGACCAAATTTTCTACTTTCCCCCATAATTGAGTGATGCAATATCAAATCAGGTTGTCACTATTGCAAGGCAATTTGGAGTGTCACACGATGCTATGAAGTTCGAAGCACTTCACCTGCTTTCTGCCATCCTGTCTTCAAATTCGGTATGCAATTAATGGTGCCAATAGGAAAGATTACTTTAGTAGTTTCTTGATAGTGTTGGGATTTGTTTTCCCCTGTAATAGACCGTGACCGTGTATTGCCTAGCCTCACTTGTAGGTTGATTTATCCAGTTAGACATTCTTTTTAGTTTTAATTGTCTTTCATAACTTGCAGAACTTTCGGTCATGTTAGTTCCTGGTTCTGACTTATCACAATTTTTTATTGTTTTTCTGATGTGTTATATGTTTTGCAAATGACACTTCATTTTCAGATGCCACTTTATAATGCCCTTCGTCTATTGCCCTCCAGTGTTTGGGGGAAACATATGCGTGATGGAGTTTCAGCTATTCTTCATAACCGCACAGGTATCATGAGCTGCATTTTCTTCAATGTCAAGCATGGCTTTCTTTTCCCTTTTCCGGAAATCATGTAGCTGTATTTTTTCCCCATGTTATTATCAATCAATTTGGCTGTAAAATTCCATATTATATATCTTCAACTCCAATTGATTATAATGTGTTTGACATATAGCCAATTTTCTGGGTGTTGTGCATGTGTGAGTGTGTTGATTACTTTTGGTGTTTAAGATCTACAAGTTTATTTGAGTGGAAGGCACAAAAAAGGTATAATTGAGGATGAAAGGTCAAGGTGTAGCAATCCTATGTTAGTAAACTGGTGAAACTTGGTCTACGATTTGGCATTTAAGGAGACGTGAAAGATAGTTGAAAGGATACTTGCATTTTGGCGACGTGAAAGATAAGATGAAGTGTTTGTTAGGGCTTGAATACAGTATATGTTGGAAGGCATCCCTTTTTTCTTTGAGAGAAGACTGATTAGGTTGGATAAATTTAGATAATTGAACATATTCATTTTTACACGGTAAAATTTATTTCTTTTGATTGAGATTTAGATGTTTATTTGCTCCTGTAATGGAAAAGTAAAATATTGAAGGCCAACGTTGTACGCATATTCTCTTTACTGTAGTTATTCTCATAGAGCAGGAAGATGTTTCAGGTTCTAACTTATTGATTCTCTTGCTTTGCTGTCCAATGTTCAGCACCTGCTGAAAAGCTTCAGGCTCTTATTTTGGCTGAGTCTATGGTATCTATTCTAGGAGAGGGTTGGCTGATAGGTGAAATAGATTTACCTGATGTTCGAGATCCTATTCCATCTGACAGGTATTCAGTGATTGCTACCACTACCAGTAATGATTCTTTATTAACTTCTCATATGTAATTTTCATTTTTCTCTTCCATTTTGATCTCAGATGTCTAATACTTGTCTTAGAGCAGTCAAGAGTTGAGATTGCTGTATTACTGAATGAACTGGCCTATATGAAATATGAAGCTTCCCAGAATTCCTCCTTGAAGGAGAGTGTTATCTTAAAGCAGCGGAACGTGGCTACTGCCTTCTCTTTGGTGGAAAAGATTATTAAGTTAATATCGAATGTTGATGAAGATCAAGGTGCATAACTAATTTGATGTCGATTATTTGCTTGGTTTTGAATTTCATTTGTGGCATTAGACTCTATCACAATGTTTTTAGTTGTAGGTTTAGGAGTTTTTATCCCCGTTTAGATTACTTGATGGAATCACTTGGATAATTAATTAATTGTGATGATAACTGTTAAGTCAGGTGATTACTTAAGAGGTATAAACAAATTTGTTAAGGAAATTGATGACTTAACCCAACCAATCATATGAATGGGCTGCTTTATTGTATATTTGGTCAAAATTTAACAGTTTTCAATTTTAGATTATTCTTGAGTAGTTTGCTCTAGAAAAAGAGGAATTTGGATTCATCTTTATAGAATTACGTAAAACTGGAAGAAGGTTGAAGCATGGAGTCGAGGAAATATAAGTTGTGTAATGTTTTTGTGAAATAATCTGTCTTTTTGCGACCCTTCTGGGGGGTGCATATGGTAGAATTATTAACCTCGATATTACAATGCTATTTGCTTTGCCTAATGCCCTCCTAGTCTTGTTTGGATGGCCAATGTATTCAGCCATGCCAAGTTATTGTCTTTTTTAATTATTTCATACTAAAATAATATATTGAATACCTGTGAGAAATTATTTGCAGGAGATCTTATTAATGAAGGTACTCTGATGAAAGTGTTTAGAGGGCTTAATGAGACAACTGGTGTTGTGCTAGAATATTTGCAAGATGCAAAGGTAATTATCGGAATCTCATAGCACTAGTAGGATATGATGTTACTGTTCCTTATTTAGGATTGTGATTTATGATTCTACAGGAGCATGGACAAAGAAAAGGAGATGACATTTTAGCATCTGTACGGGTTATTGGGAGGTAAGATATTCTATATTTGTTTGAAATCATTTGGTGGGAGAGCAGAGTCAACAGGATTAGCCAAGTCCTAAAATAGTTTTGAAAGAATTAATCGATTAAACCGTTCTTAAAATTATTTTCTTTTAAAATACAGTGAAATGCCCCATATTTATTCTTTTATGAATAGCCAATTTTCAAGAAGCTTAAAATGAAAATTTTGATCTATTAATATTGTGGTTTGCATATTCTTCGATCCTAGATATAAACTTCAGAAGAATGTTGCAAAATCTTCAATGTCCTGTGCCTTAGCAGTGTAATTGCTCTTTTCTTTGTGTTGCTTAAATGAGTGTCTAGGTGCAAACTTTATAACACGGACCGATATTCCTTTACAATGGTATCGACTAACTAAGACTATCAAAATATATCAAATGTGATTTTTGTTCATTCTGTTAGTTTAACGTGTATGTGAAGTGTGAAGTGTGTGAATCATGCTTCTTCATGGACATATAATGGGGTTGATGGTCTGGGGTACTCTGATTTTTGGTCCAGTAGATCGTTTATGATTTGGTCTCTCCAAGTCCAAACTAGATTGGACTTCTATCTTCACTCGGATTACCGCTGTTTAACATTATTTTCTGTTTTATTCCAGCTTTCTTGCACAAACCCCCGATGCATGGACAGAAAAAGTTAAGGAACTTTTGGACTATATGCTCTCTGTTGAAGGTGAAGATGAACAGAGGTTTGTCAGCTCCTAGTTGTTACCAATACCGACAATATGGTGTTTATTATACGTTTCTGAAATATCTGAATTTTGTTTCTCTATTTTCAAACTACAGCCCCTTCAACTCTGTCTGCTTCTTGCTTCCCATGCTATGTCAAATAACAATGAATGTTGAAGGATGTAAAACTTTGGTTTCTTCTGGAGGTCTTGCAGCTGTAAGTAATTGCAATCTCAAATTTGTTTATATGAATGGCCTTGTGAACTCTTCAATATACATTGAAACGCTCTACATTTTTAGTACTTTTGCCAGGCTGGAGTTCTTAACCATTGAGCATTTGGGCTGCACGCAGGTTGTGAAATGCCTTATAAATTTGATTAACGAGCGCGGTGGTTGGATTGACGATGATGGATCCATCTTCTTGGCTTGTGATACAATCTTGAATGTGCTTCTGAAGGTACTCATCTATAAGAGTATCAAAGTCTGTTTATTGATTTATTATTACTGCCCATCCAATTTCGTAACAAGGTACATTGTATTCTCTTCTAGAAAGAGCTAGCTGAACTTCTATGTGGCGAATCATCTTTTGTTCACCTTCTGGAAGCAATTGCAAATTCTACAGGTATCTTTCTTTGATTATTTGCCTTTACCTTCATGTTGGATTACTACCTTTAATTACTGCCTGCTCTTTGTTTAAAGATACGTTCTGGTGCCTGCTTTATTATTAGTCATTTCTTACACGAGATCTTTACTCCTAATAGTTTAGCAAAAAAAAAAAAAAAATAACCTACATAAAAATAGTGGGTTGACTAGATCAATAAGAGCCTTGAAAATAATAAAGGGCTTAGAGAGAATATGTTCGAACTATAGTGGTCACCTACCTAGGATTTAATATCCTAGGAGTTTCTTTGGCAACCAAATTAGTAGGTCTGACGGTTGTCTCGTGAGATTAGTTGAGGTACACGCAAGTTGGCTCGGACACACACAGATATAAAAAAAATGATTTATCAGTGCCTTTACGCTCTTCTGCAAGAGGTTTGCAATTTTATAGAATGTCATTTGAATTTGAACATCTGAGTTGTAATCCTTTTAATGGTAATGTGCTTCTCAATTCTTTTAGATATTCTGCGAATTTGTATCACCTTAGTTTATAAAAAAATCTTGCTTTTTTTTTAAATTTAAATTGTTGTTCATCATGGTTGCAGAGGATGCCAATGAGCTGTCTGTTACAATGATGGCTGCCAGCATATGTGCCTTAATATTTGATTTTACGTCGGAGAATGCTCTACTAACCAATCCTAATTTTGCTGATAAATCTCTCGATAAGTTATGCCGACTCTTTTCGAGAATCTTCGCTTTGTCCCAACAGGTATGGTAAACAATAACAATGTTCTTTACCTGTATGTACTCGTCATGCTTTAGAAAAGATTATACGTTTAGTACTTGAATTTCAAATTTGTCTAATGGGTCCATGAATTTTAAAAGGTATCTCATAGGTCCCTCAACTTTCAATATTGTGTTCAATGATCATTGACTTATTTGATATTTTTTAAAATTTATGGACCCTATTAGATACAAAGTTGAAAGGTGAAAGTTAATTTTATGAACTATCAAATATGTCACGGACTTCTGTTAGGAACGTATTAGACATACATAATTGAGAGTTCGGGGAGTAAACTTGTAATTTGATGGTAGGTTAATAATGTCGTGAAAGCTGATTATATAATGTTGAATTTGTTTGGATTTCAGCAGAGTATGAATGATGATGAAATGGCACAGATGGATCTTCTCGAGATTGTCAACGCAGGTTTGTGCATTCTCAAACATAGCTTTAAATTTAAGGGCAAAAATCAATTTATACCCCTAAACTTTCGTAAGTGTTTCAATTTAAAAAAATAATTTAAACGAGTGAAAATTTATAATTTTAACAATTAAACTTCTAAACTTTCATAATTGAATCAATTGTATGAAAGTTTAGGGGTTTAATTGATCAATTACAATAATTTTAACAATTAAACTTCTAAACTTTCATAATTGAATCAATTGTATGAAAGTTTAGGGGTTTAATTGATCAATTACAAGTCTCCACACGTGGGAAAACTAACATTTTTCTAATGGAGGGTGTAAATTGATACACTTATGAAAGTTTAGGGGTATAAATTGTTTTTTTTCCCTAAATTTAATCAACATTGTTTACGTCACTGCGTTGTTGGAAATCTTCCCCACCTGTTTCTCAATTTCATCCCTTGAAGACAAGTTTAAATATTTTAATAATTTTAAGTTTCTATATTTAAGCAAAGAGGAATGAAAGAGTATTAAAATTCATTGCTCATTGCAGGTTATTGTCGATGGGGTAACAGATTCCCGCGTGTTCAAAAGGCCATTGGCAGGTAGCGTTATTCATGAATGTTATTGTAATGAGAGTAAAATTTTGTATAATTTAAGAAATTTTGAAGTTGGATGAGTAGAGTTTTGTACAATGGATGCCACATTAATTGGAGTACAATAGATTTTTTAGATGACAGAGAATATCTACTCATATAAAAGAAAAAAGAGAAAAAATCACACAAATTTCACTAAATAACATAAATTTAAGACGTATTTTAAAATGGTGGGATAAAATAGTGTAGTAGAGGTAAAAAGATGACATTTAATTTCACGAGATAAAATTAAAAAATGGATCCAACTTTATTGGTTAGTTAAGTAAATAAACCTTTATGGGTTTAGATTGTTACTATCATAACTACTCATCTACAAAAATAAGTAAATAAATAAAAGATTCTTCATGTCACGTAACTTACAAGTTTAAGTTGAGAAACTAAAATATGATTTAAACAAAAAAGATAAATATCAAATGATTTTTCCAAATTTACTTTATAATAAGCTTATATGTTTGGGAGTACATTTTTGGTTGGCATAGCCAAAAACACTTTTCACTCCAATTTTTCATATAAAAGTAATATAAAGTATTTTGATAAAAAAAAAATGAAGGAAAATTAGGTTAAATACTAAACTAATCCAATTTACTAATAATTGTTTCTTCTTTTCCATATTTAAAAAATTGTGTAAATTAGAGAACACTAAATAAAAGTTAGAAGAAATTTAAGAGTTATAAATTTTAAAACCTAAAAAACTAAAGTCTCATAATCATTTGATTTTTTTAAAATTAAGTCTATAATCATAACTTCGACCTATGAGTTTCTTTGTTTTGTTATTTATCTTTTGCAAATGTTTTCAAAATCTAAGTTAAGTTTTAAAAATTAAAAATCAAATGATTATTAGTTGTCAATGTTTTTTTTAAAAAAAAAATGAAATGGTTATGAAGTACTAGAATTAGTAAAGGCATGATGGGGTAAATATAGAAAGAAAAATTACTTTTTGGGACAAGTTTGAAGGAATCCAATTACATATATTCTTTGTTTGTGTTATCTACTTTTTAAATTTGAAAATTTGACAAAGAATTCAATGTGTTAAAGAAATGAAACAGAATTGTGTTAAATCTTAAATGATTAAGTAGAAAGGTGAGAACTTTGAAACAATATGTTCAAGAGAATGTTGTGAAAGAAGGCCACTCGCGAGGATAGAAAAAGCAAGATTTTTTAAAAGTATACTTATTTTTCTATTATTATTTTAATTTAACTTGAGATTTAAAAGAGATCAAAATTTAAAGTTTACGAGAGATGGCTTAGCAAGAGCAAGACAACCTTCTTTCCCCCTAAATGAAAAAATAGAAGCAAAGATCAAAATAAGGACACCAAATTCCAAAATCTTTCTTACTCACCTGAGCTAGGCTGAGGTAAAAAGAAACTTTCGTCCACGAATCATGTTAGGTAATAAAACATGGAAATAATCAACTTCCCATTTTTCATGGGCTCAACACTGACTACCTGCATCCACAAAATACTCAAGATTCATCACTGGACGAAAATATATATATATATATTTACAAATTACGTTTACACTGTACACGACCTTGAGCTGAGAATGCCAGCGTAAATTCGAAAATATCAATTATAAATGGAAAATTCTATAAATATTATGCTCAAGGATTCTACTATTTAGAATAGAATAGTCGATTAGGGTTGGTTGGGAAAATCATGGTTCATAATTCACCAGTAGTTGAAAATATACCTTACACGAATGATCGATGAATCCGGCAATCTCACCTTTGCTGGTAGTTTGTTTTGAAATCTTACGGCCTTCATTATATAACAGTTTCACATACCCGTACCTTGTAAATTCCTTCTGCAGTAAAATAATACATTTTAAAAAAATTAATTGAAAGCTAACTCAGCAAAAATATATGTTTCAGAGTGACTCAAACATGTCATTGATAACTTTGTCACCCTTTAAACATCAAAAGCACTCGTGGTAACAATATTCAGGCATCGTGTCTCAGGAGTCCAAAGTCAACACTTGAATCAGTCAGTCCATGTACTAATTATTATTATTATTAGCAAACAGAATCACATGCAAAACATCAAACACATGCATATTTGTTTAGCTCAATGAATTAATCTCTTTTTTATTCGAAAAAGAAACAGTTAACATCTCGAACCTCAATGCATTCCGTTCAGTTGATTGTGTGGATTTCCTGCAGGTGAAAGCTTTCAAACGAATTCTACAAGTTGTTTGGTTTGGCTCATTGGTGCTCTCTGGGCGAAAACCTGAACAAAGAGCTTCTTGAGTGGCCAGCCTAGCAACAAGTTGTCTTGGGTAAAGATCATGCATGCCAATATAATTAGTCTGTGTAAACATAAGTATCCTTGTGCTATTTCCCATTATCAAATCAGATAAATTGGACCTTGTAATTTAGATAGTGAAATACTTACTTATATTGCTTCAACAACCAACACGCGCGCTCTCTTTCTCTTATCCACAGTTTCTAGAAGAAGAGTTTTTCTTGAAACACTCGAAACATTAATTTCTGCCAGTGGATGCATTGGGTTCTATACTAGGACCCATTCTCTTCAAATTCTGAAGAAACCAGAAGCAATGTTCACGTAACAAAAAATCCCAATAAAGAATCTTGATCTAAACTAAAGAAATGTAGCTATGACTATGAAGAATGAACCATTCAAATTTTACAGAGTAATCAACCAAAATTATTTTCAGAAAAACCAAATTTTACAAAGTAATAAACAAATGCAAGACAATAATGGGCTACAGTGAAGTTACAGTGACAGTGTGACACAAACAACTAACAACACATTCAATTTCCCAAAACTAGGGGGAAAAAGGATTATCTTCAAAATGTAACATGCAAAAGAAGCAATGAACAATTTTCTTCTTCTTCTTCTTTATTTTATTTTGTTTTGTTTATTTATTTTTGTGGTGTCTTACCTCCAAAGATTTCTCCAATCAGCCTAAGCAAATATACTCCAAAAGTCCACACCATTGCTGTAAGCCTGTAATATCACAAATAAAAAGCATTTTCCATTAGTTGCACTTATCCTTTCACAAATTAATTAATCAGTAGATCTACAACGTATGTTCTCAATTCTTTTCATCATAAACATAAGAAAATAAATTCATGAAAAATAGGGTACACGGGCTTGGAAGACAAGATAACACCTCAGTCCATCTAAAACGGCATATAAGAATACCCTCCTATTACATAACTACAAGTACAGAGAAAAGAAGAAAAGTTGCACACAACAAAATCCGCATTTTAGATGCACCGGCTTGATATAGGGCATGTCTGTGAGTGATTTTGAAATGGTTAAAATCACTTTTGTCATATTCAAAATCACTCTAAACATGTTTTTAATAATTCAAAATCCATTAAATCACATTTAAAAGTATAAAATAAAACATAAAATTAATTAGGAAGAATTAAAAGCATATTTCGAGTTGATTTTGAAAATGACAAAAATGAATTTGGTCATTTTCAAATCACTTCCAAACATGCACTTAATATATACTTCAAGTTCCAATAATTTTTTTCTTAATATATATAAATCCAACCCTTACGAATATCTTAAAAAAACCAAAAAATAAATGTAAAACAAAACAGAAAAGGATGTAAGAGAGGGCTAGCAAAGCATATGGCCTCACATTTGAAACATTATATACTGTCAAAGTACAATAAAGTTCAACAAGCCACCCAGTATACAATGAATAATTGCAAAATTTCAAACACGAGCAATATTTCATGCATGCAAAAATGCAAACTATGAATGATTGAGAATATATTGAAAAGATTAAATTCACGCTAACTTATTAATTTTAACATAATGTCAAAATATAACATGCTTTGGATCTTATGTCAATTTAACATGCTTTTATGCGACTATGCAACAAAATTTCACCCACGGACTATAATGCGATATGGATCATAACAAGAAAAGAAGATGCTAGCTCCCAACCATTAATTCAATACATAAGTTGATAGTTCGACTTGGGTCGCGGTTCTCCGTAGCTTTACACACAGCGAATTAACTAAATGACCAAACAAGGTCAGATGAGCGTAAATCAGTGAGAGAGCAATACAGGATCCAGTGCCGCATCTAATTTGCCAGGAAAAAATTGATACGAACAAAACGCTACTCAATACCTTAACGAAAACACATTGTCCATAAAACAAACACGAAAATATCCGTACAATTCAACATTCTCAGAAATGCAGGTTCTAGTACTACAGATTCCTCGAGTTTGGAACGGAGTGCGAATCAAGAAGAAGAAAACAGAGGCCAGACATAGCGAGAGGAACAAAAAAAAGGCCAAATGCAAACCTGATTTCGACGCCGAAAGCTCCGTCACCGTAAAAGAGCCATCAACATTGTAGTTGAGATGAGTACAATGCCGGATGTAATCAATCACTCGAAACTCGTACAATCATCCTTCCACTTCAAAAGTAAAGCAAAAACCTACGGAATCAAGTACAAAAAACGAAAAGTAGAGAAGATAAGAAGCATTAAGCATAAAACACAACATTCGATTTCAGAAATTGCAAAAGCGGAGCCCTAATTGTAAAACAACAACGAGTAATTAGTAGTTACAGAGATCGTTGAGCGCTTAGATCAGCAATGAACACGAAGAAGAAGAATCGTACCGGTAAGCCGCAATTAACTCAAGGCATCGATCAACCGCATTGGAATTGAAGAAGATCCGAGCAGGAGCAATTCCTTTCGATCCATAATTGAAGATCGCTTTCTTCAGAGAGAGAGAGAGAGAGAGATGCGGAACTCGGAAGATTCCTCCATGGCGGATTTCTTTGTTTGTTTGTAACTTTATTAGCGTAAAAACACAGCAAAGTGCTTTTTGCGCCCCCGCCAACTATCATGACACGTGTTTGATTGTGATTGGTTTTGTGACAACTGATTTAATTGGGACCCACTAAATTACCGGTTGTTTGGGTAGTGGACAACATATGTCCTATTCGAGTATAACAGGTAACGCGTCGCATCTTTTTGGGAAAATGACTATTTATCTAATTTTTAACACCTACTCAATTAATTTATAATTTTTTTTTGTTTGTTTACGTGGTGATTGAACCCTAACTTCTTACTCAAAGACACCAAAAAAAACACGTTATGCCAAATGAACCATGTTCGGTTTGACATAAATTTCTTTTTAATCGTTAACATAAAGAAAAAATAGAGAAAGAAATTTAAATTTTTTTTAGAATGTAGCTCAATATACGTGAAAAATTGATCCTTCAATTTATAAACATGATTTTGTTGACTAAAAAAATTAAAAACATTATTAATATCTTAAACTACTGAACATGGTTATAATCAAACTCTCAAAGTAAATAATATCTCATCTCACGACTAATTATTTAAGTTGTCAAAGTAAATATAGTCTAATTGTAATTGACATTTAGACCTACCCCTCTTAAGGTTTGAACTAAAACAAAATTAATTGTTTAAGTCCAATATTTATTAAACATTGATTTTATTTTTCTTTTCTTTTTGAAGAAATTTAGCATTGATTCTTGAAATGGTATTTACAAATTACATCTCCATTATTGGTAAAATTTATAAAGTTCACTTTAAGATAATTTTAAGATATGAGAAAGTAGTTCACTTTATCAAAATATGTGAATTATAAAGCAAATGTGGAAGGCTTCTAGGCTTCTAATCTAATGAATTTTTTTTGGTCACATTTGCAAAACTTGAATGATACTGAAATAAAAAAAATAAAAAAACCAGATGGTTTGTTTATCAAATATCGATATACCTGCGACAAGTTCAAACTTGAAACTAAAAGGCAGAAGTTTACAGAGGAATATAACAAAAATAATTTGCTGTTGCTGTATAAATTCATTCCATCACTCTTCAAATTCCAAAACAATCAATTTGACAATCTCTATAACAACATAAACAAACTGCTCTTGAGATTTCACAAACACGAATTCTCTCTATTCAATCTCGTAAAATCAAAAAAATAAAAAAAATCTTCCTCCACCCTATAAAATGGTTGATGAATAATGAATAAATCTATAACTATATCTTTGTTGTAGAATCGCCAATCTTCTTTTGAATGAAAGTGCAAAAGAATATTACTATAAACAAACTTACACTCTGACCAAGCAAACGACGAATTGAAACGATAACGGCTGGAGTAAAACATCTGCAACCACATAAAGAACACAACATAAGTAACTTGTCTCAATAATCCATTGCAAGTTTTAATTCAAAACAAGGTGGTTCTATACATTTTACAAATTTGGTAGATAAGAAATGAAACAGGTAACATGCATACTAATTTGACTAGCAAAAATTGTATCGTATCGAAACTTTCGAATCAGGGAGAAAAAACACGAAGTATTAACTATAAGTTGAAGATAGGGAGTCATGGAGATGACAAGAGAGCGTCTCCGATATCAAATGTATATATCAACCAATAAACAACAGAGTCATGAGGATTATAAATGAAGAGGCATTCAAAAGCTGAATCCAACTTTCTGACAAGAAAGATCACTTGAAATAGAATAAGAACTCTCCCCTGAATTTGATATTAACAATTCTCCATGGTTCATATTAGATTGTATTAACATCTATCAAATCAAAACAGAAGTTCTATGTATTCGTCGCAATAAGCGAAAAGCATACTACCAGGGTCACTCACTGTTGAAAAGAAATAAAATATGGAAAGCTTCTAAATGAGATATAATCAAGGACACTAAAGCCTTTTTTACCTTTGTCTATGTGGGAAGCAGAACACCAAAAAATTGATGCAAAGAAAACTGAAATATTGCTTAAATGCCTCTAAAGAATGCCCCATCAACAACAAAACTCTCAAAAATGCTCCAAAGTGAAGTGAAGTTTTGGAGCCCGGCGTCGAAACAAAGGCTCGAGGCGGAAAGATGGAACACCAAATTGCCACCTTTTGGCATCATACATTTCATTCCATGCCTGTACGATCTCATCAATTTTGAAACCGAAACCTGCAAGCGCAAAGTGGTGAAGATATTCCATTAATAACACAGAAGGATTGTGAAAAGCAAAGTTCAATAACATTACACTAAACAAGAAATGTAAGGCCTGCTTGTACTTCACCTTCCAGTGCAGTTTCATTGGAACAATGGTTCTTTATCATAACTGCAATATCTGTTTGTGAAGCACCAGCAAGTTCGAACTTCTCGACCGCCACCTCCAAACATTCCTCCCAAGTTGGTAGCTCAATCCTATATTCCACGACAGAACGCTCGTACAATAAGGTTCCCCATAAAAGATATATTTGTGATCTCATGTTTAAAGCCAGCTCTGCAGCTTCATCAGCAGGTATCTCACTAAATAGTCTTTCCAACCCCATCTTTGCCAACTCAGATCTGTCTTTTTCACTTTTGGAGAGTCCATTCAGGCGCTGCTCCTCCATTTCTTCCCACATCAGCATGCCCTTCTCCATGCTGTCCTCGGCCTTGTTATAAAGTTGTAAAACCTCTGTCGAAAAGTTCGATTCCAAATCGATTTTGCTTCCGCTTGCAATTGCATAGTACCAGCAAAGCTTAGCTTGCTCAAACTGCTGCTGTCCAAGTGCAAGGAAACCTTCATAGAAGTCGGGTTTTACATTTAGAGCTTCTTCGTATCTCATTTCGGCCTTTTTGTATTCTTTTCGTGCCCACTCATATGCATCCTTAATCCGAAGAAGTAAGGATTCTCTCGAACTGTCTTCTGGAAAGAAAACTTGCTTCCTTGCCCTGGACATGTGAACATTGCCCCAGTTGAAGAATGCCAGAGCTGCCATTTCTTGAAATTTATCAGCAGCAATTTCGAAAATTTCCTGTGCACTGTCACCTGTTACGGTGTCCTCCATCGCCTCCGAGTACAGCTTCATTCCGAGCTCATGAAGATCCAAGTACGAATCAGAATCAACCCCAACATGGTTCTTGAACAATCGTGCAAACTGAACTATCCAATCCTCAACCGTGGTCATACCCATTACAACCTCTTTACCATTTTGAGAATCTCCATTCCCCACCACTGCACTTCTTTTATCAACCTCTGGAAGTGTCTCCTGGTTTTCCGTTTCCTTATAGACAGGTTCCTGACCAGGACTGACCTCTGTAATGTACAGTCTAAGTGAGCCCTGTAACTGAGTAGATGATTCGACCGACCTCAACTCCTCTGTCGTAGTAATCGTAACCAAATCGCCCTCTTGATCTCGGTACTTCACAAGAGCGCCCTTCAAGCTCGGAAATCTGTCTCGAACTATCTCGCTCACCAATTTCATGCTGCAATTTGTAGGTAACTGTGCCCATCTTATGTCTTCTCCAAATACTAACTTCACCGTCTTTGAGACCGGTTTTTCCACGATCGGTTCGACGAACAATTTATCTTCCTCAATAGTGTTTTTTGTAACTTCCTTATCTTCAACCTGATCAACCTGAACCACTTGATCAACCTGAGCCGCCTGGTCAACCTTCTCCTCCACAACCAACTTATCATCTGTCTTTTCCTCAACTTTCTTATTCTTCTTCTTCCTTAGTTTCTCTTTAACAATCTTTTGCAGATGCGCTCCAGGAGGCAGCTTTACACTGGCCACACCGATTTCTCTCTCATCGAAATCGACACCCTTTTCTCTCATCGTGTTCTTAACACTATCCAAAACTTCCATCGCCGACAGGTTATTAGCCTCCAAGCTCAAAACAGATTTCACATCTCTCAACGCCAAATCAAACCGATTCAAAGCCTCATAACACCTTGCTCTCTTCAGCATCGCCTTGCTGTACCTCGGATGAGCCTCCAATGCCAAATTGCACTCGGTAATCGCCCGTGGATACTCGCCCAACCCCAACTGCATATAACAGGCAGCCATGTTGCTATGGAGATAAGCAACATCAATGTGATTTTTCGGCAGAAGCTTCAAAGCTTTCTCATATTTCAACATAGCGCCTTCGTGGTCTCGCTTCTGTAATAACCGGTTGCCTTCCTCCTTGAGCTCTTGGGACATGTTAATGAAGATGGCAGTATCTTCATCAAACGCCTTCGAGTTCCGGTCAGAGGGCCGGGAAGGCTTAGAATTAGCATTTCCAGGCTTCTCCACAACATTTTCCTTCTTCTTTCCCGTTGGCTTCCCCATTGAAATAACTCACAAATCACGAAGTTATAGATTCAAACTTCAAATCAAAACCTCCCCCTTCTTTCTTTCTTATCCTCAATCTATATATATATGTGTGTGTGTGTGTGTGTGGAAATTTCAAATTCGTGGAATATGGATTACAAACTAGAGAAATCGAGAGAAAACAGGAATTAAATCTCGAGTAAGAAATGGAAAAATGTAAATCAAACACGTTTCAAAACTTCAAAATCGAAATTACGAAACACGTCCAAATCTTACTTGACGAACAACAAACGAAGAATCTGGAACGGTTCTATCTGGCTTCCTCTTGAATTTCTCCGGACCTGAAAATTCGGATTCGAAAACGAAACACAAACAACAAAATGAAATCGAGGCCTGAAAAAAACAGAGTCCAATCGAAATCAAATTGGTGAGATGCGAATTTCAAGAACAGGAGGAGGAGGAGGAGGAGGAGGAAGCCAGACAGAAAGGGACAAGAAAAAGCGCCTTTGAGGGAAAAGGAAATTAAAAGAAGAAATGAGAAATGGCAAATTCTTCTAGGGTTTCAGACTCTTGTCGTTACCGCGCGTGTCGGAACTTTCCTTCTTTCTTTAAAATATAATTACATGAACGCGCCAGACAGATATACGTTGACCAACCCCATAAACTTGGAAACTTCAAACCTAAGATTAATAAAAAAAATTAAATACTATTTTACTCTCTCTGTTTTTTTTATTTTATTATTATATATATATATATATTTTTTTAATGTCAATTGAGTATGTTGGCATTGAAGTTCATTTTTATTATTGTAATTCTTATTTTGATTTATTTTGATTCTTTTAAGTTCATTTTTATTATTGTAATTCTTATTTTGATTTATTTTGATTCTTTTATTTTTAAAATATTCATTTTGATGGTTGTATTTTTAAAAAGTGATCAATTTAGTTTTTTCTTTTTTCTTTTTATCACAGTTATTTGTATCATAATTTTAGTCTCACATTTCACTTGTCAAATTTCTTAAAATTTTAGCCATAAATTTATATTAAAGGATTTCTTTTTATTATGCATAAAATTTATGTTTAAATTTTGCCAAGAGTGATCAAGTGAATGTTTTAGTACATAGACCAGAATGATATTTAAATCTTAATAAAAAAAAATATTTAATTATAAGTCTAATCTCTAAATTGTATCATTATGTCTATTATGTACCTAAATTAAAAAAATGTTTAGCTAGTTCTTCAACTTTTATGCCTAAGAAGTTATACTTATCCTTGTGATTTTAAATTGTGTCTAATATGTGGATACTCAATTTTAATATTAAACATGAGACTAAAAGTTTCAATTTTTATTATTTTTTAATTTCAGTGTTTGAATAGATTACAATCCTAAAATTAAAATATAGAATATTAAAGGTTTAACCCATATTAATTAAATCTGGGCATCCAAAAGTATCAAAAATAAAATACAACAAATCTCAAAATATAAAATCAAAATGATATTTTATTTTTAAGTTTTAACCCATATTAAAATTAGATGGCTAAGATTGTCGAAGAAAACAGCAAAGACAGGGTTGGCCCATGATTGAAGTTTCCAATCTGAATGAGTCAATCTTCTCATACTTCAGAAAAAGGTTGTGACCTATGGTATTCGTTAAATTAGTTATTCAATTGTAAAATCGAGCAAAATTTAATAGACATAAAGTCATGTCTTTGATTAAGAGGTCATAGGTTGAATAATCGCATTAATTAAAATATTTTTGCAAAAAAAAAAATTAGTAACTCAATCAAAACACAGTTTTTTTTCTTCTTCTTATTTTTTCTATTTGAACATTCAACATCTTTTAATAAATATTGTATCTACTGAATTGTTCTACGACATTAATTTATATAACAATGAAGTACTTGATTTGGATTAAGTATTGAATGTCATGATTTTTCTTTACACAGAATATCATGATTCTTGAAAGATTATGATTGTGGATGTTTTTTAATTGATGATATATTTGTAATTTGTTTTTTTTTTAAAGAAAAAAGGTATTTCTAGAAAAGTATACAAGGCTGTTTTTTTTTTTTTTTTTTTTTTTTCTTTGCAGTGCTATTATTTAGGAAAGTTGTCGAAAACAAAAATCTGAGTGGAATTGGTTGGACCGCTGCCAGCCCTTACCTTATAAAGTTCCAACCTCAACCTGCTTCAAAAAAAACTACCCAGGTTTTTTCTTTCTTTTTTTTTTTGTTCTTTATAATTATCATTGTATAAGGAAATCATCTCTCTCGAATTTATTGCCAATTTTTTTTACCAACTCACTAAATATCATGTCAAGAAAATTCATTATGAATCAATTATAACATTTTTTTTTTCATAGAGAGTCAATTATAACATGAACTTAACATAAATAGTACAATTGAAAAATATTAAAATGGAAGAGACTAAATTAAGAAAATTGAACTTCCTACAATATAAATATATTATTTATTTTAAAAAATATGTATGTATATTTATTTATCTAATTTATAATTTTGTGGTAGTTTTTTATGTCAACTATTTACTAAGGTCCAATTTGATAATTAATTAGTTTTTTGTTTTTAATTTTTGAAAATTAAGCCGGTAGGCTATAAACAATACATTCACCTATGTATTCCTTTGTTGTGTTATCTATTTTTACAAGTGTTTCTAAAATCCAAGCTAAAATTTGAAACAAAAAAAAAAAACAGAAGCTTTCAAAAACTTGTTTTTGAAATTTGGAATTTAGCTAAGAATTATAATGTTTCCTTAACAAATATGAAAGTCGTTGTAGGAACTCAAATGTAGATGTATTATAAGCCTAATTTTAAAAAACAAAAACTAAAACTGATTTTTTGTTTTTGTTTTTGAAAATTAAGCCTATAAATCATACATCTGAATTCCTACAATGACTTTCATTTTTGTTAAGTAAACATTAAAATTCTTAGTCAAATTCTAAAAACAAAAGTAAATTTTTGAAAGTTTTTTTTTTTTTTTTCAATTTTTAGCTTAAATTTTGGTAACACTTCAAAATATAAATAATGCAACCAAGAAATTCATATGGAAATGTATTGTTTATAGGCTTAATTTTCAAAAAATCAAATGGTTATCAAACCGAACTCAAAATTTCTCATTTTCAAGTCTCGAAATCGGTGTCCCAATACAATAGCCATCTAAAAAGTAAGTATGGGAGAACGTGAAGAATATTTCTAATTTGTGGAAGGGAATATGATCCTGATTTGCCGTGCCTTGTCTGCGTACTTATGCCATTTATTTGTTTAAAGAATAATTAACTAAATTAAGACACCCATAAACATAAAAGTTTTATAAACCAGTCGAGTTATGCTCATTTTGGTACTAACTTTTATTATTTTTTTTATTTTATTTTAAAAAGACTAACTTTTATTTTTAATTACATTTTGGTACTAACTTTTATTATTTTTTTATTTTATTTTGAAAAGACTAACTTTTATTTTTAATTACAAAGCATTGAAATTCTCATATATATATTATTTATTTTAAGTAGGTGTTAACCTGGTTGAACCAATTTCTCCTGACATTTTTTTTTCTTTCTATTTTCTATTTATTATTTCAATAAAGACAATCTCAATATTGAAGCCACCGACCTCCTAGTTATGTCATCAACAATTGAATTGCTAATGCTTGGGCAGGCAGACAAAATCATTCATTTAGAATTTTAAAATTCCAAGTGGAATTAACAAATCAACATTGCTTGTAAACTTAAAATATGCAATTCAAAATGACAAATATCTTCTATCATTAACTAGTTCATTGATTAACCAATATAGGGTTTAGGATTTGGAGTTTAGTGAAAATTAAATATATTGTTTTATATATATATTAAAAAAATATATATATTTATATATAACCTCACTACTAAACCATGTAAGAATTAAGATGACCCTCTATAATACCATGGTTTTTTTTTTCTTCACAATATTACATTATTACAAAATAAATGAAGAAATATTCAGATCTAAATAAAAAAAAAAAAAAAAAAAAAAAAAATAATAAAGGGCATGTTTGGGAGTAATTGGTAAATGATTAGAATCACTTTTGTCATGTTTAAATTCACTCCGAAACTTATCTTTATTCATTCAAAATCAATTTTGATGGTATGAAACCGACATTTAAAAGTGAAAATCAAACAATAAATTGATTTTGAATGATTAATGACAAAGTGATTTTGAAAATGACAAAAATGACTTTAACAATTTTAAAATCACTCTCAAATATGCCCTAAAAATATTAGGGTACATCAAGGTACGTACAACCACTTAACTATATTTGACGAGATCTAGTCCAGACGAAGTATGAATTTCGAAATAAGCTTATCCGAGTTAGAAGCACTTTTTCTTTAAAAGAATATTACATTAGAAGTTCGAGCCTAAGACCGTTGAGGGCCACTTAATTACTAAGCTAGTCCCTTTGGAGAGAAAATACTGTATTATTTACATTTTGAAGCATCTGGGATTGAATGTGTGGTAGGGGTAAGCTTTATTTACACAAACTAAAAACTAGTAAGATAGAAAGCAAACCTGGAAAAAATTAAGAGCTGGTTTCGCAACTCCAGCTGCGAGAGAAAAGCCCCATCATTCCTGCCTCCACAGGTTGAGCAACATCCTTCACTCGATTATGCAATACTCTTAAAAATTCCTCCGCACTCAGTTCCCCATCACAATTTGTATCAAACAAATGAAAAATTATGTCCACAACCTCGTCTGTGAGATTGATCCCACACACCTGAGATATTACACGAAAAATTCCGCCACGAAGTCAAAATCCGCCCCGAAGGATATGGTGGAATTTGTTTGGTAAGAAAGTTGAAGGAAGATAAACATGATACCTGGCATGCAGCCCGCTGAAAATCATTCTTCGTCAGGAAGCCGTTTACCTTCCCGTAACTAAACAATGCCAGAGAAAATGGTTGCAATTTTCTACGTAGAGCGTCGAAATCCTTGAACTCCTCCCATGTGATACGAAGGTCCCTAAAATGTGGTTTATCATCCATTCTACTAACTCGATTGAGCAACCCGCTTAAATGAGACGAGTCAGCTGAGGCAACCATGGACAATGCAAAGTCCTTTGCGGATATGGTTCCTCTTAATTTATAGTCATAATGTGCAAACTCCAATCTCAACATCTACAACACAAATTAATATATTGAAGTTCAGAATTCAGATAAAGGGGATGCATAAGCAGTTTCCAAACTATTTCCTGATCAAGCAATTTTGAAATGTCGCAAGGAATATTTGCTTTATTTACAAGTTAGCTTAGATCGAGTTATAATAAAAATGATTTTAATAAAAATGAAGAAATTAAACACCTGGATAGCATAGGGTTACCTCAATCTGCAGATCTTTCATAAATTGGACAAATTTATCAACTTGGAGGCCTGCGTTTCCATCTTTACCAAAGAAGTACTCTACTAGGCCTCCATTGTCCACACAGCCGTCGACCATTAACCTGCTACGACGTCCATTTCTATGTTGAGCTCCTTGTCGGTTATGAGACCGCATCAAAGCCAACACTTTCTTGAATTCTTCCTTATCAATCTCTCTATAAAATGCAAAACTATTACTCAAGGCACCATTGTCAATGATATATATA
This sequence comes from Herpetospermum pedunculosum, assembly GCA_028017165.1. Lineage (NCBI taxonomy): Eukaryota > Viridiplantae > Streptophyta > Magnoliopsida > Cucurbitales > Cucurbitaceae > Herpetospermum > Herpetospermum pedunculosum. The sequence goes on from CM051522.1 coordinate 84,733,362, forward strand.
TATATATATATATATATTAAGGAGGCCTCATACAATCAAATTATATTCACAGTGGTTACTTTGTAAAGTTCAAGAGGCCTCATACAATGATAATGAAATTATCCAGCACGTCACCACTAAACTGCTCCAATCACTGAAGATCCTAGAGAGAGTGCTAAGACAATAGACCCACATATCAATCTCAATAGCCTGCATTATCGAGAATACATTCTACCTTTCTAATGGCTCGTGTAAACTTAAATTCTATCTTTTGAGCATTCTCACCCATATGACTTAGAAAAGCATGAAATCAACAAGAAAATAATAATAGAAATACATATAGAGGGAGGGAGTCAGCTCGACTCTAATACCAGCTAGTAAACCCAAAATGCTGGAAACAAAATTATCCCCAAAAAAATAGAGCCTGGCACATAAAAAAGTGTTGGAGAGGATCATGATGATACGACGCATAGCCAATAGTGAACAATCACAGATATATGTATGGAACTGTTAAAACAAGAGTTTTGTCCTTTCAAAAAATAAAAAAAATTGACGAGGCTCAAAATTGCAAGACTGATGTCTCTAGACTCTTAACATTTGTGAAAGTAAATTTATTGAACAACAAGGTTACACGTGACGTACCCATCATTGTTGCAGTCAAACATTTTAAATGTCACAAGAAAACTTGATTCTGGGATGCTGAGTAGCGTTCTTAAAAAGATATACCTGTTAAGGAAAGAAAAAGATCTTCAAGTTCACAAAAATATAATCACACAATGGTGAACATGGAATGGAAATATAATCTCATAGCACAAAGACTAATGTAACAAAAAGTATCATAAAAATATAATTATGGATGACTCACTCTTTAAAAGAAACATGCCCATCATTGTTTATATCAAAAAGCATGAGCAAACCCGAAGGGGCACAACGTAGCTCGCCAGGGTTCCGTTCCCCACTCAAATATCCATCTCTTACAAGATGTGACTCGGAAGGTGGGAAGACGGGCATCACTGCCCGCATTAGATCCATTGGTCTCATGAGTAATTCTCCATCTGGTGCACGAAATGATGCAAAATACTCAAATACCTTCAGGAAATGAGATGGCAAGAAAATATGTCAAATATAACAAACTTCTAAACAATCTAACTTAGTAACTAACAAATTATTAGGAGTTAGGAACTTGGAAATCTGAAGCTCAATGAGCATGTGAGTTTTATATTGTTAAATTAAAGATAACAGACAATGATATATGTTGTGAGATTAAAGGTTGCCAGAACGCCTGAAAACCAATTAAATCCCATCGTACTGGTTTCTGCAATTCAATCCCTGAATTCATAAACATTTCGGTCACGCTCACGCTCACGCCTCAGGGGATACCAATCTTAATTACTAGATTCAAGAGCGAATTTGTCAATGGTTCGAACAAAATTAGCTCATCGATTTAGTAGTTGCAGAGAAAGATTACTAGACTTCAAGAAAGACGAATCATAAGATAGTTCACAATGATAGTTACTAAGACAGTCAAAGAAAGAGCGTATAAAACGCAAAATAAGAAGTAGAAAGATACCTTCTCAGGAGGACTGTACAATCGAATGCGTTTCTCGTAATTGAAGAACACCTTTCGTCGAAACTCCTCTGCAACGACAAAGAATCGAGGAGCAAAGAGTCAACAACAACTAATTACGTATTTAGTAAGTTCAATTACTATAATTAACTACACCTAATCTCTCTTCATCATTTCATTTCTACTCCCCTAATCCGGACGAAAGAACAACCAAACCAAGAAATGAAAGAACGATTACTTCTTACCTCTAAACAGAAACTTGGAGGAGATTTCAGGCAGAGAAAATTTCCGAAAAAACGAAGTCGAACACGGCTGCTGCTCGACGACGGCATCTTCAGCACTATCGACAGAAATTGAATCGGCAAAAGCTAATGCTGGAGTAGTAGCAGAAGTGCTAGACACATAAAGAAACCCTAACCCAGAGCCAAGCAAAATTCCCGACGACCATTGGAGAAAGGAACGAAACCGATCGCCATCGGAATTCGGAGCAGAAACCGATGGAGACGATGAAGTCGATGATTGATTGACCGACAGCCATCGGATCGAGTAGAGCGGGAGAATGGACGGTGAGGATCTCCGGAGAGATCGTACAGACAACATAGCCATGGCGAGAACGAGAAGTGGTTAGAGTTAATGTTGACGAGAGAGAGAGAGAGAGAAGCAAAAATAAATGAACCCGGTTGAGAATAAATACTACCCGGTTTTTTATGTGGCTTTTACGGCGCCAATAGAATTGTCGTTGGTCAAACGTGAATAAATGCGCAAAAATCATTATTAATTATTAATTAATTGTGGGCCGATTTGGGCCTCGTTTTCGTTTGAACCCAACTATGGATAACATCTTGGCCCAGCCCACTGGATAATTGTATGGTTTACGAAAAATAAATTAAAGCGAAAAATCAATTTATTTTTGTTGGATCAATTTTTATCCTAAATTTTTAATATCAAATTACACATTAAACTTAGATAAGTATTACAAGTAAATTTTAATCAATTTAGACTCTCCATTAAAAAAAATTAAACGTTTAGGGATAATTTTTCATAAGTGAATCAACTAATATCTAAAAGTTTATTCAATTTTTTAGGAATTAAAAGTACTTATATGTATGGTGGTTTGTCAGTTAGTTGGTTTATTCTATTTAAATGACTTGTATCAATGTTGAAATATTCATTGAATAATATTTTCTTTGCCAACATTCAAAGTTAGTTAAGTCGCTAAGGCGTTTTGTGAAACTAATTGGGACAGTCGACCTTATTGACATGCGTTCAACCTTTGGTTATGTTGTCTTTCTAAGATACATTCTCATATGTTGGAGTTATAAAAAGCAACCTAATAGTTGCTAGATTCACTTACTTCAACAGCGGCAAAGTTGTGTTGATACGACAAATCCTTTGTGATTTTCAAAATCGTATACTTGAAGTTCCAATCTATCGTGTGAGTACAATTACCTCAGCTTTTGCATTGGCCAACAACCCTCTTTTTTCATGCAATAACCAAACATATCCAGATTGATTATCACTTCCTTCGTGAGAAGACTACTCGAAAGGACATACAAATCAACTTCATCTCTACCGTTGATTAGTTAGGAGATCTCTTCACTAGACCATTATCACACTCTCGTTTTCTCTATCTTCGGTCCAATCTGAGCCTCCTTGAGTCATCCGGTTGAGAGATCTTTTATAATCTAGTATACTTAATAAATGGTCGAACTTTTACTTTTTTTATTTAATATGACATTGAACTTTCTTCTAGTTTTTAATAGGTATTTGATTTACGAGACAATATTTAGACTTTAAAGACTTATTAAATATTTTTTTTTTTATAAATTTAAAAAAAAAAATTGAGGATTCATGAGATGCTATATGATATTTTTAAAACTTACCACCTATTCGACACAATTTTTAAGAACTAAATTCATAATTAAAATAAAAAGAAAAAGAAAAAGTTACTTTTTAAAAAAAATAATAATAACTTTTTTTTTTTTAATATAGTTTGATTTAAACTTCCAAGTTCAAGATTAGTAATATATATTAAATAGCATTGAGATATTCTCTCTTTGTCCATAAAAAAATAAAAAAAAAATTACTTGAACGTTGGACCTTTAAAGATGCTTTTTTAATTAAAAAAAACCTTTGATTTCGAGATCTTCCAAGAACAAATCATGTTTGAGATTAACCTTAATTAAAAAAATTGATAAAGTTTTAAACCTTATTATTATGAAAGAAGGAAAGGGACAGCTGGATAGCAATTAAGTAGTTTTATTATCTTTCCATTATTAAAAATATAAAATAATAACAAGTACCAAACTAACTCCGAAATAAATTGAGTTGGAAATGCAATAGCGATGCCAGCTGGTGGGATTAACCGAAAGCGTGTTGATTTGGAATTGCATTTGGGGGGTTGCCCCATTGCATCGATTCCACTTAATTTTCATTTTTTAGGTTTAATTTTATATATGATTAAAGAGTGGGATTAGACATTAGAGTACATGGAAAAAAATATATATATAGTGGGACTAGACATATTTCCACCTTCATTCATATTTCTAACAAATTGATATAATTTTGAGCCAATAATATAGTTTAAGAGTTAAAAGCATTTACTCCTTTTAAAGGATTCACCAAATTAAAAATTAAATTTATGGTCTAATTACTCTATTAACTTGTATTGGATAATTGGATTCAGCCAACATAAGCATAGTTCAACTAGCATAATGTATAGCCTGGTGACTATGAACGTCTTATAAATAATGACTTTTTTTGTTCAACCACTCAATTATGTTGTCCTATGTCGTTTTAAATAGGTAGATTCGTGTATTAATTTGAGTCACCTAAACTGATTAGATCTACAATTTTTTTAAGCTCAACAACAAGTGAAATGAAGAATTCAAACATCTGATTTCTTGATCGAGAGCATATATCCTAACCAAATTTTTTTTGTTTCGAGAAAAGAAAACAAAGACTGGAAAAAAGAAAGCAAGAATATGATGTTGATCCCTATGGATTGTGGTCATCACCGATGATGGGTGGTTTTCAATCCATATCTTAGAGTGTTTGTAGTCACGCATGACGAGCGAGGTCATTTGCAGCATCTGAATTCCAAAATTGATTGGTGTGTAGAAAGCCTAGAACGATTCCGTTGTTCTGTTTTGAGATGATGACATAAACAAAATCGTGTACTTCCTTCATAAAACGATCATTTTCCGTCAACAAATTTCATAGGATCAATGAATCTGTTTCTGCCCATAAGGTTGGAGACCAACTCCATTGGCCTTGGAATGGAAATGTAGTAAAAAAAAAGCTTGTTCTTCTGCCAGTACGACTGAGCCTACCATGGTGTGGAAATCCCTCTACGATTAACATGGTTTCACCATAAGAGTAACTCACGATGACGTCAATCCTCACATCGGCACCCAACACAGTTCCATCGGTGTTGCGTTTGTAAGACATCGCAAAGGAGTAGTCCAATGACAGAGTTCAGTGGGTGACTTGTTATTGTTAGGCATTGTGTTTGCCATCATGGCTGCTCTGAGGCGCTGAGGGTGGGCTAATGGTGAAGGTCTAAACTACATACTTGGTAGATCAACGTCATTTTTTTCGTTCAGCTTCTCTATATAGTCGAACGTCCAGATGAATACTGGATCATTTGCCCTATCTCAAGACTTTCCAACCACATGTTCATTCTGCATGTGTAAGATCGTCAACGCAATGAGCACAAAAAGCTGGATCTAATCCTGATCAAACACTTGGGTAGCCCTACAAAAAAATTAGATCCAGCTCAAACATTTGGGTAGCCCTGCAAAAAAAATACATCAAATAACTTTGAGCTTGGACGTAAATTTTTTCAAAATTTCCTACTTCCCTTATATTACCATAAATCATGAATGCCAGTTTCTAGAACTTGCCGCCATAGATGGTAGGCCGAATTTTACAAGGGTGGGAAGAGAGGTTTGACAAGCCCTCCACATTTATTATTATTATTATTATTTTTTTTTTTTTTTTTTTTTTTTTTTATCTTATGTGGTATTACGGGTTACTTCAGCATGAGATAAGCACCAGACGTCATGACGATGACGTCACAGGTTCGAGTGCTCGAAGACATCATCAGATGTCTGTGAGGCGAGTGGTTGACCTCTCGGTTGCCCACGACAGATGACCTCAGGTCATTCTCATACCGACTGTTGTCATGTCGTCAGCGCCTCCACGCCGTCGGGATGACGAGTGAACTGATGGGACGCTTCTGCCTTACCTAACAAGGTAGTGGTACAACAGTCTCTGCCAATCTGTCTGGGATCGGGTGATCGAAGATCCTCATCATGAGGATAGGTACGGATTGACATTGATAGGTCCACACCTCCTCGCCGAGACCCTGGATCTTCATGATGAGAAAAGGACGAGTCGACTCGATCAACCCACGATTTCCCACCTATAAAACATGTCCATAAGGATATGTCTGAGGTACGCAACATACGCTAACGAGTTCTCACTCTAAACGCTTCTACCTGACTTAACATCGAAGTGTCGTCGAAATGCCAATATTTTCTATATTCTCGTTATATACGGGATCGAAAAGGATGGAAGGTCTTGATTCACCCCTTGAACTAGTTTTTTATAACTTTTAACAATTAAAAGTGAGGCAATAATTAGAGTAGAGACAAAAAATAATTAATTTCAAAATTTTAGACCATAATAATTATTTAAATTTGGAAGCGGATTGAGAAAGTGGCTCCCATTGGGGTCACAAGAATCTCGGCACCGCCTAGAAGTTGGGTGGGCCCCACTTAATTTGGAAAATCAATGGGAGAATTTCTAGTACATCCGTGGTATGGAAAAACTCCATACCACTGCCTTTCAAAAATTGACACGGCAAAATGATTGTTTAACTGGGACCCACACTATTAAATATATTATTTTTTTAAATCATTTTGGCACGTGTCATTTTTTGAAAGGCAGTGGTATGGAGTTTTTCCATACCACGGATGTACTAGAAATTCTCCCCTCTTCCTTCCTAATTAAAATTTACTGTATCAGCTTTCTGTTCTTGTCTGTTAAACCCTCACATTCAATCAATACTCTTCCTTCCTAGTCATTTCCAGCACATATATGGTCCCATTTCTCTTTTTCTTTTTCTTTTTCTTTTTTCCCCTTCCTTTTTGAGTTTTCCTCTTCTTATTATAATCTTCCTCCTCTGGATATTATTCCAACCCATTTTTGTACCATCAAATTTATTAAGAATTTCCTTTTTCAAACTTCTCCCTTTTCTTCGAGTTAATTGAAATGACAATTCTTTTTTCTTTTTTAAATATATATATTTTTTCCATTTTTTTATAATTTCAAAATGTTCTTTCTTTATTTATCTCAATTTCACTAGTAAAAACTCCATCCAATGGGCCTGTCCTGGGCCCAATAAATTCCGCCATTGTTTCCGTTTAAATCCTCATCGTCAACCGGTCAAAAAGTCAAAGGTCAAACTTTTCAATGAAACAACTCGCAACTCAGCACATGAATCGTGACGACATTATATCGCCGGGCGGCACGTCCTGCACCAACAAAAATAAACAAATAATTTCAAAAGTAAATAGAAATAAATAATAATAATACATAAATAATACCTGGCACCGGAATGAACGAGACGGAGTAAACGGAACACGTGAAACGACGGAGACGAAAATCACGACGAACGGAGCCGACGACGGTTACGTACAACGACAACGGCACAAAAGGAATCCCAACGCTGCACACAAACGGAATTGAACGGATCATCACAATTCTCATCCAACGGTGTAAAAACCCATTTGCAAATTAACGCCGGTTTCAGATTTGTTACTTCATGTTGAAATTAATCTTCTTCAAATTAAGCCTTTTGTTCTTTGGTTTCTTTTGGTTCGAATTCAAAATAAAATTGTCCGAAATTCTCCTTCCATCCACAGCAAATGATGTGTATATGTACAAAAGGATGTAAAAAAATCTTTGGTTTTTGTTCTTCAAATCTTCGATCAAAAACCATGAGGGATTTCGACTGTCGTGTCGACGAATCCTCCCTCTGCATACAAAACTCGGCGAGCAGATTCTGAACTCATCACGAGTCACAAACTCACCAAACAACAAACACAAATCTGAATTCTGAATCTACCAAATTTCACCTCAGATTCCGCCTTGAACGATTGTGCGATGTGTGCAGTGTTTATCTTTTGCTAGAATTTCTTAACCAGAAATGTTCACAACAAACAAACCGATGCTTCTTCTTCTACTGCTTTAATCGAACCTGAGATGAGAAAATTTTAGACATCACCGTACCTTCCTGCTGTAATTTCAGGCGTCGTCGTGGCCTTCGGCGGCGGCTTTGGACATGACGGAAAGCCGACTAGATCTCGGTTGAAACGACGCTCTCCTCTTCTGTTGATGCGAAGAAGGCCGAATCAGAGTAGTCAATGCTCGTTTCACCAACTCTCCTTCCACACCGCCGATTCGAACGATCGAGTTCGCCATAGCCGATCTCCACATATTCAACCTGGTGGAAGGAAACGACGCCGTCTGGCTATGTCTGCCGCTACTCGAAACGTTCTTATGGAGACTGCAACGGAACGAGCCTGGATGCGTCGTCGGAGAGCACATACAGGTCCTCTTAACAGTAGAGGACACCGGGGGATTCTTCCTGGAAACGATAGCCGATCGATTCGGAGAAATCGAACGGTTATCGATGACGAAACGGACAGAAGAAGAACGAGAAGGAGATGAATAGACATTAACACGGTTAGGGGAGGTGGATCGAGGTTGATTATGGTGATTACTGCGGAAATCACGGTGGTGGTAATGACGGAAAGTAGTAGAAGAGGAGTAAAAGTTGGAGCTAGTGGATGAAGCAAACGCCGACGACATAGAAGAAGACAACGAATGGGAGTTGCAGAACCGGCCGCCCGGTGAGGTTGATCGGACCACCGGGCCGCTGGATCTGGTTTTGGAGGAAGAAGATGATGTCACCATGAGAGAGAAAGCGAAGGCGAAGAAGAAAGCTTCTGCTTTGTGTTCCCTCAATGGGGCCCCTCGGGGCGTTAGTTTGGCAAACCTAACGATTCTCAAAGGCCATTTTTATAGATCAGAGAAAATTGGGTGAGATCGTAATTAAGAGGAAACGCAGGGGCATTTGTGTAAACAACCGGAGTAAGTTGACTTAACCATGGTAGGGTTAGGGTTTTGAGGATGGGGTTGGGTTAAAGGAGCGTTGGGATTCGATCTAACGGCTGGAAAGAGAATTGACTGAGGGAAGAAGACGAAAATGGGAGCCGTTTATCCAAGTTTCAGGAGTGGCAGAATGTGCCACGTGTTAAGATGCTTCTGACAGGAAAGATATGTGAAAGTACGGAAAAACCAGGTCCAATGTCGATATTTGCAGTTTGCCATTGGATGAAGATATGGATATGTGACCACGGTATCCATTGCTTGAGCTCCACGTGATGTAACTGTAAAGATTTCTCTCGCTTCTGATTTGTGACAGCCAAACCGTAATGCAAAGATCATCATCCTTGCAACTTAAGTTGTGAATTTTTGGCATTAACGTCTTCGAATCCTCACCTTATTATTGAATTAAATAAAAATGAAAATTGTGTTTTTTTGTAAATATTTTTTATTACAAAAAAAAAAAAAAAAAAAAAAAAAAAAAAAAAAAAAAAAAATATATATATATACCATTCAACTTTTGAATTTGTATAAATTAAAACTATAAACTAATAATTATAGTATGAATTTAAATACTAAATTTTTATAAGTGTATCAATTTATACTCTCTCAGAAAAATGTTAGTTTTCACACATGTGTAGACTTATAATTTATCAATTAAACCTTTAAACAATCATACAATTAATTTACTTAATTATGAAAATTTAAGTTTTTAATTGCTAAAATTATAAGTCTCCACGTGTTTAAATTATTGTTTTTTAAATAAAATTCTACTAGAATGTGAAAATTGGTACACTTCTAAAAGTTTCGGGTGTAAATTGATATAATCATTAGTTTAAGGTTTTAATTGATACCAACTTCAAAATTTAAAGGTATAAATTGAATTTTGCCCTATTTTTTAATTGTTATAATTTTAAATTAGTTTTTACCAACTTTAACATATCTCATATAAGCCAAGAGCATAGTTCAACGGTATGATGTATGTGACCAAAATAGGTTCAATCCCCTCCCCAACATGTTGTTAAAAAAAAAAAAAAAAAAAAAAACATATCCCATATGGTTAAGGCATTTTAACATCGACTTAGTTAGATGTCCAAATCTTCGTGTACCTCACACATTGTTTAACGAAAATAAAAGTTTTTATTACTTTAGAAATTTTAATTTAGTCATTATTATTTGAGCTTAGTTATAGTTTGATTCTCTTATGATTTTAGAAGTTTCAATTTAATTCCTATAATTTAAGTTTGGTTTCAATTTGGTTGCTAAATAAAATCTTCACAGATCATTTCTAAATTGTGTTTTAGGACAAAAAAAAATAAAAATAATCTCACTTATTTATTTATATTTTTCTAGTTTAATTCTCTTCCCTATATGTTATATATCAAACTTAACAATTAATGTTGCCAAAATACATGTTACTGTCATATGAATTGATGCATTACTAATAAAACGTGAAGCTGTCAAAGTGAGTCTAACTAACGATAATTGTATTTTATTTTTCTTAAAGTCGAAGATTGAAATTTCAAATTTGCATACCCTCTTTTATTGTATTAAGGAAAAAAAATATCATCATAAATTTAAACTTTTTTTTTTTTTTACAACATGTTGAGATGGAAGATTAAACTTAAAATCTGATAGTGTGAAAATTAAAACGTTGGAGGTAAAAATGATACATGTGTAAATCTAATTGAACTATAATTTAGTTGAAAAAAAATTAAGTTGAGTTAATAATTTTAATACCAGTTACGTATAGAATTAAATGACATAAATTACTTTTAAACACATTATATTTATATTGCATATTTACCAAAGCATTTAGGAAAGAGCTTGTGCAAAAATCTAGAAGCTCTATTGAATGGGAGATTTGGTTGAAAAACGCGGTAAAATTGAAACGATCCGTCGGCTCAGCTGCATATTATTGACGAGATATTGTTGATTAAGTCGTCTCTTCCGTACGACATATCGGAAGTTTGAAAAAACATGAAAGAGAGTAAATATAAGTTATTAGTGGAAGTAAGGATGCTGAATTGGAAAGTTGAAAATAAAAAAATGAATTGACAAATCCAAGAGAGGCGGGAAATCCGTAATTAAATCGAGATGGTGGATTGACAGCTGTCTATTTATATTACTATATTTTAGTTTAAATTATCAAAAATACACTACAACTCTTGGTTTATTTTCAAAAGTTTCAAAAACATATTCCAACTATTAAAAACAAAAAGTTTTATAAATGTCCATAATTAACTCCATTTAATTTTGATGTAGACGATTAAATTCTAATTTATATTTGTGTGATATAAAAAAAATGAAAAATGTGTAAAATTGATCCTAACTCAATTGACATAAGATTGTACTATTGAATAAGAGATCATGAGTTCAACCCTCGTACACCCGCATACTAATCAAATACCTTTGTAAAACCTGAAAACCAAATTTTATCGATTCAAAAGATCATGACAAAATCAGTAGAAAGTATTTGTCTAAGTTTTTATGGATTTTTTTAACACTTACATTTTCATTTTTAGGTTAAAATTTAATTGTTCACGTTTTTTTTTTTTTTTTTTTTTTTTTTAATTTAGCCTATATTTTACCACTCTAGTGTTTAGTATTTTATTTTCCCCCCCTTTTTCTATTTAGGAAAAAAAAAACTCATGATTTTTTATATTTTTAGTAAAGTACATATTTAATTTCCTTTAGTGCGTAGAAATTTAGTCTTTGCAATGATTTACTCAATAGGAATTAAATTTAAGATTTAACATGGAGATTGCTTATGTCTATTTAAGTCTCTAGTAAATAATAACCTTAAGGCTTAATTAATTAAAGAAATTGCTTATATTTGTTTTTTAACAATATGTTGGGGTGAGAGATTGAACCTAAGACCTCATGGTCTCTAGGCATCATGTCAGTTATGCTCTTGGCCTTGATTTTATATTAAAATATATTTTTAAAAAAAATTAGACATCAAGTTGGCATTATTTTGTTAATAATATGAACTAAGTATCTTATAAACATTATTCATGTAATTAAAAGTTTTCTTTAATTTTTGTTTGTTAACTAAATAGACCATTTTTAAAATTTAGCAACTGAATGAATGAATATATATATATATATATATATATTTTTTTTTTTGTTGAAAGAGAATCGATAATTTAATTAAATAGCTAGTATAGTATTTTATAATGTATTGACATTCATGTTGTCAATACAAATATTACATTATTTAAATGCTACACTAAGTAGAATTGCAATTGTGTATATTTTAAATCCTCACACAAAAATTAACGAGCATTGGCCATTGGCCTTTGATTTCCCGAAAGGGTTTGGTTACCCTTATCCGGCTGAAGATTGGCAAATAGCTATAAATTAATTATAAAGAATATATGCAAAACATTTTTATTCTTCTTCTTTTGTTCCCCCAAAGTTGAAAAGGACAAGAATAAATAATAATAATAAAAAAAAACTCTGGATTTACATTAAATTAAGAGAATGGTTGAAGCAAAACACCCAAATTTCAATGTTATTATGATCATATTCCTTTTAATTTAAGCATAGATTAAATGACTTTCTTTTAGATTTTATTAAAAAAAATATATCATATCAATCAAATTATCAAAATACTATTTTTTTTTACAATAATAGGATCGAATCTAGGACCTCATGATCACTAGTCATAGAACATGTTTGAGTTATGTTCTTATTAATCAAATATGCACTCTATTAATATAGAGTATGTACCCTCAACCAATAATTCAAAATTTTGAATTTTCCACTCCCATATATTTTTTTATATATTTGTACTGATATAAAAAATTATCTTCTTCTTCCATATTAGCCAAACTTGAATTTATGTGCTCTCGACATTGTAAAAGACTATAACTAAATTATAGAAGATTTTTCATAGTTTTCGAGTAGCCATTTATTAATGTCATCTATAATATTTAAAAAAATATATATTATTTATTACTTTATTTTTAATAAAATATTTATTGCCACAAAATGTTAAAATATATTGATGAAACACAAACATGACAATAAAACATAATTTATTAACTATCTATAAATGAAAAATACCACATATTTTAATTAAATTAAACACACAAATTCCCTCTTTAAAATCAAAAACTATTCACTACATATTATCCAACCCAGATAAGTGAAGCTTCAAATCTCTAAGTGAAAATCAATACTCTTGAAATTTGTCTTCTCAACGACGTCGCAAGAAATTTCATGGAGCTCGATTTTTTCACAGAGGAAACGAAACAACTGGCAAAAGATCAAAATGTTACCTCTTTCTTTCAGGTTCCTCGGGCCAACAATTCTATGGTCTACGCATTGATCGGTTCGGCGAGTGAGGTAAATTTATCTTCAATTTGGCACAACAATTTTCCTTCTTGGTTAGTTTCATTAAATTGAGTTGATATTGCTCCTACTATTTTTAGTGGGGATTCTGTTCCACTCAGGCACTCACCAATTTTTTTGCAGGAGTAAATGCCATTTTCTAATTTCATTTAATATCCTTTCTAAAAAAAAAAATTAAAAAAAAAAATATATATATATATATATATTATCCAACCCATGATCAAATTACTAGATCCATGCTATGCGACATCATAAAAAACAGTACTATTCTAACAATCACTAGTCTCATAAAAAAAATACACATTCAATTACAACAATAACTTAATTAAAATAAAAAAAAAATAACAATATATAAATAGTATAATTAAGACTTGCAAAATATTAGAGAAATTATAAAAAATGGCTTAACTAAAAAAGTTTAAATTATATATTTAACGGATAAATCAGTTGAATTTAAAAGATTATCATATAGTAGATTAGATATATAATATAAATTGGCAAAGGGGAGGATTGGAAGAAAGTGGATAGGGAGTGGGATGAAAATGATTAGAAAGCAAATCACATGGGATAGAACTTAGAAGGTGGAGACATTAAAAGAGTGGTAGGGTGATTGGGAAGCAAGAGGCTGGCATGTTTCAATTGACTTGTCCACAACTGAACCACTCCACTTTTTTCAAGGCTATATCCTCTTTTTTTTTCGTGTTATCGATATATAACTTAACGAGTTAGAATTATATGTTTAAAATTAACACGTCATAGTGAACAAGTGCATAGTTCAACCGGCCTGATGTATGGACTAGTGACTATGAGGTCCTAGGTTCAACCGACCTGATGTATGAACTAATGATTATGAAGTCCTAAATTCAATCAACCTGATGTATGAACTCGTGACTATGAAGTTCTAGGTTCGATGTCTCATACAACATTTTGTCAAAAAATAAAAATAATAGCACGTCACATATATCTCACACCTTCTTATGTTTTTTACTTTTTTTTTAATCTATTAATTTTCTTTTTGAAGCATTAATTGTTAAGTTTAAATTTTTATTAAAAATTATTTGAAAATATTTTCTTTTTTTAATATTAATGACACAGTTGTTGTTTTTTAAATCGCTCTAAAGAAAAGGATTGTTATTTTTTAAATCTCTGATTAGATTATAAAACAAAAAGATAGTAACTAAAATATAGTATAGCCTGTACTGTATAGGTCTGGTGAAGTAAAGTTTTTTAATAAATTTTAATAATGAGGAAAAATTAGTGAAGAACGATTTAATTAACACATATAATTAAAAAAAATAAAAAATAAAATAAACATTAGTAAAAACTCAGAGGTAAATGTATAAAATCTGGAAAGATATGAAACTCACTTTAAAATTTAAAGAGAAAAAATATAACACTTCAAATTTAGTAACCAAATGAAAACTAACTCTCTATAAAAAAAAAAAAAAAAAATAATAATAATAATAATAATAATAATAAAATAAGCAACCAAAATGATATATATTTTTTTATTTATTTATAAAATTCATTCATTTTGCTCTTGAATTTCTACCTTATTTATTTTTTTTTTAAAACAAAATAATGCGGGCCCAATCCAGAGATTCCAAGCACTCTCAACCATACGTATTAAGAGCCTTTGGAAATTTTCTCAACTCGCCGTATTAATGGACCCGTCTAATTATTAAACTCTATTCTTTTTCAACAATTCCATTAGTCAACAAATTCATTTATATACCCACAGAAATTTATAACTTTGAATACTCCAATTACACAAATTTTAAATCAACTAAAATTTCTCGATTACACAATAAATTTTTAAATAATATTAATTGACCCATTAAAACCTATAACCCAGGTCCCATATTTTCAAATCCAAAGAAAATTCTTTTTTTTTTTTTTTTTTTTTTAATATTATTATTATTATTTACGAAGATGTTTAATTAATGCGAGTATTGAACTGATATCAGTTACACAACCTAATGTCAATTGAGCTAGATTCGATTTGACAATCTTATTTTTAACTTAAGTACAACAAATATGAAGTCGAAATTTGAATTCTTAACCTTCAATAAATATCTTAACGGTTAAATTATACAAGGTTAATAAAATGGTTTTTTTTTTTTTTTTCGTATAACAAATATGAGATATGAAATATATGTCAATTACACCGAATATTTTTAAATTTACTTAAAAGTCTAATATATATATATATATTTTTTTTTTACAATATATAGAGTAAAAGATTCAAACATTTTTTCATTTTGGTCGAAGATACACACTTTATGTGAGTTGAATCATGCTCATATTAGTTTTTTTTTTTTTTTTTTAAACATCACCATTACGTACATATGGTATTATGCAAATGGAAGTAGATATTTAAAGCAGGTTACTACTATTGCCTCAAAGGTGAATAATTATTTTTTAATTTAATCACAGTTATTAATATCACCAACTTACTGTTGACATAAGTAAACTACTATTGCCTCAAAGGTGAATAATTATTTTTTAATTTAATCACAGTTATTAATATCACCAACTTACTGTTGACATAAGTAAAATAGTTTTAACGCATAGATTAAATAAAGGGCAAAAATTAATTTATACGCTTAAACTTTAAAGGTTGTATCAATTAAAATCTGAGCTTTCAAAAGTATATCAATTTACATATTCTCTTTTTTCACACATGTAAAGACTTATAATTGAAATTAAACACGTAAATTTTCATACAATTGATTCACTTATAAAAATTTAAGGATTTAATTGCTAAAATTATAAGTTTTCACGTGTTTAAATTGACGTTTTAAAAATAAAATTATAACTGAAAGTTTAAATGAATACATTTCTAAAAGTTTAGGGTTTCAATTGATACAATCATTAATTTAGAATTTTAATCGATACAACCTCCAAGATTTAATGGTATAAATTAATTTTTTTATTTACTATGAGGTCATGGGTTCAATGGTCACTTTAATTAAAATAGCAAAAAAAAAATCATGAAATTGAGGTTCAGTTTAATATTACTTCGGAAGAATTGGAAGGTTTTTTAATATTTTTAGTGTGGTAAAAAAATAAAAATAAAAATATAATAATTCTCACTCACGTTGATTTACCAAATATTGTTTACTTTGATTTTTTTTTTTTTTTTTTGCTCTATTGTTTACTTTGAAATTAGCCTCTAAAAAATTAGCATATTTTCTAACCAACATTATAAAATCGTCATTTTATCTTTCATAAATACCCGCTAACAATGTGATTTACCACCCATGGCAATCCTATATTGACATTTTTTTTTCCGTATTTAAATTAAAATTAAAAAGTATTTAGATACAATTTTTTGACAATTATTTATCGTAATTTGTTGTTAAATAATTTTAATTTAGGAAAACTGATATACCTTTGTTTTTTATAAATTTTTGTCGTCATTTTATCACCGATAACAATCTATCCGTCATAGTCACTAATTACATGATATAAATTGAATTGAAATATGTTGTATAATTTGATCATTATACCTAAATCACATCAATTCAATGTATTTTATTTTTGCAAAAGTATTTTAATTAATGCGAGAATTGAATTCATGATCTTTTAGTCAAGGACACAACTTTATGTCAATTGAGTTATGATTGGTTTGACAACAATTTAATGTACCTGTAGCTTGTTTTTTCATATTTTGAATTGACACTTACTATTTGACAGATTTGAGTGACTATACCAATCTCATGCTAAGTCCGAATCTTCGAGATTAAAAAAAGACTATTTTTTTACGAGCATTTCACCAGGGAAAAACTCCAAGCCAAAGGATACAAATAATTTCGAACTCGTGACATCTTAATCACTAGGTTGTATCTTGTACCGATTGAGCTATATTCAAGGTTGACTTATAATTTAACTTTATTGTTGTAAAAATTACTATATCCCTCATTTATCATTAATGATTTTTTTTTTTTTTTTGACAACATGGAGATTCGAACCTCATAGTTCATACATTATGCCGGTTGAGCTATACACTTGTTGGTCATTAATCATCAAATTGCTTAATAAGTAAAATTTCATTTATATCATTTGACCCATTACAATCCACACATTTTTTTCCTCAAATTTACAGGAAATTACCATTCCTACCCTCATGTCTCTACCAACCTATTTCTACCAAAGGAAACAAAAGAAGATTCTTTCACAAGAAAAGGAAGGTGGGCAGAGCAGAAACTAGAAATAGCCTTTCTTACAAACACTTCTAACCATTTTTTCCAACAACTTTTTTCTCACCATCCTTTTAGAAATATGTTTACTTTTAATACTTGTAGCTCTCCTTTTCATTTCAGTAAAATCAATCAAGCAGAGGTATACTACTATTACTCTTGTACTCAAGTTGTCACATATGAAAACTATATAATAACCACCCTTTCGTAGACTTTGTTTCCGAAACACCATCTAACCGTAAGGTCCGTAACCGATCATACCAGTCCTTCGTCCCATCTTTGGATTCAATGCCTGCAATGCATACCAGCAGTATAGAAACAAGCTGGCTAATACGGCGAAATCGGTTGTAAATGAAAGAACATACGGAAAAATAGGTCTGCACATTGAAGGCGATCTCGCCATATTATACTACATTCGTGGTACTCGAAAAAAGTATAAGTGGATCCTTGGATATCAGCTATGTTAGCAGTGAAAATAATCTTACACTTAACAGTTATCAAGATTCCTTGTTCCTCTCCAACTCTTCCCCAGTTGGTTTAGTAGTGAACTCTTTTGTAGAAGCACGATGGCGCCGTTCTCGACCATATATAATCCATAGTATCAGAGAGAGCATAACGGCAATGGAGACGATTGCTAACCCGACATAGACCAATCTGCTGTATTGTTGTAAACCAGGACAATAATTTCTATGTATGTCATTGAATGTCTGTCGAACAAACGTGCAGTCTTGGAGCTCGACCAAAGTAGGTCCGTAATTTAAAAGTGCATAGCTTAAATTTACTCCACTCGTCATCTGGCTGTACAAGCTTGGAGTCAACCGCCCCGTCGTAATGCATATATCACCAGTAGGAGAAACTTGGCAGACATAGCTGCCCCATACCTGCTCAATGAAGAAAAGAAGATGATAAGGCTTCTCTTTACACTGTCAATTGAAAATGAACTACTTCACTGTGGCTATCCTATGACTTACTTGTGTAGCATTTTGCAAGTCTACTTCACCAGAAGAGCAAGTTCTTGGTGTCAAGTCGTGGTGAAACGGGTTACAAAGAGTTGGCATAACCGGACCAGATTGGTTGAAGTACATCGGTTTGAAATTTGGCGAAAAATTTATGTTGGAGACATTGGTGATCACCTCATTGACTAGATCGACAAGTTGTCCACTCACTTCCTTGCTTTTTACCAGGGTTTCTTGGGCAGTCTCTTTATCCACACAGGGAAGAATGTCATCTAAGGCCGTATGCGTGGTAGGATTCTGGACCCACTGGTCCATTGCGACGCAAGTATCTGCAGCCACGCTACATATCAAGTCAAAAAAGGTCTCAGAAAGAAGGAAAGAAAAGACGATGAAGCCATAATTGAAATGAAAGGGAAAAGGATCATCAGCTCGTGTGTTAAGATCTTTACTAGTAAATATTTAATCAGGGTCAACATGAAGAACAAAAGCTAAATATAGATCACTTCACCAAAGAAGTGAAGTTCTTATAAACAGGCCAACTTCAGTACAAGTGAGCATTGTAAGGATTTCCAATGTTATAAATTCTGAATGAATGTAGCACGCGAACGGGGAAAAATACTCGGGCGTTTTACAAAATTTCACTTTAAGTATTTGCACCATAAGATTGTATGAAGATAGCTTACTTGTGGAGAATAAGGAATGTGCCGGATAAGATGAATGTCCCGGTTACAAGTAACCAGCCAGTTATCACCAGGCTGCAATAGTATATACATCATGATGATTGTTTAAGGAAATATAGTATGGAAATAAACTACTTTAAGTTTAAGGCGACACACGTGTAGCGGAGAAATGAAGAAAGAAAATTTAAATGTTCCACTTACATGTAGACAAGAAGTTGCATACCAAATATGGAGAATACTGCAAGAAAAAAGTTACATCATACTAAAATGAGTGAGAATCACAAGAAGGAGTTTTCACAAGTGAAGGGATATTAAGGAACTGAATAGCATAATAAAGAACTAGAAAGAGCTTACAGAATCCAAGAAATGTCAACAAAAGCATAATAGCTGCGACTATTATCAGAGCCAGGCGACTGCAATGTCTGAAGATTGTCAGCTTATGATTGAAATATGGGAAACAGAAAAATAGGAAAAAAGCAGTGAAGTCTACACATACATAGAATCAAGGAGATCTTTTATGTCATTTGAGTTGTGCACAGTTTTGTCATCAAGAATACTAGCAGAAGAGTTGATCTTTATCTCAATTTGATCGATGTCAGTTTGAACATCAGAAGGCAGAAAAATTTGATCCACTCCAGTCTGCTTGGCCGTGGCAAAATAATCCGATACATCACGAAGCTTTTGAGCAGTCAAATCTGCCTGATTTACAACATATTCCAATGTTTCTGATGAGCTATTGTGAAACCTTCCTTGACCAGTGTATAAAATGACACATCCAATGCTGAAACACGATATGATGATTGCATAAGATTTTCCCCCCAAAAAATTTCAACCAAATACAAAACAAGTGGAAGAGAGGAATGTAAGATATTCACATTGCTGCAATGGAGAACATAATGAGGAAAAAAAGTGAAAGAGCATAAGCCATTCGAGAATAGCCATACGACCGCCTTCCGCAACAGAAGTAGCAAAGAGAGATGATCAATAAGCAAAGGCCAAAACCCAAGAGCCAGGCTGCAGCAACAGCAAACAAAGGAACTGCTGTGAAGCCAACAGACTGTATCCAAATGACAGAAGCACAGAGTAAGAACAGAGAGACAACAGAGATATATCAGGAAAAATGTAGTCTATAATAGATTAACCAATCACAGCAAGGATGTGAAATATGGGAGAGCAGAAAAAGTTGGGAGAGTCGCAACAAAACAGAGAAACATTGTAAATAATCTTTGCAAATAAAACTGAAATAAATCATTATACGTCGCTATGTCAAATAAGTACCTGCAGGTTATAGTAAGAACCCGGTGTAGATATAAAAGCAATGACAACAAATCTGACTTCCAAGGATGAATTTAGTATGACTTTTGGGAGGTATTAAAAGCACTTTTCAAACCTCTCATAACGTTCGATTACATACTCAAAAGTGATTTTGAAAATTCTAATAACAAAAGAAAGCATTTGAAGCACTCTTAGCAGAAGCCCTTAATTAGTACATTTTCCCAAAGTACATATAAAAAGGGTGCTTCACTTCACTACTCTCAAAAGTCATTCGAACTCACTCTAGAATGTAAGGGGTAAGACTAAAAAAAAAAAAAAACTCATCAACTTCCATAGGGGGAAGGTTTAGTAACAAGTATTCACAATACATAATGAACGATTATTTTATTTTATTGAGTTCAACAATATGTGGGGCAGAGAATCGAACCTCTGACCTTTTGACCAAGGTTATAAATTATAATGGCTTAACTAATTGAACGAAAATGTGCATTTGAACATTAAGATTAAAAGAGAAAATGCTAATTAATGATATACCCTCTTCGAGAAGTTCTATACTTGACTAATATAAGAGGTCATCAAATGAAATGGAGCTAAGCTTTTATTTGTTTAGTTTTCTACTAGTCATATTCAACAGCACCAGCTCTAAGTTTCCATATCTTTTCCAAGCAACAAAACAAAAATTGAATGGCCATTCAATCACATTCTCACTCAAGTTTAGTCCTCACAACACAAGGCAACTTCTCAGAGCAAAAGCAACTTATATCAAAACTCCATCAAGGAATTGAGTTGAGTGAAGAAACTTACAGCCCAATAATGGCGGTCACTGATATTCCACCCACTATTATAAACTTGAAATCCACTAAGAGGATCTTTTCTTCGAGTTCTTTCAGCTGCCAAAACAAACAACGAGTGCTCAACAGGCTCCATTATAGGCCCTTCAGCAACAGACCCTTTAGGACTTCCCCAACCGAGCTCCCCACCGGAATAATACTCTTCATTTCTCCACTCTACAAAATAAAAAGTAGCCATAAAAATAAAGAAAAAGGGCAAAAAATCAGAAAGCGATCCTTGTTTTGTAAACGTTATCTTCTTCAGGCTGTGAAAAGAAGCAAAAATCCAAACAACCCTTTTCTCTAAATACGTTATGTTTTTGAAAAAGGAAGTGGAAAATTGAGAGTGGGAACCTGAGATGGGTGGAATTTGAGAATCGCCATGGGAGAAAGAAACTAGAGCAGAGGAACAACAGAGTGAAAATGCAGCTAGAATTGAAAATGGCGGTGGCGTATGACGTGGCATTTTTTGCGGTTTGTAGAGAGGGAAAAGTTTCGACGGTGGAGCTAATGCTTCTTGGAGCTCGCCGGTGACCGGAAAAAATGGTGGCCGGAACTGAAAACGGTCGTCGCGAGGAGGATTAACGAAACGTTGGATGCTTTCGAGTTTTTTTTAGTTTTATTTGGGTGCTCTTTATTTCTCTGCTGTCCCACACTTGTAATTAATTGTTGGAAACTTTTCTGACGAGATTGCCCTTCCGTCCGTTATGATTGCTTTGGAAAATAAGTTTAGTGATAAACATGTTTATTATTTAAGCTACCAGTAATTATGATCCGGTTAAATATATAAATTTTATAGTTTAGTAGTAATTAATACGTACTCGTTCGTTTATTTTTGCAACGGAATTACAGGTACCCTTTCTCTTTGAAGTCGAACGGGTTCTCACACATATTTATTATACTTAAAAAAAACATTTTTTTTTTTTTGTTTTAAAGTGTTTTAAGGATGACAAAAAAAAAATGCTTTCTTACAAATTGGTAATATTAGAGAAAAAGAAAAGGAGTGTTTGATTAAAATTTTAAATCATGGTACCAATAAAAAGTTACTTTTTAAAACTTTTTTTTTTTTAGAATAAAAGTGGTTTTGAGAAATTTTAAAAAAATATATATTTATATTTATATTATTTTTAGATTAATTAAACACATACATTTTTTAGTATTCATTTTAGAAAAGACAATTCAAATACAAACGTAACATTTTTTTTATTGTTAGTTTAATGTATAATGAAGTTAATGACATGAATTTATTAGTGAATGTTTTAAAAGAAGTACATATCAATTACTTTTAACATAAATATGAATTATAGAGATTTAAATTTTCGAACCCATAAAAAGAACTTAATTTTAAATTTAAGTTGGAATAAACATAGAGGTAGTATGTTGAATTATTAACTTTGAAAAATGTATAAACAACTTAATCACTGCTACTTTTTAGCTGACAAAATTTATAGAAAGTTTTTGAGATGGAAGAATGTAATTAATATATACAAGTGACCCTAAACTTGTAATTTTAACTTTAGCATTAACCAACAAAAGGACAATCAGGCGGGAAAGGTAGGGGCATTTGTGTCAGGGAAATATGAGGATTGAATTGGGCCAGGGATTGTGAACTGCGGCCCAGACGATATTCAAAATGGAGGGTCCCACAAAGGCTCGTGGTCCGATGAAATGTTTGCTTTTTGAGTTCTGTCTGTTTTTTGGACTACGCGAAGGCCCAATAAGGCCCACAAATTCCGCCTCCACTTTCGGCTTTTTTCTTCTTTCTTTCTTTTTTTTTCGTGTTTTTTAATAAATGATTATGAAAATTTGATCCTCCACATTAATCAAACAAATATATATTGTGCCTCAAATCCAATATGACTTAGAATATGTATGTGATGATCAAAAAGTCTGTGGTTCGAATCCTAATTCCAATGTACTAAAAAATAAAAAATAAAATACGTTGTGTATTTATATTGGCTTGTACATATTAAAATTATGCTGTGTTTTACATATTAATTACTATTTTGACTTTCTTAATTATGATCATCCACCTTAATTTTAAATCAATTAAATCTCGTGATAAAAAAATAAATGATTTAATTTTTTATACTCATATACTAGTTAATTAATTAGATTAATTATATTAAAATTAGTAATAAATTAATATATTCAATATCAATCAAATATCAACGTAATTGTCAATTTTAATATAAGTTAATTGATAATATTAATTTTCTTAATCAAATTGGATAAGATTAAGATTTGTATTTCACTTGTAAGTATGCTAAAAAAAATCAATTCAGTTTTTTTTTTTCTTTTCTAGTACTTATACGTTTATACCTTGATTTTTTTTTTTTTTTTTTTTTTTCCGTTTAAATACAAATTATACAAGTAATCCAAACTCGTCTAAATATCTATAAGCATTAGTTGAAACAGTTATCCACATATGACGTAATATTGAAAGAAAAAAAAAAGTTTTCCCAGGCTCGGTCCCCCAAAATTCGGTTCGGAATGGAGCCATATAAAATTATCAGAATTTTCGTCTATTGACAAAAGTCGTGTCCTTTCTGACAATTGTGTCCTCATTTTCAAACTTCTGTAATTGATATTTTGGTTCATTTTCTCTCACACATATATGATAATTAATTAATCATTTTTTTTTTCCTTTTAATATTTTTGTAACTTTTATCCCATATATTATTATTATTTTTTTATTTTAAAGTACATAAAATAGAGTTGGGAAATTTGAATCTCTAAATTCAAACAAAAAAAGTGTCTGCCAATTACAACTTAAATATGTTTATTTATGATGTGTAACTATAAATTAGAATTGTGGAACCTACATAAAGATAACCAAAGTAATTTCCATTTTTAATTGACAATTTTAAAAAAGTACAAACATATTTTTATTTAAAAAATGACTAAATACTATAATCTAAAAATATTATTCTAAATTCTAAACACTAAACCCTAAATTCTAAGTCATAAACCTTACAAATAAGATAAAATTTGATTTCAGTTTTGACAATTTTTTTAAAAAAATATAGTTTTTTTTTTCGATGAACCCCTCAAAATAAATATTTAGAAAGATTCCATAAATGGAATGTACTATATGTGTCGGCCATTGTGGGCTTAACTGGGCAACCAAGAGAGGTTCATAAAAAAGTTCATCCGTCAGACTATTGTCCGGTAACATCAAAGGATATAACTAGAGGAATGTCTATTCTACTAGACAAGAGTTTTTTAAATGTTATCAACATGCATTCATTTAGTAGTGCCCCTTAGTAGTTTAAGTTAAGAAAAGTCGAGTCGTTACCATCAAACCGAACATCAATTAGTTTTTTAAAATTTGTTTGGGTGTTTTTTTTTTTACTAAAAATGTAAATGGGTTTGCATAAATAATGTAAATATACTATAGAATTTGGAATTTGGAGTAGGTATAATTTCTTAAAAATAGTAAACGACATTTTATCAAATATGGAGACGATAAAATATTTGTTTATGTTATATTCCTAGCTAACATGATGCTATAATCTAATTATTTTATAGTATGTTGGGAGTGTTTTTGGCAGGAGCAAAACCATTTTTCTCATGGCCAAAGCACAACTCACTCTAAATAATAATGTTTTGGACGTATATTATAAGTGCTTCTAGAAAAAAGTTAGCACTTAAAATGTGAGAGATTAATAAGCGTGTAAAGGTGGTTTTGGCCCAAGTGTTTTTGTAAGAAAATAATATAGAACCAAACATCAACAATAATGGTTTTTTGCTAAGCACATTTTAATTATAATCAAAGTAGATTAGTTGCATAAACTTAGTTTACCTACTAAATACACCTTCAAACTATGCTAGATTAGTTTAAAATAGCCCTTATTTCATTTAGCAAAGCGACAAACAACTGCCCAACAAATCTCCCTTCAACATTTTCCCCATGAACCCTGCAGGCTGCAACCATAACTTAACCATAACTTTTGTTTCTTTCATTCTTACATCATCTCTTTAAACTAAAAACCCTAAATTACTTTGGAGGAACTCTAAAGTTGACCAGTGCCCTACACTTTTCGTTTATTTTCACTCATCGGAATCTCTCCGACAAGTCGTCGACGGCAACGCTCCACCGATGCCCGTCACCTCCGTGTAGATGTTCTGCAACGTCGTCGGGAGTGTCGGGAACGAGAGCTTCCCTTCGAGAAGGGGATTGGCTTCAATACATTTCTTGATATTTTCCATCACAACTTTTCTTGCTTCCTTCATAGTTCTGTAACTTGATAACAGCTTGTGAGACCTGCACTTTATGATATTTGTGAAAATAATATCCCTATTTGCAAAATAATGAAAATTAAGAGAAATGTGAAAGGGTTAAAATTTCGAATTTGGTGATGTATAGTTTTGATTTGGCATCCATAATTTAATCAAATTTCACCGATGATACCTATTATTATATTAATTTTTTTCCAGTACAACAAATGTGGGTGAAAATTTAAACTTTTTGACTTTAAGAAAATCAATTAATGTTTTAACGACACCGAGCTATGTTGATCATGTTGGCGGACTACACTCGTGAGTACTATATTGAAATTTGTGACATTGTGTGTAATGAACTATTTTTTTTTTAATTGGAAAATATTGAGTGAAGGATCTAATTAACTTCTAATAAGAACATCTTTTGAAGTGATTTTTAAACGGTTAAAATCAATTTGTGATGTTCAAAATCACTCACAAACGTGACTTTAAATCATTCATATGAAAATCACATTAAAAGTGTAAAACCAAACATTAAAGGTATGTTTGAGATTGATTTTGAAATGATTAAAATTACTCTAAAACATATTTTTAATAATTCATAATGAATTTTAAGTGTATGAAAACCACGTTTAAAAACATAAAGTTAATTTAAAAGAATTAAAGACATGTTTCGAGTATACATGACAAAAATAATTGTAGTCATTTCAAAATCACTCCCAATTAAACATGCACTAAAATGATTATACGAAAATCACTTTTAATAAATTGCTTATAAACAAATCATTTTCACACTCCGATCATTTTTTCTTTTGTTTTAGTTGAGTTTAGGGTGTAGGGTTTTTGGGTGATCATTGAAAGACGGTTTAGAGACGTCGTAAAATTCATCCAAATTATATATTGATGAAATTAAAAAAATTAAAATCATAGGTATTAAATTGAAACTTTGAATACTATATGGTATATAATCAAATTAAAACTATGTCGAGGACCAAATTCGTAATTTAACCGAGGGAGGAAAAAAAATAAAAAAAAATAATACGGTTTTTTGAAAACTTGCATATAATCCGCCATATGGAGTATCTCAAAAGCTTGCTGGACCAACCCTGGGTTATATTGGTTGAAAATTTCGATGTCGTTTTCAACCACCTCCCGAGCTATCTCCCGCTCTCCACTGCATGCAGAAATATTATTTAATAATTTAATCATGTCCTAATCCTCCTAAGTTTGTTTAATTTCAAAATCATATAATATATTATATAGTATGTTCTATAAGATTATATTATATGAAGAAAAATAATAATCAATATTTTGCATACATACTCGGCCAATGCTTCAAGGAATTTGAGCTTCCTAATTCCAAAGTAGATCTTGGTGGAATAGATATTGTCGTGAATATCGGTGAATCCACAAAGGTAGCTTTCGGCTTCACTATAAGCACAACAATTCAACATCCCTTCAAAATAAGTCCTGTTGAAGAACAATCCCGTTTCGCATTCGAGCCTATAAATCAAACACAATTATCTATACGACGGAATTTAAGGTAAAGAAAAATAAAATTGGATACGAGATATTATAATCTCTAAATAACTAAAGTCAAAATTATCAGTGAGAGGATGAAAGATAAGCTTCATCATCGAGTAGATCAAACTATAGCTAAGACCGAAATTTAAAACCTTAAAACTAACCAAATTATTTAAACGAGTTAAAGATTTTAAAGTTTTTTCTTTCATGCATCTACACAACATTGAAAGTTCGAAGATCTATTAAAGAAGAAGAGAATATGATATTGTTTCTTACGAGCGAGCGGTTTCAGAGAGGTTTTGCTGGTCGAGGAATTGGAGGATGAGGAAGAACAAGCCGCGATCGAGATCAGTAGTCATATTGCTGCCGTGGATGGTTGGTGGTTTAGGCGGAGAAATGATAGAATGAGAGGTGAAAATGGTGTGGCTGAAGGAGGATGAATTTATAACTGAGAATTTGGGGCCACCTCGGTTCTGTCGTCCACATTTGTCATTCACGGTAAGTTGTAACTGGAGACTTCACACGCGGGTCCCACCTTTTTGAAAATGAAATAGAAAACTTGGCTTTCTTCGTGAAATGTCTCACGCACATTTACCTGCGTTTGATATTTACAGTCTCTTAACATCTAATTTGTTAATCGTTAATTTATATTTATGCAAGTTAAACTATGCTCAAAATAATTATAAACGAAAGTTTTAGAGATTGAAAATCATAGCATTTTATTTGTTAGAAACTTAGAAGTGAAAAAATACCTCTATATTTTCTAAGTATGTTTAATTGAAATAAAAATCACAATGAGTGCACGGTTAAATGCGTGAACCCTCCCTCAGAGAATAAAATCAAGGCGCGTGTTACAGAGCCCCCGTTCAACAAAAAAATGACAATGTAAAAACTTGACAGAAACGGTAAGTTCGCCGCGACGGGCCCACACGCCAGATTATTTGTATCGTGTAAAGCAGTGTGACTGACACGTGTTGATTAATTGGCTGTTTATTTTGTGGAACTTTTTTTTTTTGTTTTTGACATGATATTTTGTTGAACTTATTTTAAGAGAAGTTGTTCCAAAAAAAAAAACTTAGTTTATGAGAATTTAATTAAATAAATATAAAAAAAATCAGAAATTAGCAAACACGTCTATTCGTGTTCCGCCTTGAAACTTATTTTGTTGAGATGTTTTGGTGTCTCCTTGTTGTGTTCTTTAGTGTTTTGGTTTCGAGTTGTGGATCATCTCGCTTGCTTTTCGTAATATATATTACTAAAAAAAGAAATTAATTAACATATATAATTATTTTAAATTAATTAATAGAAAATTGACAAAAAAAAAAAAAAAAAAAACATTGGATACGAGATATTATAATCTCTAAATAACTAGAGTCAAAATTATCAGTGAGACAATAGAAGATAAGCTTCATCATCGAGTAGATCAAACTATAGCTAAGACCAAAATTAAAAACCTTAAAACTAACTAAATTATTTAAACGAGCGGAAAATTTTAAAGTTTTCTCTTTCATCTACACAAAATTGAAAGTTCGAAGATCTAATATTAAAGAAAAAGAGAACATGATATTGTTTCTTACGAATGAGCGATTTCGGAGAGGTTTTGCTAGTTTAGGAATGAGAGAATGAGGAAGAACAAGCCGCAATCAAGATCAATAGCCATATCGTTGTCGTGTATGGTTAGTGGTTTAGGCGGATGAATGATAGAATGAGAGGTGAAAATGGTAGCCGAAAGATGTTGAATTTATAACTGAGAATTTGGGGCCACCTCCGTTCCGCCGCCCACATTTGTCATAAGTTGTAATTGGCGACTCCACACACGGGTCCCACCTTCTTGAACATGAAAGAGAAAACTTCGCTTTCCTCATGAAATGTCTTACACACTTACCTGCATTTAGTATTCACCGTCTCTTAACATCTGATTTTTTAATCGTTAATTTATATTTATGCAAGTTAACTATGCTCAAAATAATTAAAAACGAGAGTTTAGAAATTGAAATTCATGGCATTTTATTTGTTAGAAACTTAGAACTGAAAAAATACCTTTATATTTTCTAAGTGTTTAATTGAAATAAAACTCACAATGAGTGCACGATTAAATGCGTGAACCCTCCCTCAGAGAATCAAATCACGGCGCGTGTTACAGAGCCCCGTTCAACAAAAAATGACAATGTAAAAACTTGACAGAAATGGTAAGTTCGTCGCGACGGGCCCACACGCCAGATTATTTGTATCGTGTAAAGCAGTGTGACTGACACGTGTCGATTTATGATGAGATTGTAACTGATAAATTGGCTGTTTATTTTGTGGAACTTATTTTAAGTGAAGTTGTTCCAATATATATATATATATATATATATATATATATATATATATAAGAAAATTTAAATAAATAAATATTAAAAAAATCAGAAATTTTAAAAGAAAAAGAAAAAAATAATTGTAATTTAAATAAATGATGAGAAGGTATAAGTTTATTTATTTTTCAAATGTTGCTGTCTTAATGCTGTATTGCCATTTTGAAGGCATTAATTGAAATAGGGATGAGAATGAGGTTTTTGTAACAGTCACCTGGAAGGCTTTGATATATATGGTAAGTAATCTTCATGTTGGAACTGCACCATTGAAATTAAAGAAGTTAATGTAGGTATATATATTATAGTTTTTTATATCAATGTCATTCATTTTTATTTTAATAATTTTTCTTAGAAAAAAAAAATAACATAAAAAAAACATATTGTCTTTTTTAGTACAATAGAGGTGAAAATAAAGATGTGAAGTTTTAATAAATTTGAGAGTAAAGATTTATAACTTTAACTTCAAAATTCTTTGTGATGGTTCTCGCATGTTTTTTAAATTGATAGATGAGTTAGTTCACTCTATTTGTTTTAGTCTTACTGGACATGATGCGACACTTTTCTACGATGAGTGTAGGAGAAACCCTATGCTCTTGTTGTCCTAATTTGGTCTTTGGATATAGACTTTTGTAGTTTGGGATACGTAATATCTCTATAAACACTCCTTTTTTATTGCTTGATTGGTGATTCATTAGAGATTATATACTTGTGAGCGTCTTCATTGTTGAAATCTTTTTATCCCATATAGTTTGTTTGCTATGTGTGTGTATGATTGAGTATCCGGATCACCTGTTCTTTGAATGTTCATTTAGTAGGACAGTGTATTATGTGAGATCGTTCATCTTATAGGATCTCTTATTGGTCTACTGAGTTGGACTGAATCTACCATGTTAGCAGTGGTGTGCGACGTAGACATCGTGTTTGAAGATTAATTTGATGTGCAATTATTTATCATATTTAGGGGGAACGATCACCAAACCCTAAACCCTCAAACCTGTATGACCATTGTCCATATTGAGTGAGTAGTGCATCTCTTCCGTCTCCGTCCAGTGTTCTTCCGTACAATTGAACTTGTATGATCATTGTCCATATTGGGTGAGTAATGCCTCTCTTCCTTCTTTGTCCAGTATTCCTCCGTGGTGTGATCTCTTTCCTTATTCTTGTTTCATAGTTACATTTTCTTCTTTTTTTGTGTTCTCTTGTTACATAGTTCTTTGAAGTTTCCTTTTTGCTTTAGTAATATATCACTTTTTCCAAGAAAGAAGTAAATATCTTAAGTTCTTAACCGCTAAGTTATGCTTCTATTGAAGATAAAAAAATATTAATAATAATAAATTGATGATTTGAATGCCTTTTAACATTTTCATTTCAATAGAATGTGGGACTAGGGTATTGAACTTTAATGAAGGTGTTATACACACTTTAACTACTAGACTAAGTTCTTTACCAAAAAAAAAAAAAAACAACTAGACTAAGTTGTCAATTTTTTTTAGTTCAACAACATATGAGAGTGTGGATTATTAGTAGGTGTGGATCAACTTGAAAACTAAGGGCTCGTTGGATAACATTATCGTTTCCTGTTTTTTTGTTCCATGTTTTTTTTCTTTTTAGAACTAGAAATAGAAACGTGTTCGATAACTATTCATATTTCTTGTTTTTTGAAAAAAAAGAAAGAAAAGCAAACACTGGTTTGATAATTGTTTCTTGTTTTTTTTTTTTTTTTTTTTTTTTTTTTTTTTTTCATTTTATTTATAGTTTAAATATAATTTAGTTATATAATATAAAAATATATAACATGCATTAAAATATATAAAACAAAGCTGATTATCAAAAGTCTACATTATTTAATACAAGTGAGCAATACAAGTGAGCCCAGATGCAAAATTAACAACACTAATAATTTTTTTTTTACCAAGGGAAAATCCTAAGTGCTATTTAGACCAACAAACCAATAGGATATTGATGTAATAAATTGATTGCAATAATATAAAACATATGAAACAAAAGAAACATGTTTTTGTAGTTTCTTAAATTTTATTTCTTCTTTTTGGAAACGTTTCTTAAAATTTAGAAACAAGAAACGAGAATAGTTATAAAACACGTATGTTTCTTAAAAAATGAGAAACAGAAACAAAAAACAGAAAATGAGAACGTTATCAAATGAACCTTAGAGGCCATGACCATCAAAACAAGTATGTTTTTAAAAAAATGAAAAACAGAAACAAAAAACAGAAAATGAGAACGTTATCAAATGAACCTTAAAGGCCATGACCATCAAAACTTTATCATGTTTTTTATTTTAATATATATGAATGTATATATACACACGTAATCCCTAAATACTTATTAATTTACATGATTAACCACAATAATTTGTTAACATACCTGAGTGGTTGTAATTAATTGGTGTGTGCGTATTTTCTTTACATATTGTAATTATTTTTATCTTTTTAGTTCAACAAATATGGAGATAAGCATTTTGAGATTCGAATCTTGAACCTCTTGATTACAAGATATAATATGTTGATTCAACTATGATCATGTAAATTAATGTATGTGTATTTGATTTTTTGTCTTTTGTTAAAGGTGTTTATGTTGTTTTTTTCTCATAATTATTAGAGATGTCCATTACTCCGTCCCGTCGCGTACCGCTCCGTCCCGATGAGATTGAGAATCCCCGATTACACGGGTAATGGGGTAGGGAGCCGAGATTTTTTTTTGCCCCGTTAGCTAAACAGGTACGGGACATGTAATAACATACTCGCCCCACCCCGATTACCCGACTCGTATAGTTTTTATTTTATATTCATAAAAAAAAAACTACATATCCTTCCTTAGTCTTAAAAAAAAAACACATCTTTGAAAATATATATAATAATAATCAATTTAACAAATAACAAAATTTAAAAACAAAATTGGTTAAAATAAATTAAAAAAATAAATTATTCGTTGTAAAAATTAACCGCGGGTTCCCGCAAGATAATGAAATGGACAGAGATGGGCCGAGAAAGCATTACCCCGCTCAGCCCGTACTAATAATTATACTCGTATCTTTTAAATGGGCCTAATTGCGAGCCCATCAGACCAAAGTTATCAGGTTCGGCCCAGCCGTATGATAATTGTTCTTCCCTTCTTTAGGAATTTTCAGAATCACCGACAGATCGAATCTGTCACCTATGGAGGGAAAATAATGAAGAACTCATCGGAACGGACCAAAAATGGGTACGATTTTTTACCGTCATTTTGCAATCGTAGAGTCCAAATGAAATGACATTGTTTTGAAAATATAGAGTTCAAAATTCAAATGATCGATTCCTTCCGGCAGTTCGCCGTCGCCGGAGGTGGTTCAGACGGCGATCGATTCTCCAGCATTTGTTGTATTCTTCATATTAATGGTGTAGTCACTGTTATTTCAACTTAATGCAATTCAAATAGTTATTCTTCTGCTAATTCACTGCGTTTTTGAATTTCCCGCCATGAAGCTTTATTTGGATTCTCTTCGCTCTTTGGTTTGGCGTCTTCGTCTTGTAAGTTCACTGTCACCGAGTACATTTCGGATTGCGTTCTTTTTTTGAAATTCGAGTTACTCTTTCAATTATGGCCTCTGAGATGAGATTCTTTTTGTCGATTCTTCTTGTGTCTGCGGCCATTTTAGGCTTAGCCCTAACAGGATATTTCATTCAATCGTGTTTTTGAAATTCTTAAACTAATTGAATCATCTGTACATTCTTCTATTATCTTCTTCGTTATATGCACACAGCCGTACACCATGGATGGAGGTTCTAAGTTCTCTATGTAGCTGTTGGCTGTTGCTTTCTAATTATATATTCAGATTACCGACTATTTGTTAAGTTGTAATCTATCTATACTTCTTTTTTCTTCTAACGTATGGTTTGGGTTTTTACAGATTGGAGTAAGGGAATTAAAGGAATTGGTGCACTGCCATTCTACATGACAATTTAGGGAATTGGAGGTTCAAAGGTTAGTTGCAACTTGCAGTGCTGCAAGATTTATATTTATGTTTGTGTGTGATTTGCTTTCTTTGAGATCATGAAAGCAAACCCAGTTTTGTTTTGTAGTTCTCCATGAACTAAGCTTAATGAAAAACTAAATGGTCGTGCGAGCCAAACTGACCGTGAAGCTTAGGATGGTGATAGTGAAGAGATAATGAAGGAAAGGTTTAGTATGAAATATATGCCCATCTGTCCTAGTGATGGTAGGAATTAAAACGGTCACAATCAGGATGAGAATAAAGAACGTATGAAAGATGAACTAGAAGCCATTATCTCATTTAATTGATGGATATGAAGAAGGGGATTTTGAAGCCTGTGGAAATTATGTAATGAAGAGGATGATCTTTATGAGAATCATATAGGGGAGAAGGGAGAGGATATTTTCTCCGCTTGCAAAGGCAAGATTCGAGAATAGTTTCCTCTCTTTCTCTCCCTCTTTTATCTCCCACGTTGTAGGATATCTGAATAGCAGGAGCAAGCTTTGGAGCTGCTCATGAGGCTGATTGTAGTCAGGTCCGAAGGAATGGACTCGGATAATAAGATATAGTATAGTTTAATGAAAGCTTCTTGTACACACAACACTCCCTCTTTCCAACAGGCACAGATCCTGGATGGGAAATCATGCTATTCAAGCTACACAAGTTGCTTATATCCTATCAGTCTTTCAAAGAGGCAGGTTCTATTGTCAAACTCAAGTGAGGATGGCAACATTTGTGTGGAGAAAACACTTCCTCCCCTGCCCCTTTTCATTATATGTAAAATTTCTCCCTTATACCAAACCATGAGATATAACTATAAGCTGTCTAATACCTTCTTAGATCAATCAAGTGAAGGAAACAACCGCAAGATATATGGGCAGAAGACATCATCTGGAGACTGCAATCAGTTATAATTCTTTTCAAACTTAAAGAACAATGATTTTTCAATTTTTAACTTAACTTTAAGAAGAACTCCGACTAAATTGATAACTTTTATTTTTTATTGTTTTTGGTGCATCAGGTAGGACACTGAGGAACAGAGAAACGAGGGAACATGATGAAAGGGGGATCCCAAGCATAGGAAAATTTAACTAAAGCACCAGGCTGTACAATTCCACCATTTATGAGAAGGCAAGTGTCCCCTTGCTTTGACAGAATCGATGGATCAACGGGTTCAACAGTCTGAAACTCTGGACAGGACAAGACGATCTGCTTCTGAGGACAATTGCAGTTGTTGATCACTTGCACGTTCCATTCAGGCTTCCCCCCAATCTCCCTTCCGCTTCTCTGTGTTCCTATGTTAATGGTGTCCAAACTGCAGTTTCCAGCAGCAGACCCTGCAACAAAATCCATCAACTCAAACTGAGAAAGGGGAAGAAGAGAAAACTAGAAAGGTAGAGATCGCTAATATTTAATTGGGATTTTAACTTTTTTTTGCATCAAATTCTATTACCTTTGTTGATGAAACTTAGGATTAGGACGAGGATTGCTGCAATCATGGTGGAGAGGTTGATCATAGTGCAGAAGGGAACTTTTTGCTGGATGGCAGTGCTTTTGAGATAAGTGGGTTTTGAAACCAAATTCTCTGTTTTTATGATTACTCTCTCTTAGGAAATTATAGTATGTTTGTGTTATGGTATGTTTGTGTATTCAATTCATATCTGTATGTTGAATGGATTTCCTTATTGGGCAATAATTAAACTAATAATAGTCTCGAAGAAAAATAAATTAATTTTAAACTCTCACGCAAGTCTTTAGTGTGATGTGCTGTCAACATAATATTTCATTTGCGTTGACTGTTTTTAAACACTGAACATCCCATGTAATTGAGAACAAAAATAGGAAGATGCATATTGTGATGTGATTCACCAATCATTCTCGCGATGTGTCCTTTTTCTTTTCTTTTTTTTACATAAAATTGATGCTCAAGTTAAATTCTATTTGGACATAATCTGTATTTTGTACTCTTAATGGAAATTTGCATGAACTATTATATGAGCTATAGAGCGAGCTGTATGTATTGCATCATTAAACTTTCTGTACGAGTAATTATTCCTCCAAACTTACTAGATTCTTGTCAAAAACAAGCATAGCTCAATTGAAATAAGCTCGTGTCCTTGACTAAGAGGTCATGGATTCAATCCCCTCATTAATTAAAATATTTTTGTAAAAAAAAACTTACCAAAATACTCTATTATATAATTCTGTAAGTAGTTGGATTTAATTGCAACAATTTCATGAAAGTGTAATACAAAAATTAGTGGTGAATGTAAAAGATTGAAACAGGCCAAATCAACTAACCTGTCGTTCAGTTAGAGGGTATGTGTCCTCCTCAAACCGACCCTACAACATCTGACTCTGTTTCATTTTTCTCTCTCTTCCTTTATAGATATGTTCCAATCTTTTGTTATTCTTCTCTCTTCCCCATTCTCCTTTTCTTTCTCACTTATTAGTTTTCAGTGCTCTTCCTCCTTTCCTTTGTAACATGCACCAATCAAATCTATCTTTCTCTTCTCCTCTTTCTCACATGCAAGACTGCCAACCAAATCCATCTCTTTTCTCCCTTCCATGACCCTCCACTCATTCATTTTCTCTCTCTTAACCCCTCTCTTTTAACATGTAAGGCCCACCATTCTCTATCTTACATGCAAACCATATGCCAACGTTAGCATAAAAACGACTAGTTAAAACCTTTCTTTCTCCTAAACTTGCCAACACCCAAACCGTATGCCAACCTTAGCATATCTCGATTAGTTAAAACATATACTATCGATTGCCCTTGTATTCTTTCATTTAATCTCAATAAAAGTTCAGTATCTTTAAAAAAAAACAATATATACCATCGATTATGAGGTCAGAGGTTGAAATCACTAACCCTACATGTTAAACTAAAAAAAACAAATAATAAACAACACCCAAACCAGTCTCTTTGTAACAACCAATAGACCATTCCTCAGCATCTCACTTGCCATCTCGGACGATCTGTTCAGTTGTTTAAAATAATCCATTTTTAATAACATCTCCAATTGAAAGTTTGTATCAGGATTGGCCAGACCTCTACATTAACTGACCTCAACCAACTTTTGCTCGTAGAAAAAATCTCGAAGCATTATTCGAAGAGGCCAAACTAAAACTTAAACCTGTCCAAGTATATTGAACTTTTTGCCAAAAACTTGCAGTACAACACATAAAAGGAGTAAAGACTCTTACATTTAATGTAATACATTATAAGTTTGAAAAAAGAGAGAGCAAACACTTCAGGTAACTAGGCACAAGCAGAAGCAACTTGGGAGAAGTAAGGTTTGAAATTAAATGAAGGGTCCCATGCATAAGTGAAGGTGATGGGATCAGCAGAATAGATTGGATAGCCACCATTGACCACACATTGAGATCCCAACTTGACTAAGCTGGTGGGTTTTATGGCTTCAGATGTGTTGAAACCTCCACACTTCAATCTCACATTGAACTGAGGGCAACCTTGACATTCATTTTTTATTGTAACTTTCCATTCTGTTTTGCCATTTACCTTTGCCCCAGTTGGAGTTTGGCTGATTGTTAAGTTCTCCATAGAGCATTGCAAACTCCCTTGTGTATATAATATTTTCCACAGAAGAACAAACACAAATTAGATCAAGTTTGATATGTACATCCAATTTTATTTGTGTTCTAGAACAAGTTTTTTTGAAAGATTTTGTGCAAATGCCAAGTACTGTTCTTGTGTTTAGCTTGTGAATGAAAATCTAGGGTGCACAAAGTTATCATCTCATTATGTTTTTTTGTTGTGTGTTTCATTTTTAAATATTTTTGGGACTATTTTAATTGTTATAACTTTGTTTTAGTATTTTGTTTTTCAGAATGGGCATGAAACTACTTTGCCCAAGGGACTGTCAAAATAACATCGCTCGGAAGGCCCTCTTTTAAAAGTGAAATCCCCTTTTAAACCTAGCCAAGGTATGGAAATTTGAACCTTCAACTTCAAGGAAAGGAGTACACGCCAATTACATCTAAGCCATACCCATTTTTGCAAATGGTTATTAGAATTTGAATATGTTCAAAAAAATCATTTTAAATGGATTCATTTACAATCAGATTTATCAAATGTGAAAAGTAGTTGAAAGAAAATCTATCATAAATAATGAAAATATGGATATTGATATCAGGAGGATATGTTGATGAAATATCGATATAGACATATATTTATGTAAAAAAAATTATTAAAATTATTAATTAAGTTCTTTTACTTTCAAACTAAGTTATAAATCTGGTTATTAGTATCTATATTCATATAGAGATTAATATATGTTATTTTTTAAAAAATATTTTACGAGTATTTTTAAAAGATATTAGAAATATTGATTAATCTTTAATATCTTTATCGAACCTCTCATATTCACTTAACTAAAAAGAGTTGATTTTTTTTTTTTTTTTTTTTTTTTTTTTTTTTTTTTTTGTTAAATAAAAAAAATAGATACATACAAAGTCTGCAAGGCTATGCATGGAGGTTGATGCCAGTGTTGAAAGGTCAATAGAGTTGGTGACCTAAAGCCTTAAGGCCTAGCTAGCTCCCATTAATAAAACTAGTGAAAGGTATATTCAAACCTTTTTCTTTAAGCTTTACCCACAATTTTTATTTTTTATTTTTTTAACAAGTATGCTCAATCTCTTAAAAGTAGAAATAAAGTTAAAAATAAAAGTCCTAAATTAGTAATTTATTTCAAGTTAATGTTTTTTCTTAAATATATCAAAACAAAAGCACTCTTATATAGTTGGATTAGGAGAGTGCATGTAACAAAATAATTCAAGGATCACTCAATCAACTAGATTGGAAAAGATAGGTAAAAAAATAGACTTGAGAATATTATATAAAGAATGATCTAATTTTTTGATTTAGCCTCAAACATATATATGAATTTGTATAAAGAGAGTTATTTGATCATACATACCTTTGGCAAGGAGAGAGAGGAAAATGAATACATAAATAATCTTGAAGATGACAGCCATTAACAGGGACTTTTCTTTATTCCTTTTCTTTCAGAAACAAGTTTTATTTTCTGAGGAAAGGGAATAGAGAATATATACACACAAATATATATGGTAGGTAGTTTTCTTAATTTTATATATGTCAAGTACCTCAATAAGACGAAAATAACATTTTTATCAAAAAAAAAAAAAAAAAAAAATATTGAAAAGAACACTCTACCAAACTCCATTGATTAAACTTATCTATTGACTATTGTAGAAAAAATTATAAACCCAACGGAGTGTTTGGCCACCTGTTTTGGGTTGGGGTGGTTTTGGGCAAAGGGTTGGGAACCCTCGGTTTCGAAGCCAAACCCATAGGTTACCCCTTCCAAACCCTCTCCCCATTTTTATCATTATTATGGTGGGTTCCACTATATTTCTTCCAATTTCACCCCTATAATTAAAAGATTCATCCAATCTAATTAATAATAGTTCAAAATAGATTTAATTTTCTAGTTGTAAGATAAAAACAAATAACTTTCTTGTCAAATAAACTATAAAGTCTAACGTTGTTTTTTGCCTCTATCATTTTGAGCGTTTCTAGGTGCAATCTTTACCAAGATCGGGCACCAATTCACTTTTTTTTTTTGTCAATTAAAAAAAAAACTTTTAGATCCTCTATATATATATATATATATATATATATTTTACTTTATTTAAAACGAATTACACTTTACCTTGCCATAGAGTATTCTTCTACTTTGTTTAAAGTATCTACACTTTACCTAAGAGATATCAAAGATCTTGATTCGTGAGTTATTCTACAATTTATCATCTCTCAACATTCTTGCTTGATTTGGCTTAAATTTTTTCATATACCCTATGGAAGGTGAATCTCGTAAACCTTTATCTGATATATGTAAAGCCGTTTCTTTTTATTTATTTTTATGTTTATTTGAACTCCAAATTGTTCCGTTTATCAAATTTTAAATTTTGATACTCATTTCTATATTGTTTATTTACTTTCTCTTACCTTTATGAGTCATTTCAATATCATTATAAATTTATAATCATAACATTACAAGAATTAAATAGTTATTCAGTATCTTTCCATTAATATTATAAAGCGTGAGAAAAACAAAGGTTCTAATACTGAGAACTTCATTTATTAATTTGGACAATTTTCAAATATGAGCCATGTCAGGGTGCAATAGCTCTCTTCTAAAAATTCTAATACTGAGAACTTCAAAATTTTGTGAGCTTCAAATAAATGAAGTGCATATTGAAGGAAAAGGCTAGAAACTGGGAAGAAATTTGGGAGGGTGTTGTATAGTTTAGCTCGCTCTTATTGTATCATTTTTCCATTTGAAGGATGATTGGGAAGTCTGAATCAAGTTTGTGACCTCTTAGTCATTAGATTGTATAGTTCGGTGGCAACAATTATTTTAAATTTAAACAAAAATATCAAGTCGTTGCCTTCACAACTTTTCTTTAAATAATTCTACAAAAACACCTATTTTTGAATAGTTTCTCGGAAATGTGATTCACTTTCCATGTTAGGGTTTGGCAAGTGAATCATATTCCATGTTAGGAGACACCCACCATCAGTTACATATTATTTTCAATCGCATTCAATACCATGGAAAGAAAAACAGCTTTATTTTAATGTTAAATTATTAAATTAGTTCTTAAATTTTTAGCATTGTGTGCCTATTTAATTTTTGAAATATGATGTATTTATACTGCATATAAATTATTACTAGAAACTAACTCAATACTAACTATTTTCTCAGATTGATAAATCCCTAATACAGTTTGAAAATTTTAATTATATTCTTCAATCTTTTTTTGTTTTTGTCCCTAATACAGTTTGAAAATTTCAATTATATTCTTCAATCTTTTTTTGTTTTTGGGTGTCAAACTCTAATTTTTTTGGTCGAGAGTATAATGACGGCTAACCTATGTATCTTATGACATTTTTTTTTTTTAAACAAAAGAGGGATTTTTTTAACCTAATTATTATGAGAAAGTAATTCATAAGTATTTATAACAAATTTAGTTTTTTTTTTCACCTTTGCTTAATATAATTTTATTTAATAGAGTTTTTGGTGAGATCTTAAAGACTCATCTTATGGTAAAGATGGTTTTGGTGGCACAAATAAAGATGGAGATCATCATCTTTCTTGATACCGATTTTGATATCAATGGTAAATTTGTATTTAAGCACGAACGAACTTGCAAAAACAATAAAAGGGAGTGAACTATAGCACCAATGTGACGTTGAACCACATATACTCCGACGATCAAGTTAGTCACGAGACTCGAAAGTATTTGAGTAATAGTAATTTGTTCGTAGAATTGAGCGTCCCTTTCTTTACCGTCGTTCCACATATTTGTAGTGGATCGTAGAGTAACCGAAAAGACATAATGAATATACCTTATTGCTGGTGTATGCACCATTAGAATCCAAGAGGGTTCCGTTACAATTCTTCGTAACGGTTCAAGCTCACTCTCTCTTTCGATATCCTCTGAGTTCAAACACATAGGTAATGTCACAGGTTCACTGTAGTCGTGGGAGGAGTTTTTGGGCTGACCTGCTAGTCAGCTCTTTCTCCGGGCCTTGGGTGACCTGCAGGTCAGCCCTTCATTGAGGCGTAGGGGTTGACACGAGGGTCAATCCTCCATTGGACCATGAGTTGTCCTGTTGGTCAACCCTTCATTGATTGTTAGGGGCTGGTACGAGGGTCAATCCTCCATTGGGCTATGGGCTGACATGCTGATCAACCCTTTGTTGGCAGACGTCGAGCCATGAACTGACTAGCGGGTCAACCCTTTATTGGCAGTCGTTGAGCCGTGGGTTGACCCACTCTCTTTCGTCGTATTATGGGTTGACCAGCGAGCCTGTCCCCTCTTTTGAGCATGGGTTGACTCGCGAGTCAACCCTCTCTTAGACAACCAACCTCTTTTGGGCAGGGGCTGGCGTCGTTTCTCACTTGGGCCGTCAGAGATCGGGCCTTCTTGGCGGTGTGCTGGGCTTTTATGACTTTCTTGACATTTTTCGAGTATTGACAATTTTCGCCCATAACAATCTTGATAAATATATATGAGATTCCCATCATCTCTTGAACAAGATGTTTATAATGATTTCCAATATATTGAAATATTCTTTGGCAAGAAAATATTCTAAGCGTTCTCATCTTAAAATCAAGATAATTTTGCAGCTAGGATGGACTACCACCAAGAAAAATGAAATTAAATCAATTTTACAAGCACACAATTTTGGTCCAAAGAATAGCAGCAAGCTTTTATCGTTAATAAGACATGTATAAAATTAAACTAAAAGAAAGCTAGGAAAACAACTTTATTATCATTGTTAGAATGAGCCAAAAAGTAATTTTTTTCCTCGCTCAATTTATCTTTTTTAGTTCAACAACATGTCAGATTCGAATTGATCTTTTTTGGTCGATAATATATGCTTTTAACTCTCGTAATACGTACTCTTTGTTCACACTATAAATTTTTCTTTATAAAATAATTCTTTATAATATTGTTGACGTTACTGACAATAAACGAGAGTACGTAGTACTCATACTATCGCATTATAGGAACTTTTTTTTGTGTCTGTCCTATACTAATTGAGCTATATGATCAAGTTGAGAGAGGAGAGAAAATTGACAAGGGAAATTTAAACCATACTTGCACTTTATGCATGCAAAAAGTAATTTATTCAATAATTCATATCATAATTCCTTAATTAAGAACCAATACAAACTATGAGAAGTTTTTTTTTTTTTTTTGGTGAATAGATCATAACTAAGAACAAGCAACTTGAGAGAAAAGGGGCTTGAAATTAAAGGGGATGTCCCAAGCATAAGTGAAGGTGAGGGGTTGTGTTTGAAAGATTGGTTGACCATTGTTAACCAAACACTCAGAGCTTGAAGTCATTAAGATAGATTGATCAATCTTCTCAACTGAGTTAAATCCATTGCAATCAAACTTCAAACTATATTGAGAACAAACACAATTGTTTGTGATTCCTACTTTCCATTGTTGCTTTCCATTCACTGTAGATCCAGTTGTAGTTTGGCTTATTGCAATGTCATCCAAGCTGCATTGGCAATTTCCTGTAAAATAATCCAAAATAATAATGAAAATCAACAACGAAAACGATTTACCGTGCTTCTTTCTTCCACGACACCAAACATTTCAACTTTCAAATTGTTACGATAGAATTCAAACAACAAAGAATAAAGCAAGAATCGACACAGAGTTTACGTGATTCACTAACGTTGTATTAGCTACTTCTACAAGTAGAAGCAGAGACAATTGTATTACGAATTAGAAGAGATTACAAATTACAGAATAAATGGGCGGCATAAGTCATTAGAAGGTTTATATATGACACTTTCTTTTAAGACCTAATAGATAGTGAGTCAAAACTCAATTTAGATACAGAATGGTAAAACTCAAATCATTTTTTTCTTTAGGGGCGCTGCCCACGTATTGAGTCATTCGTAGTGGGTCAAACATATTCAAAGTATTCTAACACAAGTTCGATTTTTCCTCTCCACATTTAAGTTGAGATGGAAACAAAATAAATATAAAAATTTGAATAAAGTTGAGAGATTAAGACAAAATGAACGGTTCAAAATTTGAGATAGAAACGAAATAAATATAAGAATTTAGGATTAGAGGAATTTAAACACTAAGATGTATAATAATGTACCTTTGGAAATGATACAAAAGAAGAAGAGTACACATAGAAGCTTGATGGAGGCAACCATTATTCCTTTTCTTTCCTATATGGAAAATATATGTTTTTGATAGGAAAGTTTGGAAGTGTAGTCTTATTTATAAGGACCCTTGAGGGATACAATGAACAAAAAAATATACTTTTATTTAATAGTATTAGATTTATTAATATATATATATATATATATATATATATATATATATATATATATATATAATAATCTTACCTAAGTGACAAGGTTTATCTCCTAACAAGGAAAGTTATTCACTTTCCAAAAAAGTTAATTTTTCAATTATTACTTTGTGAATTATAAATCTAATACTTGCTACTAAAAATATAACTGACACGATGTATTAGTGATCAAAAGGTTTTACGTTCAATGTTACACTCCCACATGTTGTCAAAAGAAAAAAAAAAAATTCAACAATTGACGGTCATCTCGATAAAAAAAGATCGACAAAAAAAAACATTGTGTGCCTATTTAGTTGTTAAATTTTAGAAAGTTTCAATCATACCTTTAAGATTTTTTTTTTTTTGTTGGGATAAATTATATTTGTAAGCTTTTGAAACATGCTATGAAGATCATGTTGGGAATGACTTACATTAACTGGGCCTTGATCTATTGCAAACTCTTTGTGGAGGAGAAATGGTCTCTCCTTACCGCATGACTTTTTACTACAAATTTATAGTCATTTTTTTTTTTTATTAATAGTTGAAACTTTTGAGATAAATAAAAAATGTTTCTTCTTTTCGTTTCAGATTTGTAACTTACACGATTTTTTTTTTTTTTTTGATTTTATGTATTTAAAAACAAAATAGAAACGATTTTGTAACTCTCGATTTTTATTTATTATTTCGTAAACTCTCCGCGTTTTGGGTCTAAGTTGTTCTTAAAAAACGAGCTTGATGTATTGATATTGACAGAGAGATTGAAATCTCCTTCTTTTGTATTAGTTTTCAAAATACAAGCATATAGTTTATTATTCTTGATTCTAACCTCTTCTCTGATGAGTTGACATCCGAGTTTGGGTGTTGCGTTAACTTTGGGGAGCAACCGATGAGATACGATTCACACCGAGGTCGTGTTGAATTTGCTTTCAAGACAATGACATTATTCCACAGCGCAAAAGTAATTTTCGGTTCTCGACATCTAATAGACCATTGTGGAATGCCAACATAATATTTGTCCGCCGAATCGAGCATAACTCAATCGCATAAAAATGTGCCCTCAACCAGTTAGGCCTGAAGTTCAAATCTACCTGCCCAAGTTAAAAAAAAAAAAAAAAAAAAAAACATACATGATATTTGTCCTAAATTTTTTAAACTGGCCATTTAGCATGAATCATGAAACTTTGTACATATTAATTATTACGACACAATGACTAAAAACGAAATAGACCCTAAACTTAGTAGGTTGTAGCAATTTAACCTTGAACTTTCAAACTTGCAGAAGTGTTGCAATGTAGATCAATCCTACGACACTTGTAATTTTTATGATGATTTTTGTCCTCCAAATTTTCATCAAATTGGAAAAATGAAGAGGTCTGATTCAAATAAATGTAAGCATGTTTTTAAAAGATTGAAATGAAAAGTAAACGTAGAGTCTACATTCCACCACTTATGCAAATTCGAAGAGTTCACAATTTGATAAAATTAAAAGTTCATGGTCAACATTACAATATTTGCAAATTTAAGATTTAATTTGATGAAATTGAAACTTCAAAGTTAAAATTGTTATAACCTACTAAATGTAGGGTCTAAATTGTTTTCTCCCTTGATTTATTCGTTCTCTCGTTTTTTTTGAAATGCGACTGAAAAGAAAGTTATTGATGTTTCAAATAACGAAAAAGTGATTTTTAACTCAAATCAAATTTTTTCAATAAGTACATTTGAAAAAATTAATAATTCAAAGTGTTTAGTTCTTCGATAATTTAATAAGATAAAAAATGTGTGTGTTTTTAAATATTAGTAAATAAAAATAACTTTAAAAAACTTGAATTATTTAAAAGTCATTTTTGGATAAAAGAGTTTC
This sequence comes from Herpetospermum pedunculosum, assembly GCA_028017165.1. Taxonomy (NCBI): domain Eukaryota; kingdom Viridiplantae; phylum Streptophyta; class Magnoliopsida; order Cucurbitales; family Cucurbitaceae; genus Herpetospermum; species Herpetospermum pedunculosum. The sequence goes on from CM051522.1 coordinate 84,778,226, forward strand.
TTGAAAAATAGCTTTTAAATTAATCTTTTTTTTTTTTTTTTTTTTTTTTTTGAAAAGATGGAAAACGCTATACCTTAAATCATTTAAAATTTTTACTAAGTGTCAATTTAGGATTTTTATTTAGCGGATCTAACACATTTAAAAAAATTACAAATATAGCATTTTTTTCCAATAAGAGTCATTGATAGTAATTAGTTTTTATCGGTCACTAATAGTCACTCATTTTTGTCATATTTGTAATTATTTTAGATCAAATTGCTATTTATGCAACTACACCCCTAAACCGTGAAGCAAAAAGTCTTCTATCCCTCTTCATTACTCGAATATTAATTGTACATATTTTATCGTACCGCGTATAAGTTCAGAGGCGAGGGATGAAAAAAAAAATTGAAGATAATAATACCAATTCATATCATAAATTATATTAAAATCCAAAATACAAACTGTGAGGTGTTGTGTTTACTTGTAAATAGGTAAGAAAATTGGAGATGGAAACATAAAGGTTTAAGAACAGGCAATTTGAGAGGAGAGGGGCTTGAATTGAAAGGCATTGTCCCAAGCATAAGTGAAGGAAATGGGGTCTGAATTAAAGATTGGTTGACCATTGTTAACCAAACCCACTGAGCCAGCAACCATTAAGATTGATTCATCAACCTTCTCAACTGAGTTGAATCCATTGCAATCCAATTTCAAACTGGACTGTGAACAAATACAATTGTTTGTGATTGTGGCTTTCCATTCTTGCTTCCCATTCATCACTTTTCCAGTTGTGGTTTGGCTGATTGTAATGTCATCCAACGAGCATTCACAATTACCTGAAAATCATAATCCAAATTCAAACATTTAAATCCTATTTTATGTCGGTTGAACTATATGCTCATGTTGACATGAACTTTTTAAGTTTGTCTTGCTGTCGTTGATGTGGAGTGAGGATTGAACCTAAAACCTTTTGATCACTAGTGTTTATATATACATCATGTCAGTTGAGTTATGCTCTTGTTGATTTAATTTTTTTAATAAATTATTTTGCAGAGATCTAACCTAAGGATGTAGAAACAGCGGGGTCGATCCCACATCTCATAGAGGAGGAGGAATACCATGGATGATAAGGGATAACTAACTCTACAGCTCACATGAATGTAGTCATTCCACATTACTTCCGTTTTTTCATAGCTTTATTTAAGAGAGAATAGGGAGTCAGGCTGAAATGGCTATACGTAGTTGGACTCTCATGTCGATTTGAACCCTTCATGAACATCACAACAAATATGATTAAAACATTTATAGCTCCCACGTAAATAAGGTTATATACATTCTAATTATGAGAAGGGGTCATTCGAGCGTATTTAAATCGATACTATGTTTACATATGGATCCCTACGTCCTTACATTCCATTTAGGATTAGGCGTAATCGGACCTGTTTTTTACATATCTCTCGTTATTTGCAAAAATCACGAGCAATAATACTTTTTAAAAAGACACAGAGAGTAGGGATTTTTTTCCTACAAAGTTTAGAATAAAATAAAAATTGAGAATTTAGAATAATAGTGTATAATACCTTTGGAGAGGAGGCAAAAGAAGAAGAGTACACAAAAGAACTTGATGGAGGCAGCCATTTTTGTGCTTTTTCTTTTTCTTTTTCAATATGGAAAATAGAATTCTGTGCTTTTGATGGGAGATAAAGTTTGCAGTGTGGTTGTATTTATAAGGACCCTTTGAAGATAAGATTATAATGCAAAAATAAAAACGATAATTTTATTTAATATCTTTCCATTTGAAGGATGGATATGAAAATAGACAAATTTGTCAAGTAATTGAATCAATTCTTTTGTGGGGGAATGAATTACCTTCCTTATTAGGAGTTATTTATTCATTTTTTTTTAGTATAATAAGCGTTAACAGTTACATTACAAAAGATTGGTAAAAAAAAAATTACAAAAGATTCTCTCACTAATAAAAAATTATCTTTGAATATATATATATATATATTTTTGACAACATGTGGAGTGGGAGATCAAACCCATAACTTATAGGTCACTAGTGTATACAATATGTAGCTATATTCATGTTGGCTTGAATTTAATTACTGAAAGACTATATGTTTGTTAAAAAAAAAAAAACTACATGTTATTACTAAAAAATTGAATGAAAGCCATGAGCAATAGTACTCAAAAAAAAATTAGGTTGTTTTTTAATAATATTGTATTTTTTAAAACTTATTATAAAAATATTGTAAGTTTGAAACTATTTTATAGCACTTTTAAACAAAAGTCGTCTTTTGAAAAGACGATCTTGCTCCACGTGGGTGGAGGTCGTCTTTCATGTATGTACTTCTTTTATTAAAAAAATGATATCTTTTTAACCAGATATTAAAAAATTTCAAGAAAGGTATGGTTGGAAAGCTAACAGCGAGAGCTTCAATTTGATACCTGGTTTCACTATTTTTGGAGTTGTCTATCAAAAGATAAAGACCATCGAAGTTGGACTATAACTCTGCAAATTTTAGAACTCAAGATTGTTTTGAGGAGTGCATTAAAAAATTGACATCTTTTTACCCACATATTAAAAAAATTCGAAAAAAGTACGGTTGAAAAGCTAACACAGAGAGCTTCAATTTGATATCTAGTTTCACTATTTTGTAGTGTTGTGTATTAAAAGATACAGATGGTTCAAGTTTAGCTACAATTTTGAAGTTTTGAGTCGTATCTTCAGTTCTGGGTTTAGTGATGTTTTCATAACTTTGACGATATATATCTTTTGATACACAACTCCAAAAATATTGAAACTAGGTATCAAATTGAAGCTCTTTGTGTTAACTTTACAACAGTACCCTTCTCGAAGTTTTTGAATATCTCCGTAAAAAGATATCAATTTTTGAATGCACTTCTCAAAAGAATCTTCAGTTCTGAAATTTGCAGAACTATATTCCAACTTCGATGATCTCTATCTTTTGATACACAACTCCAAAAATAGTGAAACCAGTTATCAAATTGAAGCTCTCGCTGTTAGCTTTCCAACCATACCTTTCTTGAAAATTTTTAATATCTGGTTAAAAATATATCACTTTTTTAATAAAAGAAGTACATACATGGAGGTCGTCTTTTGAAAAGACGACCTCCATCCACGTGCAGCAAGATCGTCTTTTCAAAAGACGACCTTCCTCCATTTAAAACAGCATAAATAGTTTCAAACTTACAATATTTTTATAATAAGTTTTAAAAAATACAATATTATTAAAAAACAAAAAAAAAAAAAAAAAATTAATTCCAATCTAGTTTTATATTTTTATAATAAATTTTAAAAAATATAATATTATTAAAAAACAACCCAAAAAAAAAATTAATTCCAATCTAGTTTTATAACTTCAATTAATTGAATGAAAAAAAAATGTTATTTTTTAGTCGCGAGTTCAATGCTCTAGTACTTGAAAGAAAAAAAAAAAATTCAAGGATGTTAGAACAATTAATAATAGACAACAATTAAGAGATTATATTCTAGAAAAGGTCCAAAGTTCAAATTTATTCTAGAAAAGGTCAAAATTCAAATTTCCAACTCACATTGTTGAACTCGAAATATAAAAAAAAAAAAAAATATATATATATATAAAAAATAGTAATAAATAATAATATACGTATACCTAAAATCTAGTAATAAAAGTGATGGAATAAAACCAAATTCTTCTCATATATTATTATTTTGAGAAAAAATCAATTTATACCCTTAAACTTTTGGGGTTATATCAATTAAAACCCTAAACTAACGATTGTATCAATTTAAACCCTGAACTTTTATAAGTGTATCAATTTACACAATCTGTTAGTATTTTATTTTAAAAATATTAAATTAAACATGTGGAGACTTATAATTTTAACAATTAAACCTCTAAACTTTCATAAGCAATCAATTGTATGAAAGTTTAGGGGTTTAATTGATAAATTATGAGTCTCCACACGTGTAAAAAATAATATTTTTCTAAGTGAAGGTGTAAATTGATACTTATGAAAGTTTATGGTTTAAATTGATACAATCATTAGTTTAGGATTTTAATTAACCTCCAAAGTTTAAGGGTATAAATTGATTTTTACCCTATTATTTATTACTATTATATATATATATATATATAATTCATATCATAAAGCTTTAAAAAAACTGTTTGATTTTAGGTATATATATAATAAAGCTTTAAAAACCAAGAATACAAACTGTGATATTGATGATCAGCCTCTTATTTGATTTTGGAGATAATTAGAAGTATAAATGAGCTGATTAGAGACAGAGAACTATTAGAGAAGAATGGCTTGAAATGATAGGTTTGTCCCAAGCATAATAATAATAATAGTGAAGGAAACCGGGCTGGTTAATCAAACACTCAAATGTTCAAGTCAGAGCGAGCATGACTCAGTTGGTATATGTATGTGTTGACGACCAAGAAGTTTATGGTTCGAATCCCCCATCTCCAATAAACTAAAAAAAAAATTAAAAAAAAACACTCATACTTTTAGTCCTTTAATGATCTTGTGCTTAGGGGACAAACCTTATTATAGTGGAAAATCTAATTGTATGTGACATGTCTTGTTTTTCGTGTATTTTATGAGACTGTATGTGGACAAGGTTTTTAAACTACATGTAGCAGGTGGGATTTTGAATTTCCAAAAGAAATTGGAACTTTCTTTAAGTTATTAATACCATTTTTTTTTTTAAGAAAACAAATAGTCAAATTTAAACTTTAACAAATCTCTTGGGCTACCGATTTGTCCAAAATATAAAAAAAGTGTGAGAGAACAAAATCCTCCCACTGAGCTGAAAAGTGAGCTTCCAAATGCTTTGGAGGTTATACGATGGGCCATAACATTGCCCTTGACGATGCAAATGGAGAAGGAAATCATCCCAACAGCTTCCTTCAAATTTAAAATCCAGTGCTTCACGAATGAAGAAGGTAACTGTGATGATGTCGACACTAATGCCACATAGGGAGGTTGCAAATTTCCAACAATCAGTAGAGATCTCAATCGAGCACTTTTCATGGGTTCGGGAGGAAGAGATTGCTTTGAGACCTTCGACCATGGCTATGGCCTCTAAAGTCTTAATCTCAAATAATTGATCGGGCACGACAATTGGTCAATTTAACAACCCTTGATGATCTCGAATGAACCACCTAAGACCCGCGCTTCTAGAATCAGGATTATTAAAGGATGCATCCACATGTTCAACTTCCACCAATTGTATACTGGAGGGCACCAACTACTCTCGTCATCAACAAACGTAACGTCCTTTCTGATTTGAGCTTTCCCCCTTTGCGCTGCTACCATCTGAACAACCACTTCTAGTATCTTTGATTTGATGAATGAGGTTACTAATGTTGGGCATCACGATCTATCACCCCTTGCATTGGTGATCAAAATCGTCTTGTTTCGGAGCTCCCAAATCTTCCACATTATCAACATGGAGCACTTCACATCCTCTATCTAGGATCGAATCTCAATGCTCTTCTATCGACCGGTAATCGAGCGGTAGTTCTTGTTGTCACAAAAACGAATCAAGTTAGTAGAGGGAAATGATCAAGCCTCCCTAATTACCTCCAACGCTTGAAGAGGTGTTGTGATAATTTTTCATATAAGATCGATTAATGATAAAGACCGGTCGGTCTATCCGTCGAGTTTTTTTAATCAAAATAAAATTTAATAATTAATAATTAATAATTTATTTATTTTTATTTTCAAATTATTATAATTATAATTTTTTCCTTTTTTTAAATTATGTTTCTTTTTGTTTTCAAATAACTTTTCTTTGGATTGAAGTAAAAAAAAGTTTAAATTTTAATTTAATTTAATTTATTTTTTATTTTTATTTTAAAAAGAAAATTTAAGTGTCGGTTCTCAACTGCATGGTGTAAACCAACCGACCGAAAATCGTTTTTTTTTCTTCTAATAAATCTCTTGCTTTTCAATTTTATGTTTCATAGGTACTTAAATAAGTCCATTAAATTCTTGAACTATAAAAAAAACAATCTCAATTTGTGTGACGTCAAAAGAATGGGCAGGGGAGCTTACACCATTAATCCATGAGATTATCCTAGTAAAAAAATAAGTTCAATTTGAACGTCTGATCTCTTAGTTGACGATTTGAAGATTGCAAGAGCATATATATATATATATATATATATATATATATATATATTTAATAATTCATATGATAAACAATATTAAAAACCAATACAAACTGTGAGCTGTTGTTTTATTTGTAAATAAATAGGTAAGGAAGTTAAGAACAGGCAATTTGAGAGAAGAGGGGCTTGAATTGAAAGGCATTATCCCAAGCATAAGTAAAGGAAATGGGGTTTGATTTAAAGATTGGTAGACCATTGTTAACCAAACACACTGAGCCAGCAACCATTAATATTGATTCATCAACCTTCTCAACTGAGTTGAATCCATTGCAATCAAACTTCACACTGTATTGAGAACAAACACAATTGTTTGTGATTGTTGCTCTCCATTCTTGCTTCCCATTCACTTCTTTTCCACTTGTGGTTTGGCTGATTGTAATGTCATTCAACGAGCATTCACAATTACCTGAAAACTCGTTCCGTTAAAATTTAATAATTTTATTTATGATCTGTTTGTGTTTGAAATGACTTTCCAAATGCTTAAAAACCCTACAAAAAAAAAATTAAGCACTTGAAAAGTCGTTCCAAAGAAGTCATTAGGTTAAATTGTAATAATCTTATTTATGATCTGTTTGTGTTTGAAATGATTTTCCAAATGTTTAAAAACCCTACAAAAAAAATTAAGCACTTGAAAAGTCGTTCCAAAGAAGTCATTAGGTTAAATTGTAATAATCTTATTTATGATCTGTTTGTGTTTGAAATGATTTTCCAAATGTTTAAAAACCCTACAAAAAAAAAATTAAGCACTTGAAAAGTCGTTCCAAAGAAATCATTAGGTTAAATTGTAATAATCTTATTTATGATCTGTTTGTGTTTGGAATGACCTGAAAAGTCGTTCCAAACAAGTCATTGGGTTAAATTTTAATAATCTTATTTATGATCTGTTTGTGTTTGGAATGACTTTCCAAATGCTTAAAAACCCTAAAAAAAAAAAAAAAATTAAGCATTTGGAAAGTCGTTCCAAAGAAGTCATTGTTTGTGTTTGGAATGACTTTCCAAATGCTTAGAAACCCTAAAAAAAATTAAATACTTGGAAAGTCGTTCCAAACAGGTCATTAGTCATTCAACTTTAATTTCGAGCTTCTTCTTTTTCTGGTTGTTCTTTTTTAATTTTGTCTAAATTTTGAAGATCAAAAGAAAATTGTTTTAGTTCTCGTATTATATCATGACCAGAAACCTAACATGTGACATGTCTTTTGTTCATTTATCTAAGGAGTAGATGTTTTGAGAGACGATGTTGAATTTCAAAATAGACCAAAAAGGTTTAAATTATTAATAAATAATAATAATAAAAAAATAGAGGCCGGAACAAAAAGTAATCTTTTAATAAGAAAAGTTTAGAAACAAAACAAAATCTTTAAAAGTTAAGAAATTGAAACCAATTATTTTAAAATTTAGAGATAGAAAATGAAATATCCTAAGTTTCAAAGATTAAAATAACATATATTTTACGACATAACTCATGATGTATTGTCCAGTGACCCTGAGATCCTAAGTTCACCTCCACCTCAACATGTTGTCAAAAATATATATATCAAAGTAATTTAGAGATGAAATAAAAAAAATCGAAAATGAATATAAAAAATGAGAGTGAAAATAGGATTTAAACAATTTAAACCATACAAATTACATATTACATACCTTTGGAGAGGAGACAAAAGAAGAAGAGTACACAAAAGAACTTGATGGAGGCAACCATTTTTGTGCTTTTCTTTTTCAATGTGGAAAAGTTCTCTACTTTTGATGGGAAATAAAGTTTGGAATTGTATTATTATTTATAAGGACCCTTTGAAGAGATTATAATGCCCAAAAAAAAAAGAAAAAAAAAAAAGGAATAATAAATGTGTAAAAACAAATGTATAAAACGATAATTTTATTTAATGTCTTTCCATTTGAAGGATGGATGAGAAATTATTTGAATGAACAAAGTTGTCAAGTAATTGAATGTAATCAATATTTTTTGTGGAAGTGAATCCCCTTAATTCCTTGTTAGGAACTTATCAGTTACATTACACATAAGATTATTTTCTTCAAAATATATATAAATATGGGATATCGAGATTTAAATATTTGACATCAAAGGATGAATCGATGTCAATTAGTTGGAAAGGTATAGATGACAACTATTGTTGGGTTATGCTCATGTCAAAAAAAATCTTTGAATACAATGAAACACAAATATATATTTGCCAAAGCGAGCATAGCTCAGCTGACATATGTATGACTTGATGACCAAGAGGTCTGATGGTTCGAATCCCCCCACCCCTATGTACTCAAAAAAAAAAAAAAAAAACACAAATATATATTTTATTGGGTTAAATTACAAATTTAGTTCCTAAATTTTAAACATTGTGTCTATTTAGTTTTCTAACTTTAAAATAATAATAAAATAAAAAAAAAACTTCCAAACGTTTCTATTATATCTTTAAACTTAAGATTATGCTTCTATTTAAAATATTCGTGTCATATAAGTATAAGTCAACTAGTATAATGTACAATCTAGTGACTTAGAAGTCACAAGTTCGATTCTCTCACCTCACCACACATTTTGTCAAAAAAAACTTAGCATTAAAATATGTATCATCCACATGAGGTCAAAGGTTCAGATTCTCACTCCACATATCTATTTATGTTCATATTGGTTACAAATGGATGACATTTGTTTATGTTTCATTGATACTAATATGATATATAAAAAAACATCATCTGACCGGTATCGATGTATCAATCAATGTCAGACCCTTCAATTTATGGATATATTGACATGTCAATAAACATTTTAATCTTTAGGGTTCTAAATTCTCATCCATATTTCCATATGTAAGAATTCGACATCAATATCAATATAAAGAGTGAATCAACATTTCTAACATATCATAGAAAAATCAAAAGATTATAACAAAAATATCAAGACCTAATATTAATAATGACAAATTTAAACTTATTTAAAAAGAGTAAAATGCTGAATTTTTTTATTTAAATATTTGTTATGATTTTTTATATATATAACTTTTCTAGAAGTATTCATTGCCATTGATACATTATTAATTTTCCATCGACATTTTCATAAAATTGAGACATCGAGATTTAATACGACCTTCATCCTCGAGGCAAAGAAAATCTGAACAATGCTTAAACAAGCATATTGAATTCATATCATAAAACCTGAGAAAAACACCAATACAAACTGTTGAGCAACAATTATTTTTGTTGTAAATAGATAAGAAAGTGAAATGGAAATAGCAGAGAGAGAGGGATTAAGAACAGAAAGTTTGAGAGGAGATGGGTTGGAAAGGGTAGACATTGTCCCAAGAATAAGTGAAGGAAATGGGGTTTGATCTAAGAAGTGGCCTACCACTATTAAAAATACACACCCTTCCATTCCCTGTAATGGCTAAGATGGCTGTATCAATCTCCCCTGTTGACTCAAATCCACTGCATTCCAACACAATACTCAATTGAGAACAAACACAATTGTTTGTCAATGTAACTCTCCATTCTGGCTTCCCTTCAACTTTACCTCCACTTGCAGTTTGGATGATTTTAATGTCACCCACAGAGCACTGGCAATCACCTGAAAAATTAAAATGATTCATCCAATCAAAAAGTGAAGTTAAAGAGCCTAGATGGGTTTGTTATTGCTATTGCTATTGATTGGGTGGAGCCGTCTTGTGATGATGTTTGGGAGTTAGCTAGGTTTAACGCATCTTTGTGAGTGTCAAGGACGGTCGGTCACTAGGCCCTTTTTGTAATTATGGTCTTGGTTTGATTTTGTTGGATTGGAGTCCCTTCTTGTACTTACTAGGACTCCTTTTGTTGGGTTTGTTTTTTGTATGTCCTCTATTTTTTCATTATTCTCGATGAAAGTTCGGTATCTTACCAAAAAAGAAGAAGAAAAAAGATGAGTTTGAACCTGTTTCGAATGACTTTTCAAGTGCTTAAAATGATTTTTAAGTGCTTTTAAACACTTAGAAAGTCGTCGTTCTAAACAGGCCCTTACAATCGTATGTACCTTTGCTTCATTCTTAAAAATATCTAAAGGAATGGAAAAAAAAAAGAGAAAAAAAGGAAGAAATGGAAGGATATTTATTCTTACAAATCAAAAATGGTGTTCTTGCACGAGAAATCATTCAAGTTGAAGCAGGCTGCTGCTCTTGAAGTGCAAGAGGAACAGTTGGTCTCCAAGTTGTCCCATTTGGGCCATCCATAACAGCAATTCCAACAGCAGCTAGATCGTTCCTGATTGCATCAGATTTTTCATATTCCTTATTCTTTCTTGCTGCATTTCTTTCTTCTATTTTCTGTAGTACTTGATCTTCCGTCATCTTTGCGCGCTTTAAACCCTTTTCCTTCAGCTGTTGCAGAGCCTGTGTCAACCAAATTTTAAGTCGGTTTGTTTCAAAATATACAGTGGCGTGACAGAGTACAGAGGGAAAAAGCAAGAAGTTTCAGTTAAGTTATTGCTGACTTCTCCAAATCAAATTCAAAAATTTATTCACCATTATCAGTTTCTGAAGAGTAAGGTTCACAAGTCAGTGCAAAACATTTATTTATATATTGAAGTCTTATAAGTGTATGTTTGAGAGTGATTTTGAAATGGTTAAAATCATTTTTGTCATGTTCAATATCACTTCCCAACACGTCTTTTGATTGTATGAAAATCGCGTTTAAAAGTGTAAAACCAAACATTAAAATAATTTTATAAAAATCACTTATAAACAAATCATTTTCACTAAAATCGTTATTTCTAAAATCACTCACAGACATGCCCTAGATACAGAAGTCCCCAAGATTGTTCCAGGATTTGATTATAGTGACATCAATCTGTTCTTTTTTGAAAAGGTATCAAGCTTTCATTGAGAATAAATGAAAGAATACAAGGACATACAAAAAAAACAAGCCCCGAATAGTGACATCAATCTGCTTCTACCTCAGAGTAATTTGCAGGCATCAGTCCTAAGATGGACAACACACTTCCTATTATCTTCTCCAAAGCTGCAAGAGATTCCATTCGAAATTCCTGTTTCTTCCCCTGTATGGATTTGAATTACACATGTTATAAAGAATAGAAAAATATGTGAAAGCAGCATCAAGTTAACTCTTAACCTATTTCATTGACTCGGACGAGCATCATTTTTGCTTTCAGGTTCGGTCTTAAACAAGACATATGCTCAAACATTTTTAGATGAATCAAATAAATAAGTGAATCTCATTGATAGATGAAAACGATCTTACCAGAACAACGTTAATCAATAGATAATACCTAATGAAACACAGGTTCACTGAAGCCTAAGATAAGCAAGTTTTCTTGACGAGAAGCTGTACTAGATACACATACAGCTAATCGTTGACTATATCAAAATAAATCAAGATACACTTATATCTAATACCTTACGAGTATGTAACAAATCATTGGTAATTTTCAAAGGATCTGATAACGCTGCCAAAACCACAGAAGTGTGAATATCATCGGACATTGAGGTCAGGAAAACATTGTTGAATTTGTTGATTTCTTCCACCAAACTTGGGGCAATGGAACCCTTAAAACTTGATTCATCTTGCTGGCTAATAACAGTTCTACAGTCATCAAGAGTCTGCAACCATTCAAATTCAGCGAACTTAAATAAATAGTGATCTCTAAGACCAATAGGGTGGGTCCAAGAAATTAAATTTATGAAACAGGATGATGTCCTCATGTGTATTGTCTACGCCTATTCCTGCAAGTGTATACTTAGTGATGATAGAACTACACTTTCTCATCATGAAAATTGTATGTTGTAGTACCTGATAGATGTAAAAAATGCGATCTGAAGCACTTTCAAGCAGTAAATCAGAGTAGTTGATTGGAGAACGATAATGTGTCCCCAACAAGAAAAACCTCAAAGCCAGTGGATGGTAAAGATCTATCACCTGGCAATTTATAGTTATCATATCAAAAAATCAACTCTTGTAATAAAATAAAACAACAAAAATGAAATCCTGCAATGGATTTCCATAATGTTTAAAAGGAAGAAGAAAATGCAAGGAAAAGGGAAAAGGGAAAAGGGGAAAGTCTACCTGTCGAATGGTGAAAAAGTTTCCAAGAGATTTAGACATTTTCTCTGAGTCAATAGTCACAAAACCATTATGTACCCAGTAGCTTATATTACTCGTTCTGCAAGCGGCACAACTCTGAGCAATTTCATTTTCATGGTGAGGAAATACAAGATCCATCCCTCCACCATGTATATCAAAAGAATATCCCAGATAAGTTGCACTCATGGCACTACACTCTATATGCCATCCAGGCCTTCCAGGACCCCATGGACTTTCCCAAAATGGCTCCCCCTCCTTTGCAGACTGCATGATACCACTGGACTTCAACAATAATAAATAAACAGGACACACATTTGTGAAAGATAAGTAAGACGAACTATCATACAATTTTGAAGTATTGTGATTATCTTTGTCAGTTACATTGGTAAGGCAGCTGATCTGTACCTAAAAATGAAGCTTGAATTTTTTGTAGGGTTGATTATTTTTCTTTATTCATCTTCATTTCAAGAAACAAACTAATCCATCCCTTTCAATTGGAGAATCTCATAGATTGAGGTTATGCATGCAACACTTAACAATACAAGGCAATCAGATTGACCTTCCACAAAGCAAAATCAGCAGGGTTTTTCTTCCTGGAGTCCACAGCAACCCGCTCTCCAGCTCGATTATCCTCTAATTTTCGCCCAGACAATAGTCCATATTCTGGAAATTTGTCCACATTAAAGTACACATCACCATCAACAGAATAGGCATACCCATTATCAAGAATCTGTCAAGACACAAGAGAAACACTTAATGGCTTGTCATGCACACCTCCCCCTCCCCTCCTAGAATCAACAATGTAAGACAAAACAGACACACAGAGAGCATAAAAGAAGTCAACAAGTGAACAATATATATTTATTGAAACAAAAGATGGTTTTAAGGCTTGTTCAAAAATCAAGACAATATGACTGCCTTATAACTTCTGTCAAATGAGGACCACAAATCAAGGAAAATTTCACCTGCTTTATCATATCAATGATCTGGGGCATGTGGTCTGAAACTCGTGGTTCAACTGAAGGAGGCAAACAATGAAGATACACCATATCCTGACAGAATTCTTCGCAGTAGCGTTTACTTAAATTCAACGGATCTTCCCCCAACTCATTCGCTCTAGCAATTATCTACAGAATTTGAAAAGTGCAGACTCAGGATCCTGTCATAGCATTATGAAAAAAGTTGGTACCAAGATAAAAGAAACATTATAATATCAAGCATTAAAGAAGTGCAAAATGCTCCAGTTGGCTACATGGAACAAAAGTAACGGGAATCTATCTTCAAAGCATGTAGGATTTAGCAACTAGGAAGATAGAATGATTTGAGTTATATTTGAAAAGGGGAAAAAAATCAAATCAACATTTCTTCGAATTCAATAAATGGAAAGGGGTTCAGGGTTGGATCTTCATAGGTAAAATCACACTAATAAAAGCAATCTTGATAAATTTACCCTCTTATTATCTCTTGGTGTTTAAAGCCCCTTCCAAGATCGCTCATTTTCGTTCCCGGTCTTGTTGTTATTATTAACCTCACTTCCTAAAAGGAAGAGACAATACATATGCAAGGGAAACAACAATTCAAGCATGGGAAAATGCAGTTTGTTACATAAATGACACCATCTTAGCAAATTCACTCACTTTGTCATCCACATCGGTGAAATTGCGAACATAAAGAACTTCGTATCCCAAATGCTTCAAATATCTGGTTACATTTCAACACACAGAAAGGAAAATCATTACACAAACGAAACAAACACTAATTCATCATTTCCAAACAAAACAAAAAATCACGGAATCTGTTCTTCGAGCAGTCACAAGTATTTAATTGGATAAAAGAATGAAGATAAAACTTAGAAAGAGCAAGTACCTGTAGAGAACATCGAAAGTAACATAAACACGCGCATGGCCGATATGGCTAAGATCATAGGCAGTGACACCGCACACGTACATGCCCACTTTGCCTTCAACCTTGGGCTTGAACAACTCCTTCTTCCTACTCATTGTGTTGTGCAACCACAGTTCCGACGAGGTAGTCTCGCGCCCAACGCCGCCGCCGCCGAATTCTATGTGATTTTCCTGACAAACCGGAGAAGAAGAAGTGAAACGAGCAAAACTTGTGGCAGATTTGAAGAATGAAAAATGAGAATTGTGGTGAGTTCTGCGGAGAATCGCCTGAGAGATTGAAATTGGGGAGAATCGATTGAACGTTAATGGGCTGTAGAACTTTAGGAGGGAAGCCATTTTTGCTCTGTTCTTCAATTTTGTTTGCCCTTCTTCTTCTGGCGCTGCTTCAATACGTTATCCACGATTGTGAATACGAGAGCAACTCACGACTTCACTCAAAATTACATGTCTTTTTCTTTTTTCTTGGAAAACTTCTAAATAAATTGTAACATCCTTTATCCTAAACTTTCAATTTCATACCATTGCAACCTAAACTTATATAAATATAGCAATTTTAAGTTTTTTTTTTTTTTTTTTTTTTTTTTTTTTTTACATCAATCTTAACCTTAAACTCTACAACGGTTGTAATATAATATTTACCCTCTAATAAGTTTTCATTTGAAAATTTGTTAAAAAGAATATTCTCATTGAAATAAAACATATGCATGATACAAAATTGATACAATTTTTGTTAACATGAACATAACTCAATTAGCAAAAAAGTATAAACTAAGGACTAAGAGGTCAGAGGTTAATTTCAAAGAATAATTGTCAACAAGAGCATAGTTTAAATGTATGTACTAGTGACTATAAGGTCTTAGGTTTGATCCACACATGTTGTCAAAAAAAAAAAAAAAAAATCAAAGAATAACTACATAGCTTAAATTTTATTAAAATTTGTGAGTTTTTGACATTGTTATTCAATGGTTAATTTGTGTGTTAATCAAACTAAAAATTGTAAGAAACTTGATATTATTGAAATTAGTAAGTTTATGAAAATTTCTACAGTGTTTTTTGTTAAAATTATTAGGTGAAATAGCGAAAATTGAACATATGATAGAAATTGCAATACTTATCTAAGTCTAATGTTCAATATAATGAAATTAAAAGTTTATGGTGAAAATTGATATAAAAAAATAAAAACTTCCCTACCGTAAAGTTCACACTTTTATGTGTTTACCTTTTTTTCAATATGTGGAATAGAAAAAATCGAAACTCTAATCAATTGGATGATGATATATCTTAATCAGTTGAGTTCAAGTTGGTATGCTCTATCAAGAAGACCAATTCTCGGAGTAAATTTAAATATTTCAAAAAATAACATAAACCTATTAAACACAAATTTATTAGATACAATTTTGAAGAATTTCAAAGTATAATAGCTAAATACACATCTTTTTAAGTTTATACTTTATAGACAGAAGTACTACCAACATAATTGTAAACTTACCAACCGAAACATAATTTATATTAGTAACAAATTTCCACCCAACTCATTTAACTAAACAAAAACATAATAATAACACAACATACTTATCAAATAAATACTAAATACTAATTGCCAAATATAATGGACAATTAGGCAAGGAGGTCCAGCTGTCACATATATGATATATCAAAATAATCCAATCAATAAAAATAAAAAGGTGAAATATGAAGTGATATTAAAATCAAACTATCAAAATAATGTTTAATCCATATTGAGTAAACACATGGTCCTTTACATAACTCTGCTGAGAGACTCGTTAAGAATGATAATGAAATCCAGACCAAACAAATGTCTAATAGATAAAACTATCATAATCAAAACGAAGCACACAAACAAGTTTAGCTTCTCCCAAACTGCCAGAATGGCATCATCAGAAGAACTAGATGATTACGCTCATTTGCTTCGAGTGTTAGAAATCCCGAGTCCTTTCTGCAGGAGTTAGATGTATTTGAGCCGGGGATGTAGTAGGTATCGAAATCGATATTTTTAACTGCTCCGGGCAGCCCCAGGTAGCAAGCTTGATAAAGTTGGGACGCCTTGGTTCCTCATTTCTTCTTGTGCTCTCCTCATTTCTTCAGGATCTGATCATCAAGTTATCCAAAAAATCAAGCGATCAGAGAGAATCATCCTTTACTTTTGGGGGTTTAGGGGGGAAGCAAGACAATCATTAATTCTTTCTATGTATGTTAAAAATTGAATTAATTCGAGTCTCCTGTGTCAAGTCAGATCAAGACATTGTTGATTGGTCATTAATTAATTGTGAGTTGAACCAACAATATGAACTCTTTTTTTTTTTTTTTTTTTTTTTTTGATATCGTCAGTGTCCACTAATCTCACGGAACAACCGTCTGACTCTACAATATTTGGTTGCCAAGAAAACTGGTAGGAAATTAATTCTTAGGTAAGTAGTCACCATGGATTCAACCCATTCCCTCTAAGTTCACAAGGCCCTTAATGACCACTAGGCCAACCCATGATGGTTAACAATACAATATGAACTTTCCCTATTTGATTTTTTAAGAACCGAATGAAATTGCAAGTTCACCCTGAGAGCAAGATATTAGCAACATAACTAGTAGGATATTAAATCCTACCTGGATATCAAATCCTAGGTAGGTGTCCACCATGGTTTGAACTCATTCTTTTTAAGCCCTTTATTATTTTCATGGCCCTTTTAAGCCCTTTATTATTTTCATGACCCTTTTAAGCCTTTTATTATTTTCATGACCCTTATTGACCACTAGACCATCACAACTGATTAAAGCTTGAGAGCGATGTGAAGACATTGGCAACTGTCTAATGAGCAAATGAGAACGTACCTATGTTCTCCATCAACTTGGGCATCAGGAATACAACAATTAGCATGAATCCCACCATCAGACCCATAGGACTTTTCACAACAGACATTATGTTGAAAGGTTCTCGAACCTATAATACAAAGAGATTGAGTTATAATGTGAGATCGAGAAGATAAAAAATCTACTACCTATTGTCCTGGTCCAAGAAAAGGAAAAAAGGAGGAGGTTATGCTGAACCAACCTCATAATACTCCTCATCCCTTAAAGGCTCCAAAACAAGCTCACTCAATGTCCGCCTGTTCTCTGTTAGGGCTGCCTGAACCTTACCTGGGTTTCTGGCACTAACATCAACTCGAACCTAAGGAATTAATAGAGAATGAAAAAGAAAAATGAGTCACATGAAACCAGATCTGTCGAAAAGCTGAGAGAGCTAATGGAAGAAAAAGAAAAAACCCACAGGAGAAAATAAATAGCCCAATGCAGCCACTTCAATCAGATGAGTTCCTGCTGGCACGTTGTAGCTTTAAGAACTTAAGTTAAGGAATTACAGTGAACCTCAGAAACAATTTACTCGAGACCTGTTTGTAAATAAATTGTAAGGCCAATTTTTTTAGCTTGACAGTTACCTCCTTCAAAATAATAATAACGCTAACCACCGGATACAATGAAAAATACAACTCCTTAACTTGAAGCATTTTCAATTATCTAGAAACATATAAAGGATACAATGAAAAATATCCATCAGGCCTCAAGAAAGTAACACTTTGGCCACCATTAAGTATGACTTTAATGTTCGATATTTTTCCAGGAAGTCCATACCCTTTAAGCCCATTGCCTGCGAAAAGCTCAACAGGACGCATTAGCTCAATATAACCACAATCATCTAAACATAGAATCTCAAGCAAATATAACATTCATTCTGAATATCATCAAGTCATAATGATAATCTTCCTAACACTAACCTGTATTAAAGATAGATTTTTCTAAAATACTAGTCACCCCTAGGGATTCAATATGGACAAAAGTAGGAAGAAATGCTAAAGGAACATCAGTACATGCCTCAGAGTGAAGAACACAAATGCTACACATCTGTCTGCATAATTCACTATTCTCATAACATGAAACATAGCTGTGTTGCCTCTCCTCCAAAAGAAGATATTTATGAGGAATCTACAAATTAGTAAGGTGGGGGTCTGCAATTCCTTTTCCCTCATTTCAAATCCATGTTAATCAAACTACCCAGATGAAGATAGTATATTCCAGAATTATCAAAGCAGCATCACTAGTTTAATGTGGATACATTGAGTCCATGGTGGAGGGAAATAATTATATTAAGGATGAAGTGGATAATCTTGCTGAGTCCAATGTCATGCTGCAGTTCCTTGGCCCATAACTTATACCTTAACCTTCTACGAAACCCTAAAAGTAAGGACTTTTCCACTTCTATGGCAGATGCAGAATGATTCAGTGTAATTTAGCTAACTTCTAAGGGAGGAGATTCGCATTAATTATCAGTGTTGACCAACCTTCCTACCTATTTCCTTTTTCTTAGTGAAAGCTCAGTTTTCTAATTTAAAAAATGTACCTATCTATTTCCGCAATATCTCAAAAGAAATCAAAGATTTTTTCTTTGTTTCATTTCGATGGGGGGCTTGATAGAACATTGGAAGAATTCACCTTGTGAGGTGAAGCAGGATTACTACTTCTTTGGAGGGTGGATTGTTCTTGGCATATTAATATCAGGAACATCTCCAACAGTTATGCTTTCCCGGGGGTAGAGTTCCTTGTGAAAGCAGCGTGATAAAAATCGGTATTGCCTTTATTTTGTGTTCCCTCACAATTACTGGTATAACGATCTTAGTCAGAAATCCTTCCAAATGAAAAGGCCAAAGTTCACTGGGGGTGGAAGATTTCATTAGATAGAAATCTGTGAGTTTTTTTTCGAGGGGTTGATAAGAAATTGGTCAGTTGTAAGATATTATTTCTTCCATTGCCACACTACAAAGTGCTTCTGGTAATTATTCTTCCTTATTTACCAATGTCAATTGGAGACCCTTTTTTCAATCCCCCTTAGATTAGGTTAAGATATCTACTCTCCACACTTCCTATTCTGTAATTCTTGTTTTCCATAAAATAAAATAAAATAAAATAAAAACATTCAGGAATTGTAGAATAAGAAAAAGAAGAAACATACTCGGAATCTTCACCCGACCATAGATGGTGAATCCATCGCCGGACCTGCGAAACGCAACAATGAATAGAGATAATAACGAACGTATACTAATTGGACAGAATCATGGATCATTTATTTCTATCTTCATCAATTCATATTCCTGATGATTCGAGGAAAAACAAATTCAGAGTGAATCAAAGACAAAGAACTGAGACCTACCCAGTGGAAATCGCATGAGACGGAGATAACAGAGAGAAGAATAACTGGAGTGAAAGAAAGAGAATGAAAACTTGAGATCGCATTTTCGAGGATTCAGCTATGGCGGACGCTTCGGAAGAGGGAAGATCTCGGTCCTCGCGGTTCTTCCAAGTAGAAAGAATGGACGGAGGACTGATTTTACTCTCTTTGCCTCTCTCGAGATCCCATCTCAATTTATTTTCCAATCGTAAATTATTTTTTTTATTTTTCTTGCTTAAAGTAATATTTATTTTTAATTCAACATAACATGTTGGATTTTAATTAATATTTATTACAAATATTTATTACTATATTTTTATTGAAGTGATGAATTAATCTACCTAGTAAACACCGTGATAGTTTAGTAATAATGGTTGCACTCTTTTTTCGAAGGTTTGAATCTTCCACCATACATGTTCCTGAACTTAAACCAAACACATAAAAAAAAAATCTCTCTAAAAAAGAAAATTTAGTCTCAATCATTTTTTCTTTTTTGTAACGATTAACTTGAGTATATTATAATTTAAATTTTGTGACTAATAATTTTATATATATATATATATATAATGGTGGAATCTAGATGGCTACAAGTTATTTATAACATTAAACCTCATTTTATATATATATATATATTAATTATAAACTAAATTATTAACAGTTATTTTATTTTAAGTATAGAGACTTCTTTTCAAAAAAAAAAAAAAAATTAAGTATAGAGACTGCATGTATAATTTAACTTCATTTTCCTGAATTTTGTAATTTAAAATAGATATTTAGATAATGATTAAAAAAAAAAATTCAAATTTTGTCAACTGAATGCATTATACGTGTCAGTATTAGAAGTTCGAATCTCATTCTTGTTTTCAATTAAGTATTTGGTAACGAAACTATATATATTTCTTCTTTTTTTTTTTACCAAATGCAACTATATATATATATTTTGCTAAAAAAGGTAAAAACAAGAAAAAGAAACAAATAGTTGCTTAAACACTTGGTTTTTACTCTATTAAGTAGAAAATAAAGAACTTACAACGTGAAATTAAAAACAAAGAAACTTAAATATCACAAAATAGACTCTAAAAATCTTCCGTCTACTTTTTAGTTTGATACTCAATCCATAGTACCCTTTTATTTTATAACAATCTAATTTACTTTTTAGTTTCATCACTCGCATCCCCTTTGTTGCCATCAGCAAGTGGACCTCTTCTTCTAGCACTATGACAAACGAGGTCTATGCACGGTTAAGAGTGATTACAAACTGGCGCAAGCATCAGCTTATGAAGCCTCTTCTTCTTCAAACCACGATTCGAAGGAAATGTGAAAGACATTTTGGGGCTTGGTAATCCCTCAAAAGATAAAGATTTTGATTGAGAAGTCGGATTGCCCTTCTTGCAGGAGTGCTCCTGAATCTGACCTCCCTGTTTTCTGGCAATGCAAGAGAAGTAGGAAAAAATTGGAAAAAATGGTCTTCTAACTCTAAGTTGTTCGGTTTAATTTTTGTTGATGTTGCTTCTCTTTTTTGCAGGGTCGTTCAAGTTTTTGACCATGATGAGCTTCGATTTTTCGTGCTTATAGCTTTTGGACACCACAACTTCACCGTCACGGATCTGGTGGCTTGGGTTTTGAACTTGATGGAGGAGTTGGATGCGAGGAAGCCTGAATCCTTGGACACGCCACCAATCGGACATGCGGCCATTGGAGCTCGGTCCAACGCTCCCCCTCTTCGTTCGACGTCCGAAAACGACCACACTGTCCCCAAGAATGTGATCCCCACCCATGACCCACCCAGGTGCCAACCTCCAGCTTTGAGCTATTATAAGCTCAATGTCAACGTCGCTATCATCAGGCATGAGGTGGGGGGGTTAGGTGCGATTGTCTGAAACTCCGGAGTGGAGTCGATATTAGCCATGGAATCCTACCTTGCTATGGATGTTCCTGCTGAAACAGTTGAGGCAATGGCCTTGTTCGAGGGGTGTCTAAGGCTATTGAAATAAGTCTTCACCCCCTTTGGGTGGAAACTTATTCAGAAGCTCCGTACCAAGAAGACTCAAATTATAAATGAAATTCAGGCTTTCGTTGATGGTTTTCTTTCCTTCCAACGAAGCGGTCACATTCAAGGCTTCTTGAACATACTTCGATCTTGCAACTCTGTTGTCAACGATCTAAATTGCCCATCTAATTTGAAGAAAAAAAAACAGCTAGTGCAAACAAATTGAACATTTGACATAACAAATGCATCAAAGTGCAAATATCAGTCAGTTAGTGGTAAACAGTTGCAGAAAAAGAAAATAGACAAAAATAATTACTTAAATTTTCATTTGAACCAAAGAAACATTCTTATTACATCAAGGGCTCAATATCCAAATACGACCCAAACCAACCTCACTTTCGACTTTAATTTACATAACCAGTGGTAAAAGACAAGTAGAATTCAGTCATCTGTGGTTTATGCAAATGGTGTTTCTTTACCCAAAATTGCAGATTTTACAAGTTTCAATCAAAATTTACATTGCAATTCAATTGATGAAGGAGAGAGAATAGAATATCCTCATGAAAGAATTTTACTTTGCCATGTTAAGAATGCCAAAATGAAGATTATCATCAAATGCTACAAGCCCAGCTTCTTTGAGAACCATTCTGAAAGATTAGCAATTACAAATCCTGCAAACACCTGCAAGCCACAACCAAAAGTATACAATAACCCATCTCCACAAAATGACGACTCGAGATATCGGTACAAAAGATACCAATCCCTACCGTTTGAAGATTTAATTGTAACAATTATTTTAGTTCGAGTGATTCGTGTATTTTATATGACCGGATTGCAAAGGTTTCTTTAAGTTTATTGTGGTGGTGTTTTCAATTTTACTAAAAGTAATAAAGACATCATGACATAGCTCAAATACAGTTATTTTATATAACTTGAGGCTCTTTGACGTGTACAGATATGCTAATCTATTGGTACTTCTATGGTCAGAATCACAAAAGTAGTTAGTTACCTGAGTCGAGCCAAGCATGTAAACCGCTGAGTAGTGACGGCCATGGATAAACATGTCAGCCAACATGGCAAGCGGAATAGTGAGCGACATGCCCAACGTTGCTACCAGTGGCGTAGTCCATACGACGCAGAGTGCCCTGGATACAAAAGAAAAGGTCCAGTTTAGCAGTGATTGTCACAAGTGAATAGAACACTTCGCTAGGCTTAACTCGATTTGACATACCAGAAGTAATCGGAGAGTACACTTCCGATAAATCCATTAGCGAGAACTACTTCTTCTATCCTAAGAGAGTGAGGAACCGAAAACTTGGGTTCTATTCCCAAGGCTGTCAATGGCCAAACTGAAACAAAATTGAAATAAGAAAAAAGAAATGAACAAAGGAGCCTCAATTGAACACATTGTCTCAAATCAGATTGTTTTAATTATCAAATGATTAGTCCGTAGAAATTTCAAAGATACAATGCTCGACCCAGCCATTCATCGTTCACTGAAAGAGCTGTCTCAAAACTCAAAAGTTTGAAATGCTAAGTTTTTTTTTTTAAATAAGAAAAAGTAATCATTCATTGATATAATGAAATAAAAAAAGGACAAACTCTATCTAATAGTTACAAAAAACATCTTCAATTTGTAATAAGAGAAGATAAACTAATCACAAAAAGGATAATCAATTTACACCAATTGAAATGTTAAGCTTCAATGTCAATCCATTTTCTATATGCATAAATCATATGGGCGCAAAGAAACTTCAACTGAATACACACCCAGCATAAATGGTCTAATTTGAAGTGGGCTATACACCATTCTAAATCATTTGTAGTGGCAATTGGGTTATATAGTTTTGTTTAAATTACATGTTTAATCCCTGAACTTTCAAGTTTGGGTCTAAAAATCCCTCAATTTTAAAAAGTGTCTAACAAGACCCTGAAGTTTCAATTTTATGCCTAATAGATTCCTCAAAAATTCGAAATTTTAAAACATTAATTGATCTATTAGATATAAAATTGAATTTTGTGTCTAGTAGATATGCAAATTTTAGAAAATATTGATTTTTTCATAACCTATTAGACACAAAATTGAAAATTCAAGGGGCTATTAGACATTTTTTAAAGTTTAGAGACCAAATAGACACAAACATGATAGTTCAGAGACTAAACTTGTAATTTAACCTATATTTTTTTGCTAATTTGTCCAAAAGTATCTTTCACATAGAGACCACCTGTTTATATAAGAACTCTTCTGCACAGATAAACAGTCAAAGATAGGATTAACTAATCACAACTAGACTAAATTAACCGATCTGCCAGCTACCGACCGAAAACAAGCTTCATACCACCCAACGTAGGACGCACCAGCCATGCATCTAGGTAAAATGAAAAACTTCTAATGCAAAGAGTAAGACTAAATCCCAATCTCATGAGCCACTACTTAGAGAATGCTAAAGGAATCTTTCCAAATCCAATCCCACAAAATCCAATTTTGCTATCTTATGTAGCATAGTGAAAGAAGCAAGTGAAATGAGAACATGGCATAAATTTATGCACTCCATTTAATGGGTTACAGTCTTACAGATAAGAATATCAATAATCTTACTTACCTAGCCACCAAAGTGTAACAAGTGTGAAAAGACCAATGTATCCAAACAATTTTTGCACATCAACCCTCCCCCCTTCTTCACCGGCAAACTTTTTGAGAAGCACTACAGAAGAAATGAAAAAACTAGTCAAATCGATAGCTATGCCCAAATCTGAAACATAGCGAAAGGTATACACATCTATTACCAGTAAATAGCCCATATGACACAGCTGAGAGTAAGCCAAAAAGATCTCCAATGAGAGAGTGTTCATTTCTGCACCAGAAATATTAACTATCAGGGATGACAAAAATTCCTTACATAGCAAGGCTAACACATTCATTACAAATGAGATATCGGGATTTATCGATAACTCAGGCTGTCACTTGACCAGTTGACCCCACTACCAAGGTCTTTATTGTAGATAAGATTTGTCGGTTTAGCAATGGTATGGTTATAAGGATGGAATAATTTTTTTTAGTAAAAGCATACAAAATTTTAAATGCTCGTGTTTTACCATTGATTTTCCATGCAATAGTGATAATATAAAGGTTCATATATAATTTGCCACCCCAGCTTGACTAACAAAGGAAGATATTATATCACTAAACCATAGATGAAAATATATTTCAAGCCAATAACAATTTTGAATGATAAGACAAAATTAAATGTGACTCAAAAGAAACAGTGACACATACTCAGTAGCAGTTAGTTGTGACTCATCAGCAGCCCAAGTTTTACCAAGAGTTGTCATAACAACACCAGCCATACTGACAAAGACAGCAACGACTTTGATCATATTTAATGAATCTTGGCCAAGGGCAGCACCAATGAACAGAGTAAAAAGTCCAGAAGTAGAGGATAAGACTGTAGTACTGGCGACACTTGTCCGTGCAAGTGCAGCATTTGACAGATACTGCAAAAAAAGAAAGTGTTAGGAACTACTATGGAAGGCTCATATTGTGATTGCAGAGATCTATGCATTGCAGACGGGTGATGACAGAGATTTGCACTTTAAGGATGCAAATGCAAGAAACATAAAGACCCTTTTTCCATGTCAACTTGAGATTTCCCAATTAATATTCCAACTACATCCAGTTTTCCTCAAACCATGCACTAGTGAGTACAATCTTCCCACTTTGAACCATCAACCATGCTAAGAGAATAGTACCTAAAAAAAGCAACTGTCATGAACACATTTACTCAAAGCCTGAAGATACATCTGGTACCAAAGTGTGCACGTCTCGGTGGCATTCAGCACAAGGAGACATCACATAATGCTATAGGAATTGAACACCAAACAAGTTGATTATCTTTTATCAGTGGCAAAGAACAAGACCCCCATAATTCTATAATGGCCAATGGGATTGAGAACATTTCATTTGTGGGGAGAATATAAAAAATCTAACTAGCAAATTAGACACCCAACAATTACATTTACGAGAGTTCTCGCAAAAATTAAAAAGATTTGCCCATGTTCGTGCAAAATTTAAACACTCGACACCATATCTGAATATAAACATAAATATGCTTAAGAAGTTTTTTAATCGACTAAAACGCTTCAAGACACTTTCAAAAGGTTAATAGTCTGCTTAAGGCTCCAACCATTCAATTGGACAATAGTCCACTGAACCAAATAAAAAAGGCAAAGATGCATGTTAACTTGCCTCGGTTACAAACCAGATGGGGGCAATGTAAAATCCATATGCAGCAATTTCCTTGTTAGTAAGCTCTTTCTCTTTTTTCAATATAAATGGTTCATCTTTGTTTCTAGGAACCAGGGGGCTTTCTTCAGCATGAGTTGAAAAATCAGCATCACTGTCTTTTCTAGTGAAACTCCCCTCAAGTTCCACATCCAAGTTTGTCTCCGCTCCAATGTGTTTTAGAGCACAAATCTCACTGGAGCTTTCTGCATTTTTACCACTTTTAGAAGAGTGGTTTTTTACCAAATTATAAAACCAATCCTTAAGGAATGCTATTGGGAGGTAAACTACCATGAGAGAAGCTCCGAGATATGTTATGGCAAAAGGCTGCTTATAAGCAGTAAAAATGTCCTGCAAAGAAAGGGATGCAAAAAAATAAGAAGACAAACTAAAATAAAGCCTTGATCCTAACTTGCATAATAGCAAACTTTGATCAAATTTTAGAAACATTGGAAGGCGTCGTGTATTCTAAACAAATGTAACCATTGAAACACTTGTGAACTATCAGTAGGGTTAAAAAACACTAATGAACTATTCAAAATAACCATATAAGATTACTCCTTCAAAAAGAAAAACTCCACCGACTATCATTTAACAGCTTTGAAATGGAAGGCCTAGTAGAAAAATATTAAGACCTGTATAATGTCCTAATTCCTAGATCTCTAAACCAGGTCTCAACTAATCTTTGAAAACACGTCGAACTCTCTTAGCTACAAGAAATTAGTTTCACTAACTAAGATAATTCTACCCTTGCAACCAAAATCCCAAGACTCCTAGCTCGAATTCAATCCAAATCCTTCTGCAAATAAGCTCTAAACACTTCAAAAAAACAGAATTCCAAATAGAAAATGCAGAACAAAGTTCCAAGCTAAGAAGCAAAATAGCAAGTACATTTCAAATAAAACCTGCCCACCATTACAAAATCCCAAATGGGGGACTGGAAGTTGGCAATGAATGAAGCTCAAGATCTTGCAGTTTAAACTCTCGAGTAGAAAAACAAAAGGAAAAAGGGAAGAAACACAAACCTGGGTCACTTCGGCTGAGGTTACCCATATAATCACAACAGTCCCTATGAGGAACAAACCAGCCTTATACCTCCAACTCATCACGAAAAACGCAAAACCCAGATAGAAAATTACAAAATTCGAAATGGGATCTGCGTTTCTCGCAGATCTCCGAGCTCTGGCTTCAAAATGGGTGATTTTCAATGGGAAAATGTGAAAGTGAACGGATCTTGGAAAGGGAAAAGTGTAGGGGTTGGTTGGTGAGAAAGAACAATGGTGAATTGAGGTTGTAATGGGTGGATTGTTAAGATTAAATTAGAGAAAAGAAACGCAGAGAGAGAAATGAAGAAGAAGAAGATTTGATTTGATTTAGAATTTAAGTTATCGGTGGTTACTTCCCGTCTATCCCTCTCTTCGCTCGCCGTCCCTCCAACTTGTCCCGTTTTTTAATTGCAAATTCGTCAGAACCCAAAAACCGATCATCATTCAATTCCGCGTTTCTCGCCCTTCTCTTTTCATTTAACTTTCTATTTCTATTATTCTCAACAAAAAATTATCTCATCTTTTAATATAAGCCTAAATAATACTTTTTAATCTCACTACTGTTTAATACGACTTTAACGTTGTTTTTTTTAAGTTGTCCAAAAAAAAAAAAAAAAAATGGTCTTTAACGTTTTTTTTTTTTTTTTTCGAATGTATTTAATTAATAGGGATGAATTGAAACTATGATCTTTTAGTCAAAGCCACAATTTTATGTCAATTGAGTTATGTTTGATTTGGTTGCAAACATCATTTTATACTTTCAAACTTTTGAGAAATCAAACTAATATCTCCCGTGAGATCTCGTCCTTTTCTAGCTTGATTCTTTGTTCTGTAAGGATGGTTTGGATACTTATTTTTGGGAGGATAAGTGGGTGGGGATTGTCCCCTCTACTCTTTGTTTCCTAGACTTTATCATTTGTTTTCCTTGAAAAATCAGTCTGTTGCGGTTATTTTTAATCAGTCAGATAGTTCTCCTTCTTTCTCTTTCGACTTTCGCGCGTCGAGCTTTATCCAATAGGGAAACGACGAATGTTTTTGCTCTTCTGGCTCTTATTGGGGGGTTACTCTTAGTCCGGGTAGGAAGGATGTGCGTCTTTGGATCCCTAACCCCAGTGAGGATTTTTCGTGCAGCTCTCTCTTTCATAGCCTTCCTCATCCTTCTTCGGTTAGCGAGTTAGTCTTTTCTTCTCTTTGGAAGGTGAAAGTCTCAAACAAGATTCAGTTTTTTTGTGTGGTTGGTCGTTCACGAAAGAGTTAACACTTTAGACCGCGTCTTGAAAAATAACTTTTCGCTGGTTGGTCCCTTCTGCTGTATTCTTTGTCGGAGAGCGAAGGAAAACCTGGATCATTTATTGTGGAGTTGTGAGTTTGCTCAGGATGTGTGGAACCTCTTCTTTGAGGTGTTTGGCATTCAGTTTGCTAGGCACATGTGCCTCAGGGAGATGATCGAGGAGTTCCTTCTCCATCCGCTTTTTCGAGAGAAATGAAAGTTCTTGTGGCAAGCTGGGATCTGCGCGGTTTGATGGGGTTTATGGGGAGAAAGAAACAATAGAACCGTTAGAGGTTCGAAAAGGGAGCCTAGTGTTATTTGCTCTCTTATTATATTCCAAGTTTCTTTATGGGCGTCGGTGACCAAACTTTTTTGTAATTATTTTATACGTCTCTTATTACTTGACTCGACCCCCTTTTTATGAGGGGCCTCCTTTTAGTTTTTATTTTTTTTAACGCCCTTGTATTCTTCCATTTTTTCTCAATAAAAGTTGGGTACCTTATGAAAAAAAAAACTATATTTTTGTATCAATTACAACTCTCAACTTAACTGAATCAATTTACACAATATATTTTGTTTGAACAAAAATTTAAAAAAATATACAAGTTGTTATTCTGAACTAATTTTCTTGCAAATATCTTAAAAAATTAAATAAAAAATAAGTTGTTATTTCATAAGGTTGGTTGCATAAATAGCGATCAAGCCAAAATAAGATTTTTTATATTAATAATATACTGTAAATAACTTATTATAGAAATAGGGTAGTTTTGAAAGTATTTACAAAATTAGGGTACCTAAATCGTGTACCATGGACATGATTTTCATAAATCGTGTCCATGGTACACAATTTAGGGAGTAACTCGTGTCCATGGTACACGATTTAAGGAGTAACTCGTGTACCATGGACACGATTTACATGACGTGTCAACTTAAGTTGTGTAATATGTACACGAGTTACCCCTAAGTCGTGTACTATGGACACGAGTTACCCCTAAGTCGTGTACTATGGACACGAGTTACATGTGACGTGGCAGATCATAACTCGTGTCCATGGTACACGAGTTACCCCTAAATCGTGTACCATGGATACGAGTTACTCTGAAATCGTGTCCATGGTACACGATTTAGGTATTCTATTTTTGTAAATACTTTGAAAACTATCCTATTTTTGTAATAATTTATTTAAAAAACAAAAAATCTCCCAAAATAAGAACAAACATAGCAAAATATAAAATATTTTACAAATATGTCAAAAAAATCAGTGATGATCATTAAATAGACTGTTATCAGTTGTAACTATTCATAAAATGACTATCACTAATAGACTGTTATCAAAGATAGTGATTGACAAAATTTTATAAAAAACAAAATTGTTTCAATAGCTATCAATGATAGTTATTGATATGTTATCATGACTATCACTTAAAATTGTCATATTTAAAAAATAAAAATAAAAAATATTATATTTGAAAAAAAAATTAAAAGTGTTATATGTGTGTTTGATGACATAAAATTCAAGAAAATACTTCCTCAAAAAAAAATATATATATATATATATATATATATCAAGAAAATACTTTTAAATATTTAAATTGTGACCTGTGATCTCAAACTTCCCTACTTTTTCATTGTTTTGTTATGATATTTTTATCTTAAAACAAGATATATTTGAGGGGCCAACGTGCTATTATAAAGATTCCATCAAAATTTAAACAATATGGTCAATAATGAGAATTGATAAGTGCGCTGTGCACCCAAATATCCCAGCTAATTATGCATTTTATATAATTGGGTTTACAATTTAATAATAATAATTTTATTACATAAATCGTAAAAAGTTGAGGGTAGTTGCATATTTTGCATTGTATATTATTTCACAACTAATCATTAATTTAATTCAGTTAATGGCACATATAATTATATTATATTCACTATTATATAAGTTTTTTTTCTCCGATCATCTTGAAAATTATGTGAATCTACTGAATTATAATTATTTGGACCAATATTATATAAGTTAATTGCCAAATCATAACTTCTACAAAAAAATATAAAAAAATTACTTTTAAAAATACATGTTTACATTAAATAAGTATATCAAAAAATTACTGCATATCAATTAAATTATTTTTAAAACAATAGAAAAAAAATATATTTATGTTAAGTCCAATGTACGTATAAAAAAAAAAAAAAACAATTATACCATTTATATCAATATTTAATCTAATTAAAAACAAAATGAGGAGTGCATGCCCCCTTTCCCTCGGATCCGCCCATGACTAGGAGATCATATTATAAACATAATTAATAAATCATTATAACTCGAATGATAATATTTTGGATTTTTTTACTTGTATTTCCGTTTAAAGTTTATCATCTCAGTCCATTTATTTATTTACATTGTATATTAGATTAGTGTTATATCATTATCTCATCCTTTGAAAAACAAAAAAAAAAACAAAAAAATATTATCTCAACATATTTAAATAATCTACTCCAACAATTAACTTTAATATAAAAAAAAAAACATATATATTGAAGTGATTAGAAGTTTGAATCTTTCTCCAACATCGTATTAAACTAAAAATATATATATACTTATTTAAAAAAAAAAAAAAAAAAATTAGGATATGATGACGATATATATCTTTCTAAATGAGAGAATTAGTTCCATTTTGGTCCAATTTGAGTATTTTCAACCTTTGGACAAATAGAAAAAAAAAAAAAAAAATTAGTGTGACTAATAAAAAAAAAATAGATAATTAGTGATAACTTGATAAGCTTTTCGACTGAAGTGATAATTATAATTTAAAAAATTATATATGATTATTTTATGTCCCAAATTTTAAAATTTAAGATTTTCTCTAAGTTATTTTTCCTCCTTTTTCTTTAAGTATTGGAAGAATATGAAGGAATAATTTGATCATAGTTTTTATGAAACATCTCTTGCATTGTTCGTCATTTTGAACATAAATGAAAATGAGTCCTAATTTAAGGTTGCACATATTTTAAATTGCTCATAATTTAAAGGTAGTCTATTTGACTCTTCTCATTTTTGTTAAATCAATATGTGCACAATATAATATAATATAAATTATATAATATTATACTAAATTTATAACATGTTTGTAAATTAATTGATAATAGTTGAGAGAGATTCAACCTAATATTTAGTAGTTAACTACAAACTATTTTATGCTTTATAAATATATTATCAAACACATTTTAAACAATAGTTTAAATTATGATTCAATTTCGAAATCTCCTATTAAATGTGTATTTAAAAATACTTCAAATGTGAAATATAATTGTGTTTTTCATTGAATATTTGTTTTCATATCACTAACCAAACAGGTCTTGAATGTACAACAATGTAGAGTATGAAAATTTGAACATCCAACCAACCTCAACATAATAAGTAGATGGCAATTACTGTTTTGTCATTTTCTCCACTAAATTTACCATAAATATTCATACGATAAACAAAAACAAAAACATTTTAAACGGTAGGGATATACGCTAAATTAAATAAAAATATGAATATATATCAATTCAACGTTTTGCAAACAATAAAACTATAAACTCATACAACTTTATAGATACTATCTCATCCAATTTGAAAATTTAAATCTCCATACTTCATTTATTGTAATAAAAAAAAAACAATTTAAAAAAATCCCATATAATGGAACCTACCGTTTGGAAGACATCCGACCGGTCGACCGACACCGTTTTGCCATCGCATTCGCGGTCGTAGTTATAGGCTAGCCGGTCACCATCGTTATCGCTGCCCGGCTGCCCCAATAACTCATCGTATTTTTTAAAATGTGAACGCCGTGATATTTCTTCACGCGCCCGCAATTTCCCTCGTTCGATCCTTACAAAATCCAACGGCCGGGAATTACCAAAAATTTCCCGGGAGATTTGAAGCCAGAACCAATTGCAGAATTCCACGTGGCAATCATGCTGTCGTCCGACGTGGCAAACTCGGAAAATCGGAAGCCCAAGAAACGATATTAACGAACAAATCCATTCTTCTTCTTCTTCACCCAACCAAAACCCTAGACTGATTGCTTCTGTCGATAATTTTACTTTATTTTTCCATAGTATTTTCTATTTCAACCTGCAGCCTGCAGGGGACGAAAATGCTCCCAAGCCTTCATTGTTTAAGTTTGGTAATTTTTGTACTCATGCACGAATTCCCTCCATGTTTAGTCAATCAAGTTTTGCTAATTCATCTTTGGTTCAAAAAATTAGTCAACTTTAATGAATGTAATTTGTAACAATTGAGTCTTCGTGCTTTTGAATTTGTAAGAACGTAGTCTCTAAACTTTGGTATGTAACAATTTAGTCCATCTTCTTTTAAAATTTTAACGGGCATAAAAAAAATTCTTTAAAATTAAATGTCAATTTTGATCGTGTGAAGATTTAATCTTTATATCTTATAAAACACGTGCTTAGTTAGTTTATTGATCTACATATGTAATAAATTTCATTAAATCTTAACGATATTTTTAAGGATAAAGACTAGATTATTACACACTCAAGTTTAGAGACTAAATATATTTACAAACTAACGTTTTAAAGACCAAATTGTTACTTTCATTCAAATTTAGAGATCAAAAGTGAAACATCATTTTATTTGTATTTTTTTTTATATATTTTTTAATTCTCTTTTCTAAAATCAAGATAAACATAGCTCAACAATAATTGACATGTACCTCTCAAGAAGTCGGAAGCTCAATCCTTATATCCTTGTATTTATTGTACTAAAAATAACAATTGCGGGATGGAGATTAGATGAAATAAACTCATGTGAAGTTTGATAAATTTGCATGTGCATCTTTTAATATTACAACTTCGTAAAATGGTGAAATTTAAAACTTACTTACATTTGACAACACTTATATTGTTGATTTTTTTTTTATTGCAAGTTTGGCGTCGGAGCGTTCATGATGAGTGGGCATGAGCGACAAAATTGATGACGGAATAAAATTTTCAAACCCCATAACATTTATAATGGTTTAAAGTGCAAGGTGATGAAATTAAAAGTTGAAGCTAAAAATTGATTACATGTTGACTATATGAAGTAAAAAAAATGATTTTATTTCTTTTCTCACTTCCTTTTAATAGCATTATCCAATATAATTTAAAATTTTATAGGTTAAACTACAAGTTTAATCTTTAAACTTTAAATTTTGTGTCAAAGTTCACATGACTTTAAAAAATGTCTAATAAATCTAGATAAATCTAAAATTGTTAAAAATTAATTAATTTGTTAAATATATATTTAAATTTGATGTCTAATAACCTAAAATTTTAATTTTATGTTTAGTTTCGTAAATTTTTTAAAAATTGAAGAAAAAAAAAATAAAAATGACATGGACCCGAAAGAAGGAGGAAATCATTGGGCGCGTTCACGTGGCACAGATACACAACGATTAACGTGAAAACCAAGTATCACAAAAGCTCGTGTGAAGAATGAAAATCCGATCCAAAGAAAAGAACCAATTCGTCTTCTTCTTCTTCTTCTTTCTTTCGTCGTCAAAATTCCGATCATGGAACAAATCTTCACTCTCACATTCTCCTCTTCCGCCATTTCTCCATTGCCATTCTGTCCGGAGACGCCGTTCGCCGTCGCATACCCTACCTATTAGCTTACTTCTTCTGTTTCGTTTGCCTTTGGTTTTCTCAGGTCTCTCTCCGAATCTCCTCTCATGTCGTTCTTTTCCGGTATCTTCCTCGGCGTTGTTGTCGGAGTCGTACTGGTTGTCGCTCTTGCTCGCGTCGGGAATATTCGCGCCAAAAAACGCGCCGATTTGGTATCTCTCTTCGTTCCGCTTTGCCTTTCGTTCAATGTAATGCTCTGTTATTATATACTTCTTATTTCTTCGCGATTTAGGCTACGACTATTGCTGCATTCGCAAGGATGACGGCGCAGGATTCGAGAAAAATCCTTCCGAAGGACTTGTATCCGTCCTGGGTTGTATTTACGCAGCGACAAAAGGTCGGTTCGTTTTTCTCTCTCTTTTTTTATTCTTTCCAATGCTTCTTCAATTTACATTCATTAATTAGAAGATCTCGTTGGAAAATAGTGTCTGGATATGCTGGCGATGGATTAATTTCAGGATTTCGAGTTATAATTTCTTTGTAATTTGCAGTTAAATTGGCTCAATCTTCAGCTCGATAAAATCTGGCCATTTGTTGACGCGGTAATCGAAATCTGCACTACTTCTCTTATGCCTTAACTCATTAGAATATAGTTTTCATCCTGGAGTCGATTCGTCTTTTTTCCTTCTGTTATTATCTTCTGGCATTCTATGGAATGGCGATTTCTGTAGGCAGCATCGGAGCTGATAAGGAGCAATGTGGAGCCGATTCTTGAACAATTTCGACCGGCTGTATTATCTTCTTTGAAGTTCTCAAAGTTAACCCTTGGTACTGTCGCCCCACATTTTACAGGTAATAATTTGGTTTGATTATCAAATACTTGCAGCCATTAAACCAGATTTAGTTCTAGTTATCACGACCTTCTTAATCAAAACAATGTGAATTCACTCATACTGATGCAAGATAGGCATTCTGTTCTGTAGGAATCGCTGTACTTGAAGACGAGACAGAAACTGATGGAATAACTTTGGAGTTGGAGATGCAGTGGGATGGTAATCCAAACATTGTTCTTGACATAAAAACTAAACTCGGCCTTTCTTTACCAGTACAGGTAATAAGGAATTTCCTATTTCTGATGGTTAAGTATAGTTTAAGTGAATAAACAGACCTGTCAATCCGAGCATAGCTTATTGGATAAGATATCAATTACCATCCCAAAAGTCATTGGTTCAATCTCCCACCTCGCAATTGTTGAACTCAATTTAAGTGAATAGACTTATTATGATTTGTGAAACTGTATTGAATCACAACAAATAAACTAGTGCTTTTTTATTTGTGTAAATGGTTTTATGTACGTTTAAAAGTAGTTATGTAGCTTCTTCTCCCTCACCAATCTCTTCTCTTATTTCCTGACTTATTTATTTAGGTAAAAGATATTGCATTCACAGGGCTTTTCAGATTAATGTTCAAGCCATTGGTTGATGAGTTTCCTTGCTTTGGAGCAGTGTGTTATTCTCTGAGGAAAAAGGTAAATTGTCATCTCTATATAACAGTTGGACAAGGAGATCAAGAAAATTATATATTTCTGAAGACCCTTTATGTATAGTGCATTCGAGATTAATGCATCACAATTAATCACGTTTCTGCTGGCAGAAAAATCTTGATTTTAAACTTAAGATTGTTGGCGGAGACATATCATCTATTCCTGGGATTTCTGATGCTATTGAGGTAAATCAGACTCATTTGATCTTTCTGGCTCTTGTTGGCATACCAAATTTCTGTAGTATAAGCCAAACTGATGGACTCTTCTATGCAAGGAAACAATTCGGGATGCTCTTGAAGGTACCATAACGTGGCCGGTTCGGAACATTGTGCCCATCATAGCAGGAGATTATAGGTATGTTAAGCAACCAGAAGATGAAAAATTATTTCATGGTCCCTTATAGCATGTCTGAGAGTGATTTTGAAATGTCTAAAATCACTCCGAAACATGCCTTTAATAATTCAAAATCAATTTTGATGGTATAATTTTTTTACTTAAAAGTGTAAATCCAAACAGTAAATTAATTTTGAATTATTAAAGACATG
Source organism: Herpetospermum pedunculosum (assembly GCA_028017165.1). Lineage (NCBI taxonomy): Eukaryota > Viridiplantae > Streptophyta > Magnoliopsida > Cucurbitales > Cucurbitaceae > Herpetospermum > Herpetospermum pedunculosum. Next base: position 84,813,894 of record CM051522.1, read on the forward strand.
TTCTTGATTGATTTTGAACCTGACAAAAGTGATTTTAGCCAAAATCACTCCCAAACATGTCCTTAATTTTTAACAATGTTATGCTCATATGTGGTTTCCTTTTATTATCTATAGCGACTTAGAGGTAAAGGCTGTTGGAACATTAGAAGTGAAGCTCGTGCAGGCAAAGGAATTAACCAATAAAGACCTTATAGGAAAGTCAGATCCTTATGCTGTGGTGTTCGTACGGCCATTGAAAGAAAGAATGAAAACAAGTAAAACCATTGTAAGACAAAGTTTCTCTCTTCATTTTATTTTTTCCCTTTAATGGCTGAACTGAAATAAGTTTTTCTTCTGCTGTATCCGGTCAGAATAATCAATTAAATCCCATATGGAATGAGCACTTTGAATTCATTGTTGAAGATGCATCTACTCAGCACTTGACTATAAGAGTTTTTGACGACGAAGGAGTTCAGGCATCTGAACTAATTGGCTGTGCTCAAGTTGCATTAAAAGAACTCGAGCCTGGTAAAGTGAAGGATGTTTGGTTGAAGCTGGTCAAAGATTTGGACATCCAGAGAGATAACAAAAACAGGGGTCAGGTCAGAACTCCATGACATCAAGTTTTCACTTTCCAACTTAGGGTCGGTTCGGAATGACTTTTCAAGTGCTTAAAAACTCTTATTTAAGCACTTGAAAAGTCATTTCAAACAGACCGATTAAAAAGGAGTTATCTACTCAAGTTTTATGCGTTTACATAGGTGCATTTGGAGCTTCTTTACTATCCCTTCGGCACTGATCAGAGCCTCTATGCAAATCCATTTAACCCAGATTATGCATTGACCTCGGTGGAGAAGGCTCTAAAGACGGGTCCGAATGGCTCAGAAGATGCAGATTCTGGAAAACAAAACTCCCCAAAGAAGAGGGACGTGATTGTAAGAGGAGTGCTATCTGTGACAGTAATAGCTGCTGAAGAGTTGCCTTCCGTAGATTTCGGGGGAAAAGCCGATCCTTACGTTGTTCTTACCATGAAGAAATCCGATACCAAAGTTAAAACCAGGGTGAGATTCTCAGATTTGTATTAAAAGAAAGAAAAAAAAGAAAATATCATATTTCTCTTATCGTAAATAATTCTTCAAGTGGATTGTTCACTGTCATATTACGTAGACAAAAGGTTATCATTGTTACTATTTCCTTAGAAAATGTTTACAAGAATGAAAATTTAACTTTTTAATATTGGAATATCAAACTTCAAAACCTCATTGGATGATTTCACTAGGTTGTCTATGACACCCTGAACCCGGTCTGGAATCAAACGTTTGACTTTCTGGTGGAGGATGCATTACACGATATGCTAATGGTAGAGCTCTGGGATCATGACACTTTTGGAAAGGTAATCTTCTCCATCTCAATCATTTTAAACTGCATTAACTGTAGTGTAAACAAAAGAATTATGATACTCTCGTAGTACTAGAAGTTTTCTCAAACTGAATGATGGGCAGCCTGGGCAGCCGAAAATTCCTACTTTTCTCAATAGCAAGTGTAGTACTTTCCAACCATTAGTAATCAATTAGGAAAAGATATTGCACTTCTTGATATTATACCATATTAAATTACAACTAAATCTAACAAACTATCAATATCAAACAAATATCGTGTCTCATGCTTTGATACCATATTAAACTATAACTACTAAATCCAAAAACTTAAGGCGGGATGACAAAACCCATTGATAAACTTTTGATAAGCTTAGTTTTTCTCTGGTATTGTTCTTAGAAAATGTTGAATTTATACAACACAACTCTAACCCTAACTTCCCAAAATACATATAAATTCTAACTAGATATTAACTAAGTACTAACTAATTTCCTAATACGAAAATTCCTTAATACGGGAAGACGGTGAAAGTATATATATATATATGTGTGTGTGATGTTTTAACACTTGTTAAATAAATGTTTATACATACAGGATAAATTGGGGAGGGTGGTAATGACGCTAACAAGAGCGATATTGGAAGGGGAAGTTCAGGACTGTTATCCACTGGAAGCAGCCAAATCAGGGCGAGTTTATCTGCATCTCAAGTGGGCAGCTCAGCCAATATTCCGAGATACTTGATCAAAAACTCTCCTCTTTCTTTCTTTCTTTCTTCACCAACCGATGACCCTAAAGCTGCTGCTGAGTGCCTCCTCCTCGTCATCTTACTTAGGTACCTAATTTAATTGGTTAAAAATCTGGGAAATGGGAATTTCATCAATTCTTTCATTTGTGGGTTGTGTTAATTAGATCATTAGCCTTATATTTTTTATTGTCATTATTTTTTCATTCTTTTATTTCTTATCTAGTTTTATTCAGTGACCCAGCGGTTGATATCACGTCAACATGACCATAACTCAATGGTAATTGACATCTACTCTTCTATTAAGGTTGGAGGTTCAAATTCTCATACCCGCATTTATTGTATTAAAATATATATAAATTGAACTAGACCGAAATTTGATGAATCAAAACATCCTAATCAAATTAACACATTATTAGGCCTTTTATCTTGTTTTTTTAGTTCAACAATTGTAGGGTGGAGGATCGAACCTCCGACCTCAAAGGAAGGAGTACATGTCAATTATGGTTATGTTCACTTTATCTCTTCCTTTTTGGTTGAGTTGATTGGATATGGCATGAGGGATTCAACTATTTAAGAAAGATCTTGATTGAATTCGAATAAATTGATCTTTTATAAATCTATAGGTTGAGAATTCATCAAAAATGGTTCAACCATTATAGGTCTATTCTAATGTCAATTTCTTGTAAGACTTTGTTTTTAATATAATTTTCTAAAAAAATCTTTGAGTATTTAGATATAAAAAAATATAGAGTGGGGATTTGAAAAAGGAAATATGATAAATAGTTAGATAGACCAATGAGTTATATAATATTACAAATGACTATACACAAGCCAATGACCAACATGAGCATAATTAATCAGTATAATGTATGAAGAAATGACCATTGATCAAGAGGTTAAAAGTTTGAATGACTATACATAGACCAATGATCATGTTGCATGATTGTATCAACATTTTTTTTTAATTTTTTAGTTCATATGTGGGGTGGGAGATTTTAGCATCTGAACTTTCGATCAAGTGATAAGGTCCTAACCAATTTAACTATGATGAAGTTGACATATTAATAAAAAAAAAAAAAGGTCGGGATATTATTGGTATCAATGTGGATATGAATGGATGGTGTTAATGATATGAGTACGTATTACGACATAAATTAGATAAAATCATAATTTAAAGTTGTAGATGTATTTGAAATTTTATTCATGTGGTAGGTCCTTATCAAAGGAATACACGTGTCGTGTTGGGAGATTGTACTTTGTATCAAACCAAATGGAGTGAAGAATAGGATACTAATAAGATAAAAAAAAAAAAAAAAAAAAACAGTCTCACGAACATATTCTAATCTCATGTTCTAACATTTTATTTTCAAATTCTAATTTTTTTCTCCATTACCTAAATAATTCAACCGAATATTTTCCCCAACCCCCTTTTTAAAAGAAAGTGAAAAAGTACTTTAAGAAATTATGCACAATTTGGACAATTTTTTGTTTTGTTTTGAAATAGCACAGTTTGGATATTTAATCAAGAAAGTAAATATTCATTATATTTGTGAATAGACTCAATAATATTCGTTTTCTTTTTAATATTTGATATCAATAAAAGTATTGGTTTTTAATATATGTTCTATTTTTTTTTCCATAGTAAGATGAGATCACATTTTTGTAGACTTGAGATTGTTATTGTAGTTATATTATATGATATAAAATTACCATTTTGTTGATTCTTTTATTTCTCCTTAATTAAGTCAACATTAATTTTTAAATATATTTTTTTCGATATTTTATTTGTAAACTTTTATAACTAGTATGTGTATGTTCATTATAAATATTAACATACATGTTATGTAAATTTTGATATAATTACAACTGTATTAAATTAACATATATATATATATATATTTTGAGATCCAAAAAAATAAAATAAATAGGATACTTAAGACAGAACTTACCGTCATTCTTTATTTTTGATAGGAAGGTTAGAGCTACCTCTCTCCCATTTTCAATCAATGAGCATAACATACAATCAATTTGAAAAATTATATACATTAAAACTAGTCATCAATGAAAATCATTATTGGGTCACTATTTTGTTAATGAAGGTTAAAATGTCTTAATATGTTATGACCCGCTACGACCGACTTGATACGAGGCGCTAATGAATGTTGGAATGTATTGGGTCACTATTTTGTTAATGAATGTTGGAATATATTGGATTTTGACCCATTATGTATTAGGTCATTAGAAGAGTGTCATATATAAACTTTCTAATGACTCATGTCGTCCCCTAGTCTGTCATTGTTGTAATTCTCTTTCATCAGTAATACAATTGTTCTCTCTCTTCTACCGGTAACGTAACTAACATAACGTGAGTGAACCACGTAAATTCTGTATTGATTATCTTTTGTGCTTTTTTTTTTTTTTTTTTTTTTGTTTGATTCTAGGAACAAAACTAAGTTACTTGTGCTAGAAAGCTAATAACAATAAATCTGTTTAAAAAACGAAACTAATACCAATAAAGGACAATGTGCTAAAAAAAAACTAATAAAGGAATATATATATATATATATATATATATATTTGTCAAAATAGGATTTTTATATAGAGATCAAAATAGTATAGTCTAACGATAATTGAGACATATTCATATATATTCATATAATTAGTAAATTATTTTTTTGTGATTTAATTTTGAGAGTGTCATTTTTATTAATGATTCAAATTGGAGGTTGAACCTGCGAAAATTCAAAATTTAAAGTTAAAATTAAATAAAAAAAAATGATATTACATTTATAGCAACATATATATTTTATATTTAAAAAATAAAATCTAACCATAACATATATCATTGTGTTTGAGGAAACACACAATAATGTCACATTATACTATTTTTGTAAAATATAAAAGTGAAATTATTTACAAATATATCGTTGTATTATGTAATTTACCTAACAAAATTTGCAACAAGATAACTGTAAAATTGATTTTTTCCTCCTAAAAATAATGATCTCACAACATATTGGTGTTGATTTTTTTAATAATATTACTGTTCAAATAAGAGGTAAGAAATATTCACCACCAACTTCCAAAAATAATTCAATGAGATTTGGATGTTGATTTGAAAATTTGCATGTCCCTAGTAACTACTAAATGCAAATTCAAACTACTTATGTAATTCTTCTCTCATAAGTCATATGTTCAACTAAAGTTGTCTATTATATTGTGATCTCCTCAAATAATTTTTCATAACTGGAGCATAATTGCATTGGTTAAGATATATCTTCGACTAAAAAATCGGAGGTTAGCATTTCCACCTCATGTTATTGAACAAAAAATGCAATATACTCTGAATTGGTGGAGGGAACCCATTATGAACTTTTTTTTTTTTTAAGTGAACATAATTTAGCCGTATGTAATCATGTCTTTGAGATCAAAGGTTGAAATTCCCTCCTACTAAACAAAATTTATTTATTTTCTATATTAATATATTAGTAATGATTATTATTTTTGTTGAGTTGAACCCGAGCATCAAGCATGTGACTAGAACCAAGGATTTAAATGATGATCGAGATCTCAATGTTATAGAAAAGTCGACATAAATATCGATAAAATGTTCGTGAACATTTCTGAAAGGTTTTAAAAAATATTAAAACTAATAAATAAATATTTTATACTTTTAGATGAGTTAAAATATATTTATTATAATATTATATTCACTCTAGATTACATTTTGTTGTCAGTGTTTTTAATATTTTATGGATTTTGTATATGAAAAGTCGATTCATAGTTGTCGGTGTTTTTAATATTTTATCGATTTTGTATATGAAAAGTCGATTCATTCCTCACGTCGATGTTGAACATATGGATATGTAGAAATGTGTCCGTGGACGAAAATTTAATAGTATGAGTACAATTCAATATATATAAAATAAAATATTTTGATCCAATCCCAAATATAAACTCTTATTCTAAATGGAAAGAATAAACTGAATTACCAACTTCTTCCAGACGGCTCTCCATAGAAATGGAAGGCCTCTCCATACGCTTCGCTACTGTTGCGAAATTCTCTGTCGTTGTCGTCAATTTCTTTCAACAAATCAGTCAACTCACATATGCTCCGGTGCAGGTTACGGCCAGAATCAGAATCGGAATCGGAATCGGAATCGGAATCATATTCATCTTAACCGTCTCGGAATCTCTGTTTCTCTTTTGTTTTCTGCAATGCACCAGCTTAGTCCACTGCGACTTCTTCTATATAGCTTTTCGTCGGTGGATCATTTGTTCTTCAGTGTGCGGGAGAGCTCTAGATCAGCGCGGCGGTAATGGCGGGAAATGATTGGGTGAACAGTTACTTGGAGGCGATACTTGACGTTGGGCCTGGACTTGACGATGCCAAAGCGTCGCTTCTGCTGAGGGAGAGAGGACATTTCAGTCCTACTCGTTACTTCGTTGAGGAGGTCATCACTGGCTTCGATGAGACCGATCTCTACCGCTCTTGGATTCGAGTACGCCTCTTTGATTATTGTTCTCTTTTTGGTTGCTTATCGGAGTATATGAAGAGGTTTTTCAATGTATTTTTTCCTTCTCGTTGATTTAGGCTGCGGCTACGAGGAGTCCGCAGGAGAGGAACACGAGGCTGGAGAACATGTGCTGGCGGATTTGGAATTTGGCGCGAAAGAAGAAGCAGGTCTGCTTTCGATGTCGATTGTAATTTTAGAATATGATTTGAGTACGATACGTTACGATTTAATTGTTGCTTCGAGTGTACCAGTGTTTCTGAAAGGATAATAGGTGAAATCGGAAGTTATGTAAATCGTTCTGATGACATATTTTATAATAGATGAAATTGTTGTTCCAAAGCGAAAGTAAGAACATATTTGAGAGTCATTTTGAAATAGTTAAAATTACTTTTGTCGTATTCAAAATCACTCCGAAACATGCTTTTAATAATTAAAAATCAATTTGAGTGCATGCAAATTACGTTTAAAAGTGTAAAACCATAAATTAAATTGATTGAATGATTAAAAACATATTTCGGAGTGATTTTGAACATGATAACTGTGATTTTAGCCATTTCAAAATCACTCCGAAACATGCCCGGATCATATGGACTACCTTGAATTGAAGATATGAAGGGATAATCTTTTGAGACTGAATGGATGGAGGTTTCTTTTGCGTTGGTTATGTTGGGAAATTGATGAAATGAAACAGATTTTCTTAACCTCAATTATTTTCTTAGAAATTAGCGCATGTTGGAGAATTGGTTCCAGAATTCTGCCGGGAGCCATTCAAGAACTTATATGTTCACTAGGATATAGAAAGCAGTATCTCACCGTTGATAGTAGTTTCTTATAGAATTCAATCCCATTTATTTGCCTATTAATTTGGCCAGCTTGAAGGAGAAGAAGCTCATCGTATCGCTAAACGTCGTCTTGAACGTGAAAGAGGACGAAGAGAAGTTACTGCTGAAATGTCAGAAGATTTATCAGAAGGAGAGAAAGGAGATGTGCCCAGTGATCTTTCACTGCACAGTGATAGCATCAGAGAGAAAGTGCCTAGAGTTGGTTCTGTTGACACAATGGAAAGCTGGGCTAGTCAACACAAGGATAAGAAACTATATATTGTTTTAATAAGGCATGAACCAAAGCCTCCATTTTCCCTTTTCTCTCTACTTATCATGAAAACACTTTTTTTTTTTTTTTTGAGTTTGATACTATGCGGGTTGTGGGATTCGAACCTCTAAACTCTTGGTCGAGGGTACATGTTTTATGCCAGTTGAGCTATGCTCATGTTGGCTATCATGAAAAGATATGAAAAACATAGTAGGGAGTAAAAGAATGTAGCATTCTGTTTACATTCACAAGCTCTGTTGTGATATTCAATTCATAACAACTATATCTCTGACTTTGGTGAAGTTTTAGTTGTGTATAACAAGCAGTTTTCGTGCAGCCTTCATGGCTTGGTTCGTGGTGAAAACATGGAACTTGGACGTGATTCCGATACTGGTGGCCAGGTAATTTTGTTTCATTGAATTGTTACTCCAACATATTTTCCATGTAAATACTTCCTTGTAGTCATTGTAAAACTGTCACTGAGAATTATAAAGTGAACTGGATATAAGGAATCAGAAAGTTTTCGAAGATAAGTATCTCCCTTGGCAGAATCGTTTTGAATCAGTAAGACTTTTGGCTTCTTCTTGGTGTTATCTTTCCAATCCTTTTACTGACTTTTTTTTTTTTAGAGATTTATGTTTAAACTGGAATGTTTTTATCTCTTCATTGTAATGTTTTTTTTTCTCGCTTTCTTTCACTCATTTGTAGAGTTGGTGTCCTTTGAGCATTAGTCTCTTTTCATTATTTCGCATTAGTCTCTTTTCATTATTTCAATGAAAAATTTAGTTTTTTTGTTAAAAAAATGAACTGGGCCTTGTAAGCGATTTATGTTAGCAGGGACCTGCTGTCAAGATTCATGTGTTGTAATCATTTTTCTGGGTAATCAATTTTTTTTCTTTTATAATCAGGTGAAATATGTTGTAGAACTTGCTAGAGCCTTGGGGGCAATGCCAGGAGTATATAGGGTTGATTTACTGACTAGACAAGTTTCAGCTCCTGATGTGGATTGGAGTTATGGTGAGCCAACAGAGATGCTTAATCCAAGGAACTTTGATAATTCCAAAGATGAGCATGGGGAGAGTAGTGGGGCTTATATTATACGAGTCCCATTTGGGCCAAAGGACAAGTATATTCAAAAAGAACTTCTTTGGCCTCATATTCCGGAATTTGTTGATGGTGCTCTTAGCCATATTATCCAGATGTCCAAAGTTCTTGGTGAGCAAATCGGAGGTGGGCAACCAGTTTGGCCTGTTGCTATACATGGACATTATGCAGATGCAGGTGACTCTGCAGCTCTTCTATCTGGAACTTTAAACGTTCCATTGATATTTACTGGTCACTCACTTGGGCGAGATAAGCTCGAACAACTTCTAAAACAAGGACGTCAAACAAGGGAAGAAATAAATGAAACTTACAAAATAATGCGGAGGATAGAGGCAGAAGAGCTGTGTCTTGATGCTTCCGAAATCATTATAACTAGCACCAGGCAGGAGATTGAAGAGCAATGGCGCCTTTACGATGGTTTTGATCCAGTAATAGAGCGGAAGCTGCGAGCAAGAACAAAAAGAGGAGTCAGCTGTTATGGCAGGTTTATGCCTCGCATGATTGTGAGTAATAAAAAGTTCATCTTGTGATTCTTAATCGACATCTGAATCTTTCTGCTTCTGAAGGAAATTATTTTCATAATTCCCTTATATCTTAATAATAATGTGCAATTCTTATGTTCTAATCACGGTCATGATGATCAGGTAATTCCTCCTGGAATGGAGTTTCATCATGTTATTCTACCAGATGCTGATATGGATGGGGAAGTTGAAAAAAATGGTGATGGTCATGCTTCTTCAGACCCGCCTGTTTGGGCTGAGGTTATACTTCGTCTCTCATCAATTCTTTGTGTAATACTTTGCTAGTCAATGAACTGTGAAGAATTATTGACAATGGTAATCATGGGGACTTTAATGCAAGATTATGCGATTCTTTTCCAATCCACGGAAGCCAATGGTACTTGCACTTGCAAGGCCAGACCCAAAGAAGAATATCACTACTTTAATCAAAGCATTTGGAGAATGTCGTCCACTGAGGGAGTTTGCAAACCTGGTATTTTAATGAGTTTCCATATGCATTTGAAGTTTTGTATATGTTTTGTTAGATTAGATATAAGTCCTAAGCTTGTAGTTTATTTTCTTTTTCCTATTACAGACATTAATAATGGGAAACCGTGATGATATTGATGAAATGTCTGGCACAAATGCATCAGTTCTTCTATCGATTATTAAGCTAATCGACAAATATGACTTATACGGTCAAGTAGCGTACCCTAAACATCACAAACAGTATGATGTTCCCAACATTTATCGACTAGCAGCAAAAACAAAGGTATACTGTTAGTAATCATCTTTATTTGGAAGGTTAACTTTTATACCTCTTACTTCAAGAATATGATATGAAAAATCATATAAATATAATTAATTAGTGTTAGTGTCATTTCTTTTGTGCCTTTTTTTAACCACACATCAATATATCTCAATCAACTCTATTTCCTCTCTTTTTACAGGGTGTTTTTATCAATCCCGCATTCATTGAGCCATTTGGACTTACTTTGATTGAGGTGATTGCCTTTATATGACTTGTTCTTTCAAGTGTGCTTATAAAAAGAAAAAGTCACCATCATTTTCTTGTCTCTCTTTTTTCCCTCCTAAACAGGCAGCAGCTTATGGTTTGCCGACTGTTGCTACAAAAAATGGCGGTCCTGTTGATATTCTTCGGGTGTGTCAATTATTCTTGTGACTTTGTAATGGTTAAAAGTTCCTGATCTGGTCAGAATTTGCTGCAAATTGAGCTTCCATACTGGCTATCTAATATTGTAAATAAACTTTGTACAGGTTCTTGATAATGGTCTGCTGGTTGACCCTCATGATCAGAAGTCCATTTCTGACTCTCTTTTAAAGCTTGTTTCGGATAAGCAACTCTGGGCAAGGTGCAAACAGAATGGTCTAAAAAACATTCACCTTTTCTCATGGCCAGAGCATTGCAAAACATATCTATCTCGAATAGTCAGCTGCAAACCAAGGCAGCCACAATGGCAAGGAGATGCTGACAGATTTGAAAACTCGAGGCCAGACTCACCTGGTGATTCTTTGCGAGACATACAGGATATATCTCTGAATTTGAAGCTTTCATTTGATGGTGAGAAGAATGAAGGGATTACGACCTTGGAAAATGTTTTAGATCCTGAGGAGAATGCTGTTGATGCAAAAAGAAAGTCGGAGAATGTTATTTTGGCGTTGTCAAAGGTTCTTTTTGCTGGCCTTCAAAAGGTTGGCTCAACTCATAAAGTGGACCACAATCCTGCAACTAGTAAATATCCGGCAGTAAGAAAAAAAGCCATCTTTGTGGTTGCTGTGGATTCCAATTCATTCTTTGATTCACTTGAAGTCATGGAGTTAGTTGTAGAAGTAGTAGGGAAGGACAAGAATGCAGGGTATATTGGTTTCATATTGTCGACATCGTTGAGCATACATGAAGTGTACTCTCAAATGAACTTGAGAGGTTTCAGCCCTTCAAACTTTGATGCTTTCATCTGTAACAGCGGAAGTGAGCTCTATTATCCATCTTCAAATTCCAATGACGACCCTTCTGGGCTTCCCTTTGTGGTAGATGGGGATTATCATTCACATATTGATTACCGCTGGGGTGGAGAAGGTCTGAGAAAAACTTTGGTTCGCTGGGCTGCTTCCATCAATGAAAATCAAGGGGAAGGCCAAATTGTTTTGGAAGATGAGTCAGGATCAACTTCGCATTGTTTTGCATTTGAAGTGAGAGATCCAGCAATGGTATGTTAACATTTATTTCCTTTCCTTCTAAATAGGGTGTAATTTATATCTTTCACGTGAAAACATTTATTGAGAAACATACCTCCTTGATTCTTGGATGTGCATGCACTTGTAATTTGAACTGCACTCTCATACCATAACACACACTACCTTACCTTAACCACATAGTTAACTCCTATATAGACAACTGTTAAGGACAACAAACACTCCACATATTTTCACAATGGTATGATATTGTCCATTTTGAATGTAAGCCCTCATGACTTTACTTTTGATTTCACCCAAAAGGCCTAGTGGAGATATTGTCCCCTGTTTATAGACCAATGATCTTCCCCTTATCTAGCTAATGTGGGACTTTGGTCGCATTGCGAACAACAACTAATCTAGATACCTAATGTGCCTGCAGCCGAAGTGTCATCTTGTTCTCAAGGCGATGGAATTGGAAATGATGCTCGTTGAGCAGAAATGTCCTGAATCAAAAAAATTGGTCGCTTCTGTAGTTATCCCCAAGATTTTAGAGCTAATTAGAATTAGTTGTAGAGTCATCCTCTGTTGGGTAAAACCGATCACATGGCATGGTTGTCAATTCGTCTAAATTATATGCAGCACATGTCTTCTCTAGATGCCTAATAAATTGTTGTTTGGAAGAAGGGAAATGGGTGCTTCTTACATTTATTTTGATGATGAATAATTTAATTGCAGCTTCCTCCAGTTAAAGAGCTACGGAAATTGATGAGAATCCAGGCTCTTAGATGTCATGCTTTATATTGTCAAAATGGAAAGAAGCTGAATGTCATCCCTGTGTTGGCTTCAAGGTCCCAAGCTCTGAGGTACGGCTTCAGGAGAGGGTTTAACTTTCCTTTGCCTTGTGATTTCTGCCATTATCTTTCTGTTTTCTTTATATTGATGTTGATGAAATGTTTGTGAACCATCAGTACCATGCAGTGTCTTGGTATTTCTACCATTGTTGTATCAGATGTATATAATAATGATAGGATTTAATATCCTACGAGTTTTCTTGGTAACCAAATGTAGTAGGGTCAAGCGGTTGTCCTGTGAGATTAGTCGAGGTGCGCGCAAGTTGACCTGGACACTCATGGATATATATATATATATGATTTTTGGATCATGAACAACTTTTACACTTTCCAGGTATCTCTACCTTCGATGGGGAATGGACTTGACGAAGGTGGTGGTGTTTGTGGGAGAATGTGGGGACACAGATTATGAAGGATTGATTGGTGGAGTTCACAAAACGGTGACATTGAAGGGAATCGGTTGCAATGCTAGCAAGCTTCATGCCAACAGAAGCTATCCTATGGAACATGTTGTGCCATTCAGCAGCCAAAATGTTGTCCAAGCAGAAGGGTTTAACATCGTTGATATAAAAAATGCATTGGGGAAGCTTGGTGTTCTTGAGGCTTAGAAAGTTAAGTTCTAACTTCTAACTCAACTATAGCCTATTTAATCTCTGTGTCAAATAGTTTCTACGCTATTTTGCTACTAGGTCAATTTCTGCAGCTTTTGTTGCTGAATTAACAACTTTCGCCAGAATTTGTCATCTTCTTGAGAGATTCTTCACTCCATTATGTGAGAGTGGAAACAAGATGTTTTATGATTTGAATAATATCATGATGAATTTTTACAATTCCAATTTCTTGCCCGTTTAAGATTTTATGTTTTGACATCTCCCGGACGAAACTTGGTTGCTACATTGTTATAAAATGTCATTAATTTTTGCCTTGCAGCTTGTGACATTAATTTCAATATAGAAGTGAAGGTCTTTCACTTCTATATTGAAATTTGACAACCAATTTGTTTTTTGTTTTTGTTTTTTAAATAACTTTTTTTAATACTACTTAAAATACTTAGAAAATCTAGCTCAAATTTCAATATAGAACACGTGCATTAGGAAACAAACTATTTGTTGCAGAGCAGATTCTAGAGTTGACTTAGTTAGCTGATATCTAGCTAGTTATATTTTATTTATTTAGTTGCTTTTGTGGTATTATTGGTTATGTGTAATTTCCTGTTGGAGGCTTGTATTTTATTTGAGATATATGTAAGAAAGCAATTTTCTATTTGCACTCTATGAAGTTTGTTAGAAACTATTCTTCATTCTTTTTCCTTCCCAATTTCTAAAAGTTACCTTGGACTTTTCTTTAAAGGTCGATTACAGGAGGAAGGAATTGTTAATACATAAGCTTATTTTTTAAAACTAAAATGATTAGTTCTCTGTCGATTCTATCTATGCCGCTACAAATACAGATTAGTTGATGACTAAAACAAATTCAAACCAAACCCATAAAGAAAAGATCTTCTCGAACGTATGAACAGTAATCTTCTCTAATAAATTGAAAGGTTTAGGCTCATGGAAGCCGTCCATTACATTCAACAAATCACAATGCTGAACAAAAGAATCATTTTTTTTGCATCATTATAATGAATGTGCATGCAAATCTCTACTCCACAGCACATTTGCATCTAACACTACCCCATACTATTTACAGGCAATTCTATGTCAATATCATACACATAAGCATCTAACTCACCTTTTTTTTTTCTTTTCTTTTTTTTTTCTTTTTTCCTTTTTTTTTCTTTCCTTTTTTTTTTTCTATTTTCTGCTGCAATCTCTTTGACTTATTGCCAGGAGAAAGACAGTCAATGCCTGATGGCAATGAAGTTGTGAGAGAGGCGCTCGATCTGAGACTTGAGCATGTCACTGAAGGAAAAACGAGACCTGGTAATTTGAGGCGAGGATGGAGGGCTTATCTCGTTCTTGACTCGAAGAACAATGGGGCCAATTTCCTTCTTCATGGACTCCACCATCTCCATGTCTACATCTTTGCCTGAAATATCTTTGACATAGAATGCATTAATGGCCTTCTCTCCCTGTGTTGCTATGTCTGCTCTCACCACATTCAGCCCATTTTCCCTCAGAAGCCTCGTTATGTCTGATAGCAATCCCACCCTGTTGTTTGCAGATAACTCCAGCCTCACTCCCTGACCAAATATTGTGTTAAAAAAGACATCAACATCAATACATTTACAGTTTCATCCTGATGCTGGTGAAGACATTAAGTCTGCTCTGTAAGTCTGCATTTTTCTTTACTTTTTGGTTAACTTACAACCTTGATTCCTAAGGCCCCGTTTGATAACCATTTAGTTTTTTGTTTTTTAAAATTAAGCTTATAAACACTACTTTGACCTATGAGTTTTTTTGTTTTGTTATCTACTTTTTACCGGTGTTTTCATAATCAAAACCAAGCTTTGAAAACTAAAAAAAGTAATTTTTGTTTTTGAAATTTAGCTAGGAATTCAAATGTTTCCTTAGGAAGATGAAAACCATTGTAAAGAAATGGTGAGAAAACAAGCACAACTTTCAAAAACCAAATGGTTGTCAAACGGGGCCTAAACTTTTTAAATTTTAGGTTTGTGCCGCTCCTCTGACTGTAGTATAGAGATTTACTTTTAAAATTCAGAGACCAAACTTATAATTTAACACGACTCTTAGTTTAGGGGGATATACCTCACAAACTCGACGTTCAATGGCTGCCTCTAAGCATTTTATCACCCTTTCCTTGTCGTTCTCTGAATTCAAGGCGTACCCATTCACATGTCTGATGAAATACTCCTGCAACACAAGTTCATACCATTTCCAAAGCAATAGATTAGAAAAAAAATACTTTATACTTCTATTTTCAATTGTAATATCCTCTGAATGTGGATGGAATTTTAGATTAAAATGGTTGTAGTTAATGATACCTGAAAAGCAGCACCTCCTTCGGAGCTAATGGAAGCATGGAAAATTACATATTGCATATCAGTAAGAGTACAAACTGTGTCAAACATAAGCCTCGGTCGATCCTTGCACTCAATGCTGACAATGGAGTATCCTTTCTGATCACAGCTTTCGATACTCACCGTCGTCTTCCTCCACTCTTCATTGCTTTTGGGTCTCTTCGAAATGGCTTCGGAGGTCCAATCATAATCCTTAACCGAGAGCAAGAGCTGGTGCAGCCGCCGCTCCACATTTGTTGTTATGGTGGCTGATGTCTTCACTTCTTGTTGCAGGGTGTGCGTCCAACTCGTGATCAGAGGGGCGGTGGCCGCCCTGAGGACGGTGGCGAGATGCTCCTCAATGCTGGCCAACCGGTGAGGATCCTCAATGGGACTGTCTGTAGATTGGTCCGAAATGTAAGCAACGCAGGCCAAGTGAGCATTGTGGCTCCAAGAATGAGCTTCCACAATGTTGCAATGGAGGTCAGCCAATGCAGCGGATATCTCGGAGAATAGACCGGGACGGTCGGTGCCGGTCATTTCAATGGCCGTATGCTCACCGGAGTTATCAGATTTCAGAAGTTTGTTGGCATAGCCTCTGGTTTTGGCCGAGTTGTCAGGTCCTTTGGTTGTACCAATGGCCTGCACGTGCATGAAAAACAGCTAAATCCACTAAATGTGGATGAAGGTATGATTTAAACATAAGAAGAGTGGACTTTTACGGGCCTGCTGGATCGAGTTGATGACTTTCTGGTCGGTAAGTTTGTGGCTGTTCTCATCTTTCACATGAAAAACTGCAGAGAGAAGAAAAAAAACAGTACCCCATATTAAATTCCATCTCAGAAAGGGCTCCATTAGAAACAATTAATTCATATTTATAGAAAGAGAGAGGGAGCCAACACGAGCATAGCTCCTCTCGCATTGGCCTCGACCAAAAGGTTAGATGTTCGAATCTACCACCCCACAAAACGATTAAAAAAAAAGGGAAGGATGAGATTGGTACCATCCATGAACCAGCCTGCATCACAAGAAATGTAGCCTTTTGAGATTGAAAGGTTCAAATCTGTTAAAATCTGAACCACCTCAAGGAGGAGACCTTGTTTGTTCAAGCTATCAACCTGCACCAAAAAATGGAGCCCATCTGATCAATTAGCAGCCAATGAAGGATTAAAAAAAAAGATTAGTTTATAAACCCAGTATTATTTCTACCTTGACAATGGTGCAATCCTCCATGCTTTCATTATCAATGCAGACCCTGCAACTACAAGGAAAAGAAGAAGAAGAAGAAGAAGAAGAAGAAATAAGAATTAGGGTTGATTGATTTGGATGAAGATTATAATTAGTAATTAGAAGGGGGTTTAGGTTTAATCTGGAAGTAAAATATACTTACGTTGGGCCATTAATCCTCTCAGGGAGAGTATCAAATTCAGGATCAAAGTAGGGCCAACAGACATTCTTCATGCTGCAAATTAAGACAGAAGAGAAAAGAGAAAGAGAGATGGAGATGGAAGATGAGAATAATTGATGGGAAATGTAAGTGTGCCAACCATCGAAATGACCTAAAAAAACCTATATTTAGTGTGCAGTGCATGATTTAAGGGATGAATTTGCTTTGAATGCAAAAATAGGTAAGAATGAAGAAAGAGAGGAAATTTGAAAGAAAATTAGAAGAAGTCAACTCATACAGAGCTAAAGTAGGGGATGATCTGGAAGTAGTGTCAGCTCATATCCATGCTAATCAAATCACACCCTAAACAAAAATTAATTATCTTCAATAACTTTCCTCTCTTTAATTAAGTTTTTAAAAAAAAAAAAATATATCTCGGACCTTTTGGTCACCCGGTCATACAATATGTCAATTGAATTATGGTCAGATTGGTTTTAATTAAGATTGTTGTTTTAACATAGTACAACATTTCGAGTCTTAATAAATTTGAGAGAGAATTTTTTTTTTTAGTACAATAAAGATTTGTATTTTCAATATAAAAAAAAATAGTCTATGTCAATTATTGGCGTAATTATGTGGAAGTGGTTGGTCTTGTCTTCGAGAAAATAAGAGCTGAGTGTTTGTGTTCGAAAGAACACGTTTTCTGTTTTTGATTTTGTTTACTTTTCTCTCCATCAGTTTACCTTCCTCTCCACCTTCTGTTTTCTTGGCTTTCCTTAAATCTCTCTCTCCCCTCTTCCTGTTTTGGCTAACACCATTTTATGGAATGTTGTCAACTTGGTTATCTATATCCTTTTTTTATAATAATAATAAAATAAAAAAAACACACACAAATTATATGTACAAATTATCTACAAAACTTAAAAATCATTTTTTTAAAGTATTTATTTGTGGGATTTTATGAAGATTTACTGGTTGAAGTATCTTATGGAAAATTTATTCGAAGATTTTGTATAGTGTATAATACATCGAGATCATGTTTAAATTGTCATAGATTCATAAATCATTTAAAATCTATGGCAACATGAGCATAGCTACATGTTTGGTTATCTGCATTATATCTTCAATAGTTATAGGTTGGAATCCAAATATGTTATAAAACTAAAAAAAAACAATCATTTCAAATTTATTATCTTCAATAGTTTTTTTTTCAAAGGAAAAGGTATTTTAAAATACATTATCTAAAATTTATTATCTTTTAACTATTGAAGGTTGGAATCTTCACTCCTATATGTTAGTTTCTATGAAATAGTTTGTTGGGTAGGTTTTTAAATACTTTCAAATCTATGAATTGTTTTGTTTCTTACAAGTGTATAGGAATTCAAGATAACTTGATTCTCGATTAAAAGATTAATTAATTAATTTTAATATTAATTGACAAGTCAATTATTGATGTAAAATCAAACACAACTTTTTATCGAATATCATATGATATTCTTGTATATTTTATTACCAAAGTACCCTATTTTGATGACGAAATAATTCGCTCCTTAAATTACTTAAAAGTATATGAGATTATAGAGTCTAAACTTCTCATGTTTAGACTTAGACATACAACACTATATTGAAAATATAAGTTGGACAAAGGAAATTAAACATTAGACATTGAGAGGTGAAATGGCGTGAAATGGCAATTTCTTTGAAGATTGAACATTAGTTTTATCTCCTACTTAGCATCTTAAATCAACATGCTATAAAAGATTATGTATCAAAAACATTCATTTTTGACATAGCCTTGATGAGTGGACTCATACAACAGTAAGAACATTCCAAAAATCAACTAGTAATTTGAGATCAAATTGGGCTTATTTTTTTTTATATAAAAAACAGAACTTTCATCGATCAAATTCCCCATCAAATCAAATTATTTGGAAGAAAAAATCGTTACTAGAATGCTCAAATACATGAGATTAGATTCAAATCACGAGGATTCCTACATGGAATTTATGATGGAGCCATTTCAAGGGATATCCTAGGGGGAAAAATCTACTCTTTCTTTTATCCATCCCACAGCTACATGCTTCTGTTTTGTTCATCTTTTTTCCTTCTCAACTCGAACAAATCTTCCTACTCAACTCCTACTTAAAGTTATTCGTGCAACGACATGATAAACGATCTAGCACATCAGATTGTCCATTTTCATCCGATATTCATTCCAAGGCAGAGCATGAACAATATGCTTAGTTACTAACGAAGACAAACTTCCCTTAATCTAGCACGGCTATTTAAGACGTGTATTTAGTCGAAGTCAGTTACCTCGGTAAAGCCATGAACGAAATTGAATCAGAGAACAAGATGGTAGAAAAAAAAAGAACTTGTAATGAAGAAGAAAAACCAAATGGCAAAAGCTTTTCCGGAATGGCCTATTTACCTATAATGAACTTTATGACTTGAAAAGAGAAATGCATATGAATGGCATTTGCAACTGCTGGATACTAAGAACGGAATCAACTAGAATCCTCACAAACTCAATTATGAGAACCCTATATTCAGAAACCATTAGCTATTTCATTCTATCTCCCATTCCGCTCCCCGAACCGCTAAACCAGTCAAAATGCCAACTCAAAAAAGTAACATCCTTCTCTCGTGTCGTGATGTTATCCATCTTAGCTCTATTAGGGAGAAAAAAAAATGGCTATGTTACCATTGTGGATGGTTCAATCAAGCATGGTTGAACCATGGTCCAACTGCACCACCATTCACATGCCCATTGCTGTGGATCCCCGAGCCATTGGGGATGAGTGAAGGGGGTATCCCGACAGCCATCGGGGGCGGTGCAGAAGTGTACATCCCATGACTATGAGAGAGGGAATGGGGGCTCACAAGAGGACTTCCAGCCGAACTCCCTTTGCGCTGCTGAAGAGTGTGGATTTGCCTTAATCCTTCTTCGTGAATTCGGGATAACGTCTCTAGCTCCTTCATTGACAGAGCTTCCAAACCAGCGCCATATAGAGGGGCATGTCTTGACATTTCCTCTTGTAGAGATGATTCGAGTGAATGGATATATTGCTGCAAGAGAAGGAAAAGTTGCATTAATCCAACATGGCTTTAAAGTTGCTCAGTTACAATAAATAAAATTAAAAAAAAAAAAAAAAAAAGACTGGTACATTGTGCTGATAGATGAACTTCCGTTAAAAATCTCGAGAACAATATAATAATAATAAAATAAATCACATGTTTTATAAGCATCTTCGACGTTGAATAGATTTTTCCCAATTGTTCTGCTAATCCAACAATATGTATGATAGTAACTGGAATTTGGAGTGGGAAAAAAAATACTGTATATAACATCTGCTGCAAGGAAGAATATAATAAAAGGTCAACAGCCTTTAAAAAGAGCTCTCTCTCCACAATCTAAATTCTGATATTTGCCTACCTCATCCCTTCGTAATTCAGCCTTGAATATATTCAGTCTGTTGTGGGATTTTCATCTTTCAGTAACAGAAAACGAAATTTTTTGTTGTGTGGATCTCTTTATTTGAAGAGCTAAGAAATTGTGGGGAAGTGATATTAAGGAAACCCTATGAAATAGTAATGAAAAGTTTGGTCTCCGTTTCACCCCTCTTAACAAACTCCCCAAAATGTCATGGCAAAAATTTCACGTAGGATACTTTCAACAAAATCAAACTAAGACCATAATTACAAAAAGGTCTAGTGACCAACGCCCACAAGGAAGCATTAATCTTAGCCACCTCTCAAACCTCATCACAAGACCAATCCACCTCTCTAAAAAAATCTATTATTTCTCTCGATTCAAACACCCCACAAAATAGCAAAGAAACTAGCATGCCATAAAATTTTGTCTTTCTCTCAATCAGGTGTCTTATTTAGGTGTGAATGCTTCTCTGTCCTCGCTGGAGCAATTTCCATACACCAGACTACATTCCTTGGAACCATCCTCAAAACAGTCAAAATAATATTCCAAACTATTATCTCTTTCCTGGTTGGCCTATTCCCATTCTCCAGCCTATCTGCCCTTTTTTCTCTAAAAATGGGACCAACACCACTTCTTTCAGGCCATCCAAGGGATTGAGTTTATATTCTCAAGGACTTCAGACACACAAAAGAAAGATGGAAATAATCTCTCTCCTTTTCACCAACTGTGCTTCCCAATACCATCAACAACATCAAATCATTACTCCTGGCCTCTCCTCCCAGCAACTTTTCCCTTTGAGTCCCACCGACCAAGCAACTTTTCCCTTTGAATCCCACTTCAATCTCGCAAATCACGTCTTACCTCTCTCATACATTTTCCAGTCATATCGCCGTTGCCACTACCTACACTTACACAACTCATTCTTCTTACTTCTTTGAGCCTGCCCATATAACTTCACCTCCGACCTGATCCAGCTCACACTTTTCCAACTTCTCGAGGTTCATGTTCATCATGATTTATTCTATTTCTTATTATGCCCACCCGTCTTTTTTTTTAGAAGAGAAACAATTTCATTGATGAATGAAAAAATGAGCAAAAACTGCTAACACCCATAGGTATTATGCTCATCTGCCTTAGACTTGTGCATGATTGCCAGTAGTAAATATTGCTTCATCTCTCCAAGCAATTATTCCTAGCCTCTTAATCTCAATTTCACCCCTTTCCACAAGTGCTTTTCAGCTCCACTATCGTCGTCATGTCATGCGACTACTTTCCAACCAAACTTGGAAACAACATGGAACAGTTCTGATGGATTTGGACGATTTAAACACATTACAACCAAGCTCGTAGCATTCAATACCTGACCAGATATTATTTCAATACTAACCAATTCCAACTGAGATCTTTGATTCTTTCTACCACATCGAAACCAAGTGAAACCTCCCTTGTTCAACCTCCAACTCTCGCTCCTGATTCAGAGTGTCTCAGGCAGACACATTTCAGTTTCTTTTGGTTGTTACAAACCCATCTCCAAAGTTTTTGTGAACCAGTTTTGTAACATCTGCTTTCATTGAGTTCATGGATGCCAAACACCCTTCATTTTCATCAGCAGACCATGAAGAATCTCCAACAGTGTTCTATAGATTTTGGATCCACCCCAAGAATATGCTCTGCTGCCATTCATAAGAACCAGGATTTGGAGTGGAAAGTAAGAAATGTGGCACGTACCGGATAACTGTAGCAAGGAAAAATACAGAGGTTGATAGATTTTCAAGGGTACTACCTTTTTTTTCTTTTTCTTTTTCTTTTTTTTCCATAAGAAACGATCATTGATGGTGTCAGGTAGAAGCTACCTCTCTCGCACAACCTAAGCCTCCATGTTTGTCTACCTTACCTCACTTCCCTCTCCCCTTGTTTTAACTGTTATTATTATTAACAACTTCCTCTAACAAATTCCAACTATCTCATATAATGACCCCTATACTAACTAAATTACTTCTACAATAAATCTTCACCGTTGAAGAGATTTTTGCTAACTATGCTGCAGATCCAACAAGACCTATACATATACATAACTAATCAATTCTAATGCTATAATAACCTTTTCAAGAGTGTTTCAGACAACAGCAATTTAAATGACGCTACAGAAAGCTAACAGAAAAATTACTATCATGTTGAAAGTAGGAAAAAACCTGGCAGGCCTGCAATTTTGCTTCCATCCCATCAATATATGCTTCACATCTAGCAATCTGCTCCTCCTTCTCCCTCTTTTCTCCTTCAGTCTGTCCAACTGTTTGTGTAAGCCTGCGAACTTCATCTTCCAGTGACTGCCGAATTTCTTCCCTTGTCATATTCTCATTTGCATACCGTTTCAGTTGCTCATCAAATCTTTTTCGAGCAGCTTCAGCATTCTTCAATCTCTCAGTAAGTGCATTTTTTTCCTTAACCACTTTCTGCCACATTAGAGATTGATGTCATTAACAAGCTTAAAATGATCATACGAGGCAAGAACCAACTATTTGAAAGAAAACAGCTAGACTTCCCCACTAGCATGTGGACATATAGCAACTTAATCCTTTTATTTCTTCAAGAACAGTAAACTCGCAATAGCAATGGATAATGAATGGGGCAACAAATTATATGGCCTTCAGCGGCGGCCGGCGTATTGACGCCCAACTGATAAAGGGAAAATCATTATAGGTCCTTTTTTTTTCCTTTTCTTTTTTGTGTGGGGGAGGGATATTTTTCCATGTTGTACATCGATGTTCTCCCTTGAAGCCTAAAAAATTGAAGTTTCGAATTTATTATTTCCATTCATTACCATTTTCTGTAATTCAATACTAGGAAACTGACAATTCAAAAAACAAGTTTTTATTCATCGAACCAACGACTATATTAGCCATCTCCTGGAGCAAGTTATCTACTTTTTTTTGTAATTATGATCTTACCACCCTCTGTAATTCAATGGAGGTGTCTTTTGTAATTAACAGGATAGGATTTCTTTTGTAACACTCTTTCATATTATCAATGAAATTATTTATGTTTCCTATAAAAAAAAAAAAAAAACAAGTTTTTATTCATTCAGCTCATCTCGTACAATACAACTCATGTATTGTATCTGTACGATCTTAAAAAACACTTTCCATAGATATACATGTAGGAGACAATGTATGTACAACACTTGATGACATCAATGGCATCTAGAGAAATTGCTGCCCAAAAAAAAAACAAATTGCTGCCAATGAAGAAAGGATAGCCATTAGTTGAATAATCATTAGCTTAAAGTAACAATTGATACCTTCATCTCATCACGTTTTCGGGATTTCAATTGCGCGATTTGAGACTCAGCATCATGGAGACGATCATGGAGAACTTTCTTCTCTCCTGTTAACTTCACAATCTCATCATCTCGCTCAGAGCGAAGCCACTCAAGCTGACTCTCAATGTCATGCATTTGTTCAGAAAGTTCCTTTTTCTCGCGAGAAAATCGCTCCATCTCAGCCTTCATCTCAATCTGTCATTTTTTATAAAGATAAACAATTATAATACAGTAAATGGATAATAATAAGTTAGAATAAAAATCTTGATATGAATCTATTCCGAAAACCTTTCTTTAACTATTTTTTTTATCATGTGTTTAAAAGATATTACAAGAATAATATAAATTATATGTTAAAATTAAAATATTTTGTTTTTTGATTTTAATTCACCATGTTTTCTTCTACAGGATGATTCATTAAACCTCGCCATACATATATCCATTCCATAGGAAACTGAATCTAGCTTATGAAAAATGTACATGGGTAAACCAGAATCAAATACCTTAAGGCGATTGTTCATGGCTTCGGATTCACTCAGTTTTTGTGACAAAACAGTTTTTTCTTTCATCATATTTGAAATCTCTACTTTGCTTTCTTCACGGATACGGATGATTTCATCTTCAGTAGCACATAACTGGTGCCAGAGAGCAGCACGGTCAACATTTGCTAGTTCCGCAACATCTCGCATCATATTTAGCACAGGTCTAATTATTTCTTGTTCATCACCAATTAACATAACCAGAATTTCCAAATCCATATCTACTTCACGATTATTATCTGCACTACTGGTGACACGGTCAACCAATCTTTTTAGCATCCTGGCCCGATACGACTCACTTGCATACCACTTAAACAATAATGGATACAGCATTTTCACAAATCCTCTAACGCAAGGGTCTCTAGAGAGTGCTAATGTTTCAGCAAGACCAACAATAGAAGTAAAATCATCCCGCTGGACTCTCAGCTGCTCACTAGTTTCTCCTTCTATTACAGAATCTCCATGCTGGCAGCTTTCAGCTACGAATCTAGCATTGATATTTGCTTTTTGAGCAAGACGTTTTTCCAACACCACAGCAACAGATTTAGCCGTGATAGCACCACGAGCTACAGCTCTCTCAAATGTCTGTGATGCTTCGACGGCAAGACACGGTATAGATAACATCTCAATCAAGATATAAATATCAGAAAAATGACGAGCAGCATGTAAATCCTGCTCATCCAACGGATGCAAACTTTCTGCAGCAGGTCCAGATTCACCAAATAAGAAAAGCTCACGTGATATTTTTGAGTGGAAATCATCAGCATCATCATCACAATCAATATCTCTGAGTATAATATCAGAAACATCACCCCAGCTATTTACAGTTTTACTTAATAAATCAAGAACACATGGGGAAACCTCAATGCCCAAATTCTTCAGCCTAACACGTACAGATCTCACCTATAGAATGAAGCAGAAAAAGGTTGTAGTACTCAGAAAAGTAAACATAATAATATAGTAAAAAGGTTGCAGAAAATATAAGTAATGCCCATTCAATCCATATACATACTGCTTCAGAGAGATGTTGGCACTGGGCTCCAGCTTTGAAAACAAAGTCTATAGTTGCAGCAAGAGGCTCGTCATTTGAATCTGCTAAAAACTCGATAGATTTAAACAGAACCTGTTCCCAAACTTCAGTGCCACACTCCAATTGACTAAGAGCACCAAAAACCTAAGGGAAAAAAACAGTCCCAATCAAGAGAAAGAAGCGTTCTAAAATCAAATTTTAAAAGAAACTAAAATTCCAACACAACATAAACCACCACAGGAGCACGGACATTACACATAATTGTTTCCTCAAAGCAAATCGGGAAGGTCAAAGGTAATTCAGTGAATAAGGGTAGAAAGGAGGGATAAGGAACACTGTGCTTACAGGTATCCGCAGTGCTGGCTCAGCACCAGGCTGTTGAAGCCGTTCTAGAAGCACACCAGCAGCCAATGGATGTTCTGAATGCTCAACCAATTTGGGTACTAGTGCAACCAGGTCAGGCTGTAGATGCTTGGGAGCTTTATCCAGCACAAGAGCAATCTTTTGGGCGGATTGAGGCCGTCTTCTTGGCTCAGGACATCCTCGGGGGACAGCCCCATCTAGGGCCCTCAATGAATTTACAATCAAGCCTAAAAGCTCCTCAGATTGCTCAGGCCACTTGGTCTGCAAATTCAATTTGTGCTACCAATAAATATCAAGGAACAAAAGAAAGTCGTTCACCACTGAAGCGAGAAGCAGCATTAAAATGTACCTTTGTACGAAGGAAGACATTCTCAGAAACCCCAGCAGATGTTTCAGGTGGATGTATTAGCTCTTCAGGTAGAGACTTACTCTGCCTGTCGGTTCTAATCATGTCAGAGCTTTGTACAGCAGGTGCACTACTACTTTCATCAAGGGAATCCAATCTCTGAAATGGAGGAAAATCTGCAGCCTCTATTGCTCCATTTTCATTTTCACCTTCCAGTGGTGTAGTAGTAGCTCCACTGCTAGGAACAGAAGGCTTTGAATTTGCTTCCAAATGGTCTCCAGAGCCCCCTTCTGAAGGTTGGCAACACTCGACCATTATATCCAACAGTAAATCAATAATTGCCTGCTGTAAAACTTTGACTCCCATCAGCAAATTCATTAAACTAGGGGATGACTCATCTGTCTTTGAGACCTTCTTCCCATCATTGCTACTGGAGAGCTTAGTAGGAAGAAGCAAGCGCTTAACTTTAGCAGGATCATCAAGATAAACACGAAGTCCAGTAAGAAAACCTGCAATGGCACCAGCATCCATTAAAAGTTTTTCTCGCAAAGTGACCTGTGGTTGTGAAGGATTATCTCCGTATGATAGATGAAATCCAGCTGTAGATAGAAGGTTTCTAAAAATGTCTTCTTCATCACCACTTATTCCTTCACTATCTTCTGAATCAATGAGTTCATCCGGATCAGTAGTCAAAGCATCCTGGTCATCTTCTGAAGCCAAAACCTGAGAAGGAAGGTACCGTTTGAAAACAGTCACATAACCATCTCATCTTGTAAAAGAGATGGGAAGAAAATTTTAAAATATTAATTTTGGAATAACTGATTTCTGAGACCCCGTTAGATACCATTTGGTTTTTGAATATTAAACTTATAAATACAACTTCCACCCATGAGTTTCTTTGTTTTGTTATCTACTTTCCAAAAACGTTTTCAAAATCCAAGCCAAGTTTTGAAAACTAAAAAAAGTAGTTCTTAAAAACTTGTTTTTGTTTTTGGTAATTGGCTAAGAATTCAAATGTTTATTTAAGAGTGGTGAAAACTAAAAACGTTTTTGTTTTTTGGTAATTGGCTACTTTCCAAAAATGTTTCCAAAATCCAAGCCAAGTTTTGAAAACTAAAAAAATTATTCTTAAAAACTTGTTTTTATTTTTGGTAATTAGCTAAGAATTCAAATGTTTATTTAAGAGAGGTGAAAACTATAATAAAGAAATTGCGAGGAAACAAGCACAATTTTCAAAAATAGAAAACAAAAAACGAAATCGTTATCAAACGGGGGCCTAAGTAACCTATAAGAAATGATATTCAGAATTCATGTTTTCTATCCAAAAAAAAATGATATTCAGAATTTAGTCTAAAATCGTAGCTCAAGAGATAATTTTTTGACACAAGAAACAAGAAAAATCATTGAAAGCTCAAGAGATATTGAAATAAGTATCCATGAATTTCTTCCTTTTACCTAACGAGTTTTACGCTTCTAGAGTTCTACTGATAAGCATATAGCAGTAGTGTGAACCACTTGCCAGATAAAAACCAAGAGAAAGAAAATATATTATTCCATGCCATTTGTGATTTTAGCCATTTAATGAACTAAAAAATATGACTTCCTTTAGATAGTCATGGTCTTCTTCCTCAAACAATTCTATTACAGAAGTCAAGATCTCAAAACTATTAAAAAAACACTTGAACTGGGAAAATACAAATCTTATGTAGACATTCAAAGGTTAAAATATCAAGAAATTTTAAGAAACTAACACTAAGGACAAATTAGCAAATCAACAATCAAATGAAAAATGACTTTCACTTACTGACTTAAGACAAGAAAGCAATGATGCAAGGAAAAAAAAAGAGTTGAGCCAAAATATATAACTCCCATGATATTGTAGGTCTTGGTGCATATGAAAAAATTATAAGAAAACAATGTCACAAAAGAGTTGATGCACACAATGAAAGCTTGGTGTTTTGTAACCCTAGATAGGACCTCTTGGATAGGGTATCCTTTTCGTAATATTTCATATCATCATATCAACAAAATATTTATTTTCTATCTTATTATCATGGAATGGAACCCACTTTTGCATAGTTAGTTATGTTGGTTGGCTACCCGTCTTATTGTATACCCTTTTGTATTCTTTCATTTTTCTCAATGAAAGCTTGGTTTTTAATTAAAAATGAAATATTTGTTTCCTATAAAAAAGAACAAAAAAAAGGAGAAAAAAAAACAAAACCAAGACAAAATCCACTGACCTCAAGATCTGAAAACTCAAACCAAGGGCAGCAATCCAATATTTCACATACGAAAACAACTGTATCTCGTACAAGAAACCCCGCTTCTGCCTCTAGCATATCTGACACCTTCATGAATTGCAAAACAGAATTATTCCATGTCTTTGTACAAATAGAAGATTCCTTCCATACAGTTTTTGCTGGATATTTTTGATTCACCACGGCCATTTTGTATCTGACCCAAAAGTTTTTATCTGGATCACTGCCAACAGACTGATCACTCTCCAGATAGATGCAAATGGTGTCAAAGGACTCGTAGACGCCTGCAACGTTTGGAATAAATGTAAAATACCTCACAACAACTTTTATAAAAAGATACAAACAACAAGGATACCACCTAATTAAGGAAGATGCAAAAGACATACCAATACGGAGCTCACATCCACCAGCTTGAAAGAATTTACTAAAAATTTTACGGGTCTCCATTATTTCCTTGAAGGACAAAAAGTTCTCCACCTTCCATGTAAATGAACTTCTTTTTCCTACCTTATCCATCAGAGAGCTGGAACCAGTTGGCTCCACGTCTTGATCAATAAAATCCTGCATCACAGATGTCTCCTTTAATATAAGGACCTCTGCTGAGAATATTACAGTATCCTGAACAAGAAAGCCGGAATCCTGATCAAAGAGGCTAGTAAGTGTGACAAATTCACGCCACCCCCAGTCTTTTGCAGCTTTGGAGTACCGGTTTTGAGACTCCTTTGTAACAGATTTCTCTTCCATCTTCTGGTTCACAACTGACAACCGATGACTCACGAAACAACTCCAATCACTGGAAGTATTTCTTGAATCCGTAACTTCAAGAAAGACTGAAAGGTGACATGGTGGTTGAGACTGCCCTGATACCAGCAAGTAGAAAGGACAATTTAATCAACGTGTCCTAAAACAAAGACTATCAATATATGTGTCCTGTTAAATTGTTAATTAACTTAACATGCAACTCCAATGGAAAGAATAACAATGATATCAGAGACATCTAGCATGATCTAACCAAGTATTGTCTCAACTCAAACCATTTCCAGCAAGAAGATATGGAGTGTATGTGTAACTATGACCCGCATGCATTTCGAGTTTTTCACCTTGATAGCTATATCCATCTACAAGTTTATTACTTCAGACCAAACACCATGCATCTACATTTCTTGATCACAGAGCAGACAAATCATACTGAGCAAGACGTGCTTGAAATAAGTTCAGCTGAAAGAACCATGATAAAGAATACAAATAAATTATCTACTTCTCAGCCACGGCAGGCTAGAATGTCAAACAAAGTTGAAAATTATTAAGATAAATCAACAAGTGCTTAAACACGGAATCATATATAATTAACAGATACAATATATATGGGATAAAGTTCTGGATGCTCGAGTTTTTCTTTCTTTCTTTCTTGTAGGGTATCTCATCCTCTTTCTAATATTTCTCTCACGGTTTCATATATGCAGCAGAAGTTTCTAGGAAGAAGTTCAGGCATACCTCGAGGATAAACAATGAGACGACAGTCCCGGTTTCCGACCTGGAATCTCCTGCTCTTGATACAAAGACCGGTAATCTTCCTCTTCTTCAAAAGATCCTTTAACCTCGTGAAGTTCTCAATCCTCCACGTGAATTTGCCCATGTGACCATCTGATTTCCTAATTCCATTCCCATTTCTACCTCCAATTAATCCACCATTCTTTGAAAAGCTACTAAACTCCTTGATCACATGAAAAGAGGTACTAAACACAGCAGTATCGTCGACTAAGAAACCAGAATCTTGCCCCACAAAATCAGACATCTTCATATAATCATTCCACCCCAAACTGGTGTTGTCCCCACTCTTATTATCAGCTGCAAATCTCCCATATGAATCTCGATGCATGTGATTCAAAGCAGGCTTCTGGTTCAACACAGACATCCGAAACAAACACCAACAACTCCTATCAGGTAATATTACTGTCTTTTCGGTATCCTTGCTCTCGAGACACATTGATAAATACTCAGTCCCATTAACTGAGCTCTGATAGACGCTAATCCTCAAATTACACTCTCCAGCTGGGAACACAGGGCTCATTATTTTCTGTGTTTTAATCATTTCTTTAAACAAACTAAAATTATGAACTTTCCAGGTGAACTTGCCGCTGAGCACCTCGGGCGCAGGGCAAGCAACAACCGAGGATGCCATCATCATAGATGAGGCAGGCTCATTGTTATCCCGGGTAAAGTTAACAGACTCATTGAGGATTAGAATATCAGCAGTGATCAAAATGGACTCATTATTAAACAAATAGCCGAGCTTAGAATCAAACACGGTGGAAGAAGGAGTAAAATCGCACCATCCGTGAGACTTCTTCTTGCTGGAGAAACGGTGCCAGGAATCCCGATGAACGGTCTTGGAATCATCAAGAACGTTGACGATGGCGAGACGGTAGCTGGCGAAGCAATCCCATTTGGAAGACGATGTGCCGCGCGGGTCTACGATTTGAAGGTAGATTGAAATATAGCCCGGGAGAGCTTGGGAATCTCCCTTGGGATATATCAAAAGACGGCAATCGTAACCTCCGACCTCAAAGTACTTGCTCCATAGAGCCCTAGCCTTGATTCTGGGGAAATTTTGTACTGTCCATCTACAGACGGCGGAGAAATCCCCCCGTCGATCGACTGTTACCGTTTCTTGCGCCCCGCCGCCATCTCTTGACCCGACGGCCAAATCCTCCGCCGCCGCCGCAGCCGATATCGATTGAGGCTTCTCCAACGTCGTCGTCGAGGAGGATTGCGACGGCTCCGATGAACCCGTGGTGGATGATGATGAAGATACTGCCTCAGATACACTCTGCTTCATTGTTGAGGGCTTTGTTCCTTCGTTTTGGTTTTCTCTTTACTTTTGCTGTTTTTTTTTTCTTCCTTCTTTTTTATCAAATTCACGTAGAGAGAGAGAGATTGAAGATGAAGATGAAGAATAAAGAGAGAGAGGAAATTAAATTAAATTAAATTAAAATAAAAATAAAAAGTTTGTGATGTGTGGTGAGAGGGTGAGAATAGTGAAGCTTTGGACAATGAGAAGCGCATCATCAGCTAACTTGCGCCTTTTTTTTCTTTAATTTCTTTATTCTCTTTTTCTCACCATTTTTCTATTTTGAAAAACAAATCAATTTATAATTCTAAACTAATAATAAATGTATTAATTAAAACCTCTAATTTTATATATATATATATATATAAAATAATGTTAAGATTTCTTTTTAAAATTGTGAATGCATGGCATGACTTATATATATAAAATAATGTTAAGATTTCTTTTTGAAATTGTGATACGTAAATAAAAATAAATATTTTGAAAAAAAAAATCATTAATATGAGTTATTTTTTATCTTCTAATTTTTCTATAGTTGGAATAATTATTCCGTTTTTTTTTTTTTTTTTCTAGTTTGGTAAGACTTTGGGGTAATCATAATTTTATTTACGTAATTTTGAGTTTATTTTATATGAGTACAATTAGTTATAAATTGCTAACAAATGGTGTAAATTGATTTACTTATAAACGTATAGGTTTAAATTAATTAAATTATTAGTTTGAGGTGGTAATTGATACAACCAAGAGTATGAATTGATATTTGTCAAGTTTTTTTTCTAGTGCTTTGATGTCTTAAAATCACAATCAATTTCAAGTAAATTATCTAATTAACACAAGAGAAATAATGATTACTTTTAAGTAAAAGTAAATGAATAAGGTTTGTCATATATTTTAATATCGTTTATTTTTATTGTATTTAATAAATAAGTGGATCTCATTCAATATTTTAAGTCAATCAAAATGTACCATAAATATATATATATATCAAAAATATATATATATATATTTAATTAATATAAGATTGAATTCATGACTTCAATATTATCATTTTTTTTTTTTTTTTTTAGTGTATACTACTGTGTAGGCAAGGTTTTTTTTTTTTTTTTTTTTTTTTTTTTTTTTTTTTTTTTTTTTTTTTTTTTTTTTTTTTTTTTTTTTTTTTTTTTTTTTTTTTTTTTGAAACAATTAGATTTGACATTATTTCATAGGATTTTGAGATAAATTTCTTACTTGATTTGGTTGTGTTTTGATTTTTTTTTTTATATAAAAACATCAAATATTTAAATTCTATATTTAAACATTTTAAAATAATTTCTTCCTATTCTAAACAATAATATAGGTTTGAAAATCCTTTTTTGGATTTCAAAATAATAAGATTTAAAATAGTTTCTTGAATTTTATTATTTTATTATTTTTTTTAAACGAATTCTTGAACTTTCTTGGATTAAGATTTGGAATTGAGAATAAAGGCGTTGGTAACATACACCCAATACTATGTTAACAATCGTAAACTCGAGTATTTCCACCGTCGATGCGCTTTGAGAAGCAGATTCGTTTACGTACATTCTGGCACGTGCTTCTTTGGGTCCCAGCTGTAGGATGCACGTGCAGCCGAGAAATGGAAAGAATGGTGATCCTCATCATGGTTTCACAGGTTTTGCATCCTACTGACAAAATTTCCAACCCTAGATTTTTATTTATTTATTTATTTTTTAATTATCCATTTTATTCTACTATAATATTAATAATAAAAAAACCATTTCATATATTCCTTAAATTATAGTTTAAAAAATACATTATTTTATCGTTAAATAATCAATGTAAACATAATTTAGTGGATAAAACATCAATTATCATTTTAAAAGTTTGATGGTTCGATTAATCATCCTTATAATTGTTGTACTCAAATCTTTTAACATGTTAAATTTGTACAATCAAATGTCTGTGATTTGAGTTATTAGATGAGATGTATGTGATTTGAGTTATTAGATGAGATTGTAAGTTGCTAGCTGACAATCATCGCTCGTTAGGAATCTAATGTCGTTACAATTTATCCAATGACAGCGACTTATTTTCTACATGCAAGCAACTCGTCGATTTTAGTTTTTTTTACGTTTCTTCTCTATATATGGAGAAAGATCAAAAATAGCTAAAGCAAACGATATCGCATTTATTGTTTCTTTTATGAAAAAGTCATTATTGATTAAAAAACACGCAACATACAACTATATATTTGTAAGTTTAATTTATTTATTTTTTCTTTTTACAAAGTGTTATATTTTAATTTGTAAAATTCAAATATTGTGTTGTTAGTAGGAAAAAAAGTTAGTATACATTAAGATCATCTTTCAGATTATATATACATGTGATTCGACTAACAATGCAAATGTTTTGTATTAATAAATATACAAAGTTATAGTGTTGAAATTTAAATCACCGTGGGCTTAGTCTAGTAGTCATTAACGGTTATAGAAAGAAAAAAACAACAACAACAACAAGTGATGGCGACAACCATGGTTCGTTGGAGGACGAAGAGAAAATAGAATAAAAGAAAAAATAAAAATATATATATTATTTAAAATAATTAAAATGTATATTTAATATTCAAAATTTTAAAAACATATATGTTTTATTAATAACAAAATGTCATGTCAGCATCCGTTAGCTATAAAATTTGGACGGGAGGACAAAAATGGTACTAAACTCAAACCTCGAAGGTTAAAATGAAATGTCGAGCTTGAAACTTAGGAACTTGAATGCTACCAAATCCAAAACTCATGTACTAAAATTGTAATTTACCGGTCAAATCGAGGATAACTTAATTGACATAAGGTTGTGCTCATAACTAAGAGGTCATGAGTTCAATCCCCGCATTAGTTAAAATGTCGTTGCCAACAAGAGCATAGCTCAACGGCATGATGTGTCGCCTAGTGACCATGAGGTCAATCCCCCACCCAACATGTTGTCAAAAAATTTAATTAAAATGTTGCTAAAAAAAATTGTAATTTACCCTATATATATTTTAATTTTCAAATCTTGACCAATATTTTGAAAATACTCGTAGTAAGTGTTGAAATTGTTTTGTTTTATTTGGATTTAAACTATAATACAAGGTTAAGCATATAATAGCTTTGACGTTATAAATAAGCTTCAAACCACTACTACTACTTCAACTCCTTTGAAACTAGTTTCACCTTTACTTTCATAGTACAACGGGTTAAAAAAAAAATACAAACAAATCCTAACTCTTTCGAGTTTCACAATTGATTTAATCAAAGCGATAAAACTAATGTCAATCAAATATGCCTAAACAATCAATTTTGCAAACTACGTATATATCACATATATAATAAAACTAAAATACCCATCATACAAAAGCTTTTAATTCTAAACAAAACTACAAAAAAAAAACTCGCATACCAATTGAAGGGAACGAACTCTTCAAACCCACGCAGCGGAAGCGTTGGAATCGTTCTTAAGTTATTTATAATTAAATTAAAATATAAGTTTAAGCAAATATTACCTTTGAAGAACTACCAACAATAACATATATAGCTCAAATGGATCGGTGATCATGAGGTCTTAAGTTCAATCATCACCCCAACATGTTGTAAAAAAAAAAAAAAAACTTCTTGTGTTCTTTTTTCCACGAGATATTTCTCGCTATGACTCGAATACATGATCAAGGCTTGTGGGAGCTCTTTGAAATAAATGTTGTTTTTAGAGAACAATTTGCGTAGGGGAATTGATGTGTTTGGTCAATCTTTTGGCTAAACCTAAATGTACTCAAATATCATAAAAAATAATATTTTATAATATACATTTAACCAATTTGAATCTCATTCAAATTTTATATGTATATATATAGTTTTCAATATTAATGCATCTAATACATAAACTATTTCCTCTAATATTTAATGTATCAAATATATTAAATATTAATTTGAATATTTCAATTTTTTCTTCGATATTTTTAGTGTTACTATGAGCTAACAAGTGGACCTTATGGACGTACAGATTTATAAGCTTCAATGATACAAAATTAATTAATTAACTTTCATTCATTGACTCTAGGTCACTCCACTATAGGCCTAGAGTTGCACTCTTATACACGGTAGGACAAGTTGTGCCCATGAATATAACCATTACATGCAAGTTGATCATTCACGAGTTGTTCGTAATTACAATTAGGTCAAAAGTCTGTTTTACCGCTATAATTACATCTTACACCTTAAGTACCATTGATTCTCTAATGAACAGTATGTTTATGATCCAACCATAAACCAAGTCCCTCTCGGGCCAGTGAGAGGGTGAGGCCTCATTGTTCAAGTCCCGAAATCAACACTTAAGGGAACTACTCATCTACTTTCTTTATATGAGGAGTGAATTCCATCTTTTGAAACTTATGTTTCCAACTCCCTATTTGGTCAAGTCCCCAAAATGGTAGGTTATTGAATCGGCTATAAAAGTCATTCTCACCCGTACAAATCAAAGGACGAGCTCTCACAGGCAGGAGTTCATAACTCACTCAAGATTAAGATCGAGTTACATGTAATCATCCTTTGAAACATTAATCTTATCAAATAACAGATTTATAAAGAGATATTATATATTTCGTGGTTCAGTCTTATACAAACTCATTGTATAAGATACCCTCCCTCACATGTCTCTAAATGAATGATTTGGATCAAATCATTTATAACAATTACAAAGTGGGTCGTATCAATAGTGTTATCGGGATAAGGCACCAAACTTTATCCATATACTATAGACTGTTTAGGTTATTCCTTGAACATGATCATCTCGTATGTCACCTACATATTGTTCAAAATTACACTAATAACCTTGAATTTTTATATATAATTAATATTATAAATTGCAACTAATAATAATAAAATAATTATTAATTAATTACGAGGTTTTAGGGCATAAATCTCAACAATTTAGATAACAAAACAAATGATGTAGTGATTTTTTATTAGCTTGTTTTTGTGCTTGGAATTTGGCTAAGAAATCAAATGTTTCGTTGAGAAAAATGAAAATCATGGTAAAAAAAAATGGTGATAAACAAACACGCACATTTTTTAAAAACTCAAAACCCAATACCAAATGGTCTTAAATTGATACATATTCATTTAGACTTTTAATTGATACAATCCCCAAAGTTTAGGGGTATGAATTGATTTTTTTTTCGTTCATCAATTAAAATGTAAAACAATAGAAGGAAAACAAAAAAAAGTAGAAGACCATACCATAACAACATGGTTTAAAAGAGTTGATACGAACTTGAGGAATAAAAGAGTTTACTCTTTGTTGAATGGGAGGGGACTGAAAAGTAGAGGTCATCAAAGAGAAGTTCACAGTTTTAGACTCGGAGGACATTCTCGAGTTTCCCACAAGGAGCTGCAATGCTAAGGATGAAATATTCTAAAACCTAGACAAAAAAAAAAAAAAAAAAAAAAGACTTAAAAATGGTTGTCGCCTGAATGTGGCGAGATCAGAGAGCTACGTGAGTTAGACCACATGGTTGTCGCCTCCGTCTGGCTGTTGGAAGCTGTGGATCGAGGCGAAGCAAAGATGAGCGGTTGGTTGGGTGGTTCGTGACTCCCGGGGATCTCCCATCTGCGCGGGTTACAAAATTTGCAATAGGAATTGGCCTATCAAAGCCTTGGAAGGCGAAGCCATCTTGGTTGGCATGAGGTCTATTGTTGTTCGAGTTCAGAGTTCTCCCACCTATTTGTTGAATTGGATTCGACAGAGGTGGTTGGTGCTTTAAACAACTCGGGACTAGATCTCTCTGAAACAAAAAATATTTTGGATGAAATCGGCCTGAAAGGAAGAAAACGATTTTCTTTCTTGCGTGGCTTCATCTCTCTACGAGGCTGCTGATTAAGTTGGTTTAATGAATGTCCTTTTCAAAAAAAAAATAAATATGGAGCCAAGTCTAAATATTACAATTACGTAAAAGTTGTGGGACGCCCATGCAAAAAGATCAAAATACCGAGCATTATCGTGAAATAAACAAAAAATGCGAGGACCCAAAAATAAATAGAATGACAATGAACAGTAGACCACGTGTCAGCTCACCGAGTTGAAAGAATCCCCATTCCCCAGACCTCTGTGAGCTCCACTGTGACTCGTGATTCTTCTCCAGCGCGCCAAGCTCGGTAGATCAATTGGGCTTCAAATTTTCCGGCGAATTCCGTATCCCGCCGGTTCATCTCCGTCGACTCTGTAAGATCACCGTCATTCTCAACCTCTAGTTGCAAAATTTCAGTAATTAGGGCATTGAATTGGTCGAAATAGTTCTTGACATGTTTCTCTCATAGGGCTCTATGAATTCGCTTTGTTTTGGACGATTTTGAAAGAAAAAAAATGGTGGGAAACTTTTGCATTTGTTGAAATTGTTTGTTGAGGAAGAGAACGGAAAAGTCTGTATATTCGCAAACATATGAAAAAAATTGATTACGACGTTTTGTCTCGTTTACTCGATGGACTGTCATTCAGCAATTTATACTTGCACGTCAAGTTTTTATGACGTTGTTGATGTAATTTAGCATTTTTGTTAAATTTGTTGAGCATATGAGCGTCCATTGTTTTGGGATTACTGATATATTGAGATGTAGACTTGTAGTTGCTTTATTAGAATATTAGAATATCGTAAGGTTACTAGAAAGGTGATTTATAGAGAAGTTTGCGCTAAAAACAGTTGGATTTTGCTTGAATGAAGATAAAGTTATTGGCAATTTTGCAAATCAATTTGGTACCCTGAATGCCTGATATTTACAATTACATGGATTGAAGTTGGATTATCTTGAAGGTCAGCCATGGAGTTCGAAATTGGTCTTTTCATATTCACGGGGCCGAAGTATTAAGCGGTGAATTTGAAGGATGAAGGCTGGAACGGGCTGAAATGTAAGTTTTCTACCTATATGCTTAGGTTTGACGTGATTTATCTCTAATAACTGAGAGAACTATTCATGAATGTTATCCCGTTATCCCATCAAACAAGTGTGCCCAATTGTACCTGACCTTTTGTCGATATGTTAAATCCTCGGTTCCTCAAATCTGATTGTCTCATGTGGCCTAGGGTATAATAAATATATATTGAATCTCATGCACCAGCATCACAAGGTCCAATATATCGATAGTAAACCTCTCAAGAGACGCCTGGGGCAAATGCCATCAATTATATGCAGAAATTTTGAAATTCTCTAGTCAACTGATGTACACTTTGGCAGTGGCACTGTATTATTGGATTCATGATTCATTTAGTTATACAATATATAACCACAAAATTTGATTATTGAACTTTTGTTATGTTTGCTTTCTGAATAGTTCCTTCTCATTGTTTCTAAACATGCCCAAATGGCCTATGACTGCCAAACCGTAATTATGTGAAATCTTTCTTTCAGATGGAGGAAGTTTGCCTTAATAGCGAGCCTATCTTTGATGAATGTGACGAGTATGAGGTGGATGGCGATGGTTCCTTTGTGGACAACGATAACGAATCTGCGGAATCACAGTCAAAGAAGAATCCTCCACTGCCAACTGTGGGTTTGGAATTTGATTCTTTTGATGAGACATATGACTTTTATAACGTTTATGCTAGGGAACTGGGCTTTGGCATCAGAGTCAGTAATTCATGGTTTCGATCTAAGAGAAAAGAGCGATATAGAGCTAAACTTAGCTGCAGCAGTGCAGGATTCAAGAAAAAGAGTGAAGCCAACAATCCAAGGCCGGAAACTAGAACTGGTTGTCCTGCAATGATAATTATTAGGCTGGTTGACGCCAAAAGGTGGAGAATAGTTGAAGTTGAGCTTGATCACAACCACCCAGTGAGTCCACAAATCACTCGATTTTACAAGTCACATAAAAAGATGATTCTTGCTGCAAAAAAAGCACAGCCACCACAGCTGCATCCTGTAACTGAAGTTCATACCATTAAGCTGTATAAAACAACCATTCTTAATGGTTGTAATGGATGCTCAAATGTTGACCAAAGAGAGGGTATCAGTTCTGTTGATCACTTGAAACATCTGGAACTTAAAGATGGGGATGGACATGCATTGTATAACTATTTCTGCCGCATGAAATTGACAAATCCCAATTTTTTTTACTTGATGGATCTTGACAATGATGGGCATTTGAGGAATGTGTTTTGGGCAGATGCACGGTCCAGGTCTGCATATTGTTACTTTTGTGATACGATCACTATAGACACAACTTGCTTAACAAACAGATATGAAATTCCTCTGATTTCATTTGTTGGTGTGAACCACCATGGACAGTCAGTGTTGTTAGGATGTGGCTTTGTTGGATTTGAATCAGTGGAGTGTTTTGTTTGGATTTTGAAGGCGTGGCTTAGATGCATGCTGGGACGCTCTCCACAGGTCATCATTACTGACCAAAATAAAACATTGCTAGCTGCAGTCTCTGAAGTTTTCCCTAAAGCTTGTCACTGTTATTCTATGTGGTATATCATGCAAAGATTACCAGAAAAGTTGGGTGGACTGAAAGGATATGAAATGATAAGAAGCCAATTGAACAAAACCATTTTTAGCTCATTGAAGATAGCTGAATTTGAAACTTCATGGACCAATATGATCAAGCACAATGGGCTTGAAGATAATAAGTGGCTCCAATCACTGTATGAAGATCGGACATTATGGGCTCCTGTATACTTGAAAGACGTATTTTTTGCAGGAATGATCCCTATCCTTGAAAATGAGAGCTTTAAAACGTTTTTTGATGGATATGTACATAAACACACATCTTTTAAGGAATTTGTTGATAAGTATGATCTTGCCCTCCATAGGAAATACCATAAAGAATCAGTAGAAGATATGGAGTCAAGAAATTTGAGCTTCGTGTTGAAAACGA
Organism: Herpetospermum pedunculosum; assembly: GCA_028017165.1. Taxonomy (NCBI): domain Eukaryota; kingdom Viridiplantae; phylum Streptophyta; class Magnoliopsida; order Cucurbitales; family Cucurbitaceae; genus Herpetospermum; species Herpetospermum pedunculosum. Next base: position 84,853,632 of record CM051522.1, read on the forward strand.
GATGTAATTTTGAATTGCAGCTCTCCAAGTTGTACACAAAAGAAGTATTTAGTAAGTTCCAATCTGAGGTAGAAGGAATGTACTCTTGCTTCAACACAAGGCAAGTCAGTGTAAATGGGCCTATAGTAACTTACATTGTCAAAGAAAGGATTGAAGTTGAGGGAAACGAGAAAGCGGTAAGATATTTTGAGGTCTTGTACGAGACAACTGAAGTGGACATTCGGTGCATTTGCAGTTTGTTCAACTACAAAGGTTACCTTTGCAGGCATGCGTTAAATGTTCTTAATTATAACGGCGTGGAAGAAATCCCAGCTCGCTACATTCTGCCACGCTGGTGTAAAGATTTTAAACGCAGGTATCTTCTAGGTCAGAGCTTAAGTAATACAAATGTGTATAGTTCAACATACCAATATAGTCATATTCTTAACTGTGCACTTCCAGTTGTAGAAGAAGGTGCACAATCTCAAGAACGTTATAAGCTTGCATTGCAAGAATTGGAGGAGTTGTTGAATAAATTATATCTTGTAGAGGATGATCTAAATAACGATGGATAGTTTGTTCTGATGAAGTAATTGTGAAAAAAAATACAAAGATTTGTTGCTAAGACAATGCTTGTGTGTAGATGCCACGTGTATGCTCTCTCTCTCTCTCAACCCAAAATCAGGGAGAAAATTCTAGTACTACGGGAGTACTATACTCCCTTTGTTCACACTGATTTCGTTTTTATAAATATTTGTTTAATGTTGGTGGACCTTACATCATTTTTTGAAAAGCAAGCCGGTGTGACATACAATTAAGTAGGAGTATCCATCCTCCCGTAGTAGCAGAAATTTTCCCCCAAGAATGGTATGTGTTTGTTGATTTCCTTTGTAAAACTGATACATAATGCAGGTAAACAATTGGACCAGACTCCCAGCCTCTCCTAAAACAACCCTCCCTTGAAAATTGCAGTACACATCCCAGAGAGAGAGATGCAGAACTTGTTTGTTTGATTTGCTTTGATATTATGGCCTACAAGTGGGGGGCATTGATCTCAGATATCAAAGGCCAACTACTTTCTTCTTCAGGGAAACCCTAATTTCTCTACCCCCACACATAATGATTCAGCCCTTTGCATCAAAAAGCTCCTTTGCCATACTGGTCAAAGGGAGGTACTTAACCATTCATCATCATTATGGAAGTTGTCTCATTTTACATGTTTCAAACTTTCAACTGCTGAAAGTGAGATTGCTGTATGACTGTTAGAATGAGTTAAAGGGAAACCGGTGTTTGGTTCAGTTGAACTGGTTGTCTCAGGTATCGTCCTTACACATTCCAACACAAACTATTGGTCGGGAACGAAGAGCAGGCGCGCAGCCTGCATCCTGAGCAGGGAGCTAATCCAATCAGAACTTTGCCTTCATGTCATCAAGTAAGTATGAAATAAGAAACACTGAAGTTGATAGTAACAAATTATTGGAAATCATTTCTTAGTATGCAATTACACTGCAGCATTTTGATGTATCAACTGTCCGGACGACCGAGGTCTAGTTGTCTATTATTCTGACTTTTCCTCGTTATAGGCTACCTATGGATGATAGAGGAGCTTTATGTGCACAATTCTCTGTGGAAGTTTAAGCAAGAGCTTAGAGCTCTATTATCACACAGTAGGCTCCTAGGCTAAGCTAGTAGGACACGACTTTTTTTTTAATCTTGTGAGCTCATAGCCTCATATTGCATATATTTTGGTCACTTCCATTGAAGGTGAGACCAGAAATCCTTATAGTTTTTCCCACTTAAATTCTCAACGCCCTCAATAATAGTCTTTGCTCTGCCGTCTAATTGAAGACCTGCCACTCCTATAGTATATGGGCCATGATGTATTCATTTTAGTAACATTAGATACATTGAGACTTTACAGTTGGAGATGATGCATTGAATTATTTTTAGTGGGCCGTGGTTTTTCTTCGGTTCAACTAGTTAAAACGTTAAAAAAAAAATCGAAGTAGTTGTGACTGTAAACTGTTCATATATATGTGAGCTCGCTCAAATGATGTTTAAAACATTTTGTATCTATTTTGCCTTTCAAAGTTTTCTTCTCTCCATCCGACTACTTGCCATACCGTATTACTGTCTAAGTTCATTGATTTATATGAATGGAGCAATATATTTGCAGTTTAGTGATTGATCAATCTTAAAAGATAATCGAATAAGTATTGTTATTTATTCATTGGCCCGACTATAGATAAATAAATTATCTCAAAGAACAACATTATGTGAGATTTAGATTGTCTGAGAAATTTGAAGATCCTAAGTTGACATGAAGTCTTTTGAATAGAAGGTAGATCATGAGTATAAATGTATAATGCATGAAATGATAACTCAAATTTTAGCAATGAAAAAATATTTACCCGAATACTTAACTCCAGGACTCTTTTTTTTTTTTTTTTTTTTTACAATTTGTGAGGAGAGCAAACTCTAAACCTCTTGCTCATAATTCATACATTATGTCAGTTGAACTATGCTCGTGTTGCCTCCTAAAATTTTATAGATTTAGAGTTTGTTTGAGTATTTTTTGGAAGCTGTGGGAGGTTGAGATTGTCCAAAAAATCTCAAATGGAGGTGTAGAATCCCTCAGAAGGAGTCTGCTATCCCTTTTATTTCCTTTTTATTTTATATTTCAAATTTGGGATCATATCACTATATGTACAAAATCAGAGAGCAGAACAACACAACAAAGTAAAGCATATTTAAACAGCCACCCAGAGACTAGAATGATGGAAAACAATTCTGCTGTTCCTGTGAATTTCAAACTTGTGCATAATTATTTTTACTCGAGAAAATGGAAAATCATAAAGCTATATCACAAAGAATTATAAAATAATATATATCTGAATGTTGTATAATGTAGATAATATAATCTCGTTTTGTAGTTGCTAATTGCAAAAGAAGCACAAGGGGGGCTTTTTAGCGAAGTACTTTATAGCACATAGCTGTTAAAAGATGTCAAATATGGTAAGAAGAGACCTGCAGAATCAAAGATTTCACAGTGGAAAATCAAAGCCATGTATAAAAAGATGATAGATTCATCTTAAGAATTTACTTACACTGTCCAATCAAAGCCATGGCTTCTGAAGACGAACATGTATAATCCAAAATCATCAGCACCCAATTACGAGGAATATAGGAGATCACACAGACAAGCTGAGTTTATCGAATCGCATAAATTAGTGTACGAGCAACGTACACTGGTGGAAAAATCAATGCAAACAAGAGGGAGCAACCCAAACTAGGTACTATCACGCCAAATTGTTGCTCTCATTATATGCATGTAGGTAATGTCACTCCATGACAAACAAAAGCTAGCACCAAGTAAGCAATCACTAGGAGGAGGATTATCAGCATTACCCTGCAAGTTTGAAGGCATTTATTTCATCAGTTGGCAGCACATTATCATCATCTTAAGCCATTGAGATGCTTTTCTAAAATCGCATATAAATGAAACATGCATAAGCAGAAGAGTATAACTTGCTCCAAGATATTGCTAATAATGTCGTTGACTCGATGAATCTCCAAATATCTTTGGAAGAGTCTCCAAACATACGAGTGAACATGCATAAGCAGAAGTTGCACACACCGAAAAGCAACAATGAGACGTTTAGACACTAAGAACTAAAAAGCAGGCACTATTTTTTTAATTTATTTTCTTGCCTTCAACAAAATGTAGGGATGAAAATTTGAACCTTCGACCTTTTGGTCAAGGTTATGATGTCTTACCAGTTAAGCTAAGCTCAAGCAACCACTATAAATTTATTATTATTTTTTCGGGGGTGTTTAAGAGAGAACACGCTTTCCATAATTAAATTATGAGCGCAGCTCTTCATTTAGTTTATATGGAGCAGCAGCTGACAAATTACAGATGTCTTGTCAAATGTCTAATTGTAAACAGTTATTGGCCTTTTGTTAAAGGGCAAACATGCATGAACAATCTTACAGTAGTGACAGTACTGTGTGAAAGTACTAGTAAGGAATATGATGGGAATATTAGTAAGGTATAAGAGTATAGTGATAATTAGTTAGGGGTGACTTAGTTATACATAAGGAAGTTAGCGGTCTAAGAGAGGAAAATGATTTTCGGTATTGTCCAGTGTGAAACTTTGAGAGGGAATCTTAGAGGGGAGTGATTTTAGGTATTGTCCAATGTGGGACTTTGGGAGATGACTCCCCTCCCTCTATTTAAAATCAAGTCATCCCAACGAATTACCACTATGCCCTTACTAATATTACCAACATATCTCTTACTAGTACTTCACATACTGATGGAGGAATGGTTCTTCAAATGGGGGAAAACATACATGAGCTTAACATTTTTCCACCATACTGTGTTTCTGAAACGTCGAGCCTGCTTTCTGAATCGCATGGTGTTTCCCTGCATATTAGTTGTTTTATCCACAAGCAGCTCCAAGCGGTCACCTCTCTCCAAAACTTTGTCAATATTCTCTATCATGACATTTCGCACCTATAAAACATAGTAACTATTGGTTATCAATAACATGTGTTAGTTGGCATAACAAAGAAGCAAAACATTTATGGTAAAAGATTATATGATATACGTTCCAAAAAATAGACCGGTTATCTATGTATTAGAATGCTGGGGCTTTCTTCGCCATTTTTTCTTCATGAACAATATTTCCAGTGTACTTCTTTGGTTGAATTTGTTCTTCCTCCGAATAACATGTACTACTTTTTTTTTCATTGAGATGAATCTTGTTTCTTATATGATATTATGCCGAGTCTGGTAACAAATAAAATATTATATTGAGTCTGATAAGAGATTGGCAGTACATTCATGATGGAGAACTAGAATAAGGTACTGGAAGTGTCACGCCTAAAACGGCCACCAGTAATTAATAAAAAAATATTCTCGCAGTCTGCATCCTACAAAGGTCTTTTATTACTTGATTGGACCTCTTTTCTTTAAGGAGCCTTCTTTCGGACTTATCTTTTTTTGGATGACCTTGTATTCTTTCATTTTTTCTCAATGAAAGCTTGTTACCTTATAAAAAAAAAAAAAATCTCGCAGCCTGCATCATTCTATATAACCCACCTCTCCCCATCCGCCCAGATTGAAAATATGAAGACGTGATTCATTACATCATATCCTAGACTAAGTGAAGTGTAATGAAATAAATTGCTGCTTTCAGTTATTTTGTGTTGCATAAGAGTACGTAAATAAAACCTTGAAATATTTAAATAATCACCTGACTCATTTCACCTTTCAGCCGGTTGATCCTATCTGCATTTGGGTCATTGGAGTAGTATTCCATTTGCTGACTCAAAACTCTTGAGAATTCATCGTTCATGCCATAAGCATTGGCTGAATGAACTGCACGGCCATATGTCCTTACAAATCTTTGATGAATATCTTCGAGAAATGCAAAAGGAATCCTCCCTGTAAAATATAGGTTGTTACTGTCAGAACAACTTAAAACTCTTGACTAAACTTAACTGTGTGAATGAGTTGGGTTTCAAAGATGACTTGCTGCAGAAAGAGAATTAGATGATTTGCTTCACTTGTCGATGGGACAAAGCTGATTAAGATTGATAAACATTTTATGATTCATCATTACCAGTATATTCTACTAGATAGCAACAATAATCCTCACACTAGTCATTTTGATGTTTTTTTTTTCCTTTTTTGATATCTTCCGGGCCAGTTTGGGCGCACCTCAACTAATCTCGTCTACCCTACTACATTTAGTTGCAAAAAAAACTCGTAGATATTAAATAATAGGTAGGTGGCCACCATGGTTTGAAAAAAAATAAGAAGGAAACAACAAAATTACAAAATTTGGGCGGTAATAATTATATTTTTAAATAACAGAACTGCATAATTGTAGGATCGAACTCCGCACTATGGGGTACTAAGCAGAAAGCAGTGCGCTCAACCACGGAACAAGGTAGGTGTTTGATTAAAATTTGAGCGGTAATAATGGTTTTGATGTTATTTATTTCATTTGGAAAATATGGTCCAGGTTCAATATAGATACAAACGACATCCAAACTCCAGATATACTGTCTTTTAGCGAACAGTGAACAAACAAAACAAGTAGATCAACAGATTTCTCCAAGAACAACGTATAGTCCATCGCAACGCACATCTGCCTACTCTCAGTCTCCCGCCACTTTTAGAAATCAATGGTATGCCGTACTGTGCAACTAAATCATCCGACTATACAGTGTTAAATAATTATTTAGCATTACTATTAGCCAACTAAAACAAAAATTATCCGGTAATTCGAACCCGACTACTCAATTGCACAACGCATCAGCATAACAAAATGGAAATGAAATCCAATCCTCATTAACAAGACTACAACTGAAAAATTGATATGAACAGAGAAAGTGATACTCACTTCCGGCAGTATCATCGGCCATACAGAGCACCGTAAGGCCATCGGTACGCTTGACGTGAAAGATGTACCGATCCTGAGAGTAGGAGAGATTGGAATCATCGTTTCCCGGAATTTTATCGAGTATTTGGCGAGAAATCGAGCTTGCATTCGTCGGAGTTACAGAAAATTCAGCCAAAATCACCGATCCCCTGGCCACCAACGCATAAATTATCGCCATCAGAGTGGAGATAAAATCGATTGACGATCGATGAAATCGACAGCAAGAAGCACGGCGATGAGTGGAGCTGAAGCAGCTGGAAGATCAGGATCTTGATTCTCTGACCGCCAGTTTGAAATTCAGGCGTTGAAGATCATCGGAGAGAGAGAAACTGAAATTAGGTTTTTAAAAATCAACATTGCCAACACACAGCGGGAATGAGCTATAAAGTTGATTGCGATAATTTCACTTTTTCCTCTTCCAATTATTATTTGAAAAGTAAAATAAAGGAAGTGAATGTCACGTAAATATGAGGTCTCAATTTGATGTAAATATAGGATATTTCTAAAAACATCTTACAAAAAAATTCAAACATAAAATACATTAAAAAAATAAAAAATCAACATTTTACGATATTTAAATAAGTAGTTAAAATACGTATTGTCAAACTTATACTTATACTTATATTAGATTTTTTTTTTTTTTTTTTTTAATATTTCATCGATTCTTTACGGTATAATGAAAATGACGATTCACTATTTATGTCGATGTTGAATCCATGGAAATGTAAAATTGTCGATAGAAAATTAATACCTTGGCTTAGATAAAGTGAGATAGAGATTATATTTCACAGCAACTTCTTTTTTTTTTTTTTTTTAATTTTATAATTTATAATCTTTAGTGGAGACTATAATATTTTAATCAATTGAGTTAGGATGAAGTTGACAAATTAAAATTTATTTAAATCTCATTTCCATCCTGGTTTTATTTATGTTAATTTTTCAACTTTTAACGTACTAAATTTTAAAACACAATTGTTTTTTTTTTTTTTTTTTTTTTAGTTTTTATACTTTCAAAATATGAATTATTAGTTTTGTTATTATGTTGTATAATATATTCATATAACCGAAAGATCTGTGGCCTAGGTTCATGAGTACTAATGTTGATACTCACTGCGATGACATGATTCTTTAGGGCCTTCAAGACCATTGAGACTGGATCCTTGATCGAGGGCCTTCTTAAGACATGGATAAATTGGTGGTGGTTGATTAGTATATTTGAGAGGCAATGAATAAGAGCATTTTTCAAGGTATTCACATTCATGTGGGCATAATCAATGACACACCTGACAGACGTTAAATCATGGGTGGAGATTTCTAGATCAAAGGCGCAAAAGATGATTCTCAACTAGGATATTCATATTTGGATTCAAGTTGATGAAGACAAATGGATTCCCTACGACTAACACTTGGAAGTTAAACACAAATGCAACTTGGAATAACTCTTGATAACAAGGTGGGATGGGTTGGATTTTGCGGGATCATTTGAGTCGTGTCCGTCCGGCGGGGATGAAGTTTATAACCCAAATGAGTGAGATAAAGGTCATTAAAGCCACGACTATTATTAAAATGTTAAATAATGAAGTTTGATCCAAAGACAATATGTGGCAAAATTGTGTCCATAGGATTTGCTTGGAGATCAAGGAACATTTATGACCATTAGATTTTACACTTCATCCAAAGACAAGTAGGTGACACAATTGTGGCCATAGGATTTGCTTGGAGATTAAGGAAGATTTATGGCCACTAGATCTTACCTTTCATCGAAAGCCAATATGTGGCAAAATTATGGTCATACAAGTTGCTTGGAAATCAAGGCTCTTGGACTATAAATAGGTGGAGCACCATTGTTGGCATATCATCCCAAAATTTCCAAATCCAAAGTGAGTGTGAGATAAAAATAGAAAGTGAGTTTCTTCTTATGAGAGAGTTTGTACTTCCACCATAAGAGAGAAAAGTTGTAACTTCTATTTTTATAGTGGAATTCTTCTATCCTTGCCCGTGGTTTTTACCCTAATTTGTTTAGGGGTTTTCCACGTAAAATCATCGTGTGTTATTCCTTCTCTTCTTCGTTATTATTATTATTCTCAATCTATTGTAGGTGCAATCTTGATCCATTCAGTCTCGTTCCAATTACAACATAAAAGACTTTATTGTATATTCCATGATGTTTCAAGAAATATAAGTGGAACGAGACGACCTAGAGGTGATTAACCTCCTAAATAAGGAGACAATTGACCTAACTAAGATTGACTTTTTCATTAAGGAGGCAATGTGGTTAGGTCAAGTGCTCAAAATTGCGTCATTCCATCATGCTCATCGTCGACACAATGGGGTGGTTGACGCCCTTACATATAAGACCATGGAGGAGCAGTCTTATGCTTTGTTTGAGAGTCTATAAGTAGCTTAATTCTTTCAATATAGTCTATAAGTAGCTTAACTTTTTCATTATACTTGTTTGTCCCTCTTTATTAAAAAAAATAAAATAATAAATTAACATATATTTAAAACTATATGTTATTCATTCATTATAGTTGATAGTAAAATACAATTTCAAAAAAAAAATGTGTAAAAAGGTTAGGATTAAAATAGATTTTAGAAATCCAAATTAAATAATTAGGAAAGCCTAATAATTCTATGGATGAATATATTTATTTATTGATACAATAAACTCTAGAGCTTTGAAATGCCACGAATCATTTTGAAAGAGACAAAGATGCCATTTTGTCTTGTACTCTATCTGGTTTCATGAGGAAAGATAATATTTTAAATGTTTGGGCTAAAAAGACTTCAATACAACCAAATAAAAATAATACTAGAAAGTTAATTAAATTTATGGATTGGAATTTATTGATTTGGTGAATATCAAATCAAACTAAAATACAAAACAAAGAAAACAAATAGGGATGGTTTGTCACATAAATCCAATAAAGTATATAATTTTTTCAATTGAAAAAAACAAAAGTATATTAATTAGCATCCTAACGTCAATTTCAACAAATTAAAAATAAAATGTCATCATAAAAATAAAAACAGTGGTTGGTATATATTTATAAATGATTATTTACAAATGTTAAAAAAAAAAATATATAAAAAAAAATAATTGAATATTTGAAGTGTTATTTCTAATTTGTCTTTCAATATAAAGAATTTTCTTCTAGTACAACAATTGCACGGATTGTGATTTGAACTTTCGATATTGGAACAAGTAGATGCCCTAACTATAAAGTTATGCTAGCATATAGATAAAGGGCTGAGATGTAATTTTTTTTACATTTGTAACCCTTCGTCAAGACTTAATTGTTGTTTGCCTCTTTAGTTAAACAATATATAAAAATGAGAGGATTGAAAACTCTAATCTCTCGATCGATCGATAATATATACATCAATTGAACTATTTTCAAATTGTTTGTCAAGCCACCGTTCCTAACATTCTAAAAAACCAACCAACGTTTTTCTCATGGTTTCCTCGGGCAGATGTTCAGGCCCACAATAGACATATTTCCAATCTTATCTCCAGGTGTCGACAGTGGCTACCGTTTATGGGTGGGTGGTGGTGGTGGCGGCGCTGATGACAACAATAGTAGAAGTAAAGATGGAGAAATATGAGAATATTACCAATTAAACACACAAAAAATCTATTTTTCAAGAAATTAATATCATGTGATTCACCCGAAATGACTTATTTCTAAAACTCATTATCTAATGAGGCCTTTTTGGTGATTGTCAAACACCACAACTTTTATTAAAAATATTTATTTTTTCAAAATTAATCACTTAGGAAGTAGATCCAAACACACCTTTTAATATTCAAATTTTTTCTTAGCAACCAAATGTAATAAGGTTAGGTGATTGTCTCGTAAGATTAATCGAGGTGAGCCAAAACTAGCCCAAAGACTCACGTAAAAAAAAAATCTCATTCAATATTAATTTCAAAAGAGAAAAAAAAAACTCACATAATATATTACAAAATATATATACGATTTTCATTGATGGAAAGATCCTTTTCCGTTTTCTTAATCATTACATTCAACCAAAATCGATAATTGACATAACGTTGTGCTATTGATTAAAGGTCATAGATTCAATCATTGTATTAATTAAAATACTTTGCACAAAAAAACAAAAGTATATATGATTTTTTAATTTTTTTTTTTTTTGAAAGACTATGATATAGGAATATGATTTTTAAATTTATATTCCTATATTATATTTTACCGATTCAATTTTAAAGTAAAACTTTCCTTTTTTTTTTTTTTTTAATGCATGGTTAAAAAAAATAAACCTTTGAGGTAATTTATTTAACATTTGATATGGGGATTACTACTCAAATTAAAGCTTAGCTTAAAAAGACAAATATTACATTTATAAAGTTAAAGATTCGATTCTCATATTTTGAAATAAAATAAGAAAAAAATAAATTATTCTAAAATTTAAAAAATAAAATACTCTGTTTCTCTCAAAAAGTTATTCAATGTGTCTGCCTTCTCTAAACCCTTGGATGCATTATATACCATAAATTTTAATTTTTGTTAAAATACGATTTGATTCATTTCATTTTAGTTTATGTAATTCTAAAATTGATCCTATTTTTTTTGTAGTTTTAAAACTAGTAATTGTTGATATTTGAAAACTTTTCTCAAAACTAGTAAATAATATATTTTCAAGATTCATAAAAAATACAAACATACATTAAAAACTTATTTGATAGGCAGAATATACTTTCCTATGCAATAGAAATTATGTTTTGAAAATTCTTTTCGAATTATGTAAGATAAATAGGAAAAAAAGTATTTTTTATTTTGAAAACTGTTTTCGAATTATGTGAGATAAATAGAAAAAAAAAATATTTTTTTCAAGGCAGATTTTGAATTTGAAATTGTAATATACAGACTTATATCTAAAAAAAAAAAAAAAAAAAATCTTAATAAATATCACATTTTATGTTATTAACTCATTTTTTTTTTGTTAAATTTAAATAGGTATAATATAATATAGTATAATTATATGATATTATAAAATGATAATTATACAAAATTTATATTTATAAATTAATTAATAATAATTTGTATTCAACCTAATATTATAAATATATTATTAAACATTTTGAACGCATGTGATTTTTTTTTTTTTTTTAAAGATATTTTAATTAATGTAAAGATTGCACTTATAATCTCTTAATCAGTTACAACCCGATGACAATTGAATTATTATTTTGTTGAACTTGTTATTTTGTTGAAGTAAATATAACTTTAATTTGATTGAATTCATTATCTTCATACACTTTTTCAAAAAAAAAAAAAAAAAAAAAAAAAAACAAAAGAATGCCCTAATTTTCGTATTCTTAATCCAACTATATAAAACATGGCTGTTTTTTAATAATATTGCATTTTTTAAAACTTATTATTAAAATATTGTAAGTTTGAAACTATTTATAAAAATAATGTAGTTTTAATTAGAGGTCGTCTTTTCAAAAGACGACCTCCACATGCAAGCAAAGATCGTCTTTTCAGAAGACGACCTTGCTCCACATGGATGGAGGTCGTCTTTTCAAAAGACGACCACGCTCCAGAGGTCGTCTTTTCAAAAGACGATCTCCATTGGTATATACTTCTTTTATTAAAAAAATCATATCTTTCTACTCAGATATTCAAAATTTTCAAAAAAGATATGGTTGTAAAGCTAACAGCGAGAGCTTCAATTTGATAGGTGGTTTCATTATTTTTGGAGTTGTGTATCAAAAGATAGAGATCATCGAAGTTGGACTATAGTTTTTCAAATTTTAGAACTGAAGATTGCTTTGAGGAGTGCATTAAAAAATTGACATCTTTTTACCCAAATATTAAAAAATTTCGAAAAAAATACGGTTAAAAAGCTTACACAGAGAGCTTCAATTTGATATTTGGTTTCACTATTTGTAGAGTTGTGTATTAAAAGATACAGATCGTCGAAGTTTAGCTACTGTTTTGAAGTTTTCCGTGGTATCTTCAGTTCTGGGTTTAGTGAACTTTTCATAACTTTGACGATATATATCTTTTGATACACAACTCCAAAAATAGTGAAACTAGGTATCAAATTGAAGCTCTCTATGTTAACTTTCCAACAATACCCTTTTCGAAGTTTTTGAATATCTGGATAAAAAGATATCAATTTTTTAATACACTCCTCAAAATAATCTTCAGTTCTAAAATTTGCAGAACTATAGTCCAACTTCGATGGTCTCTATCTTTTGATACACAACTCAAAAAATAGTGAAACCACCTATCAAATTGAAGCTCTCGTTGTTAGCTTCCCAACTATATCTTTTTTGAAAATTTTGAATATCTGAGTAAAAAGATATCAATTTTTTAATAAAAGAAGTACATACCAATATCCATGTGGAGCGAGGTCGTCTTTTGAAAAGACGACCTCCATACATGTGGAGCAAGGTCGTCTTTTGAAAAGACGACCTCCATCCATGTGGACCAATCTTTGCTTGCATGTGGAGGTCGTCTTTTGAAAAGACGACCTCCATTTTTTTTTTGATAAAAAAGACGACCTCCATTTAAAAGTGCAATATTTTTATAAATAGTTTCAAACTTACAATATTTTTATAATAAGTTTTAAAAAATGCAATATTATTAAAAAACAGCCTATAAAACATGATCAAATTAGTAGAATAATTGATTCCTCTCTAGTCTCTGAAATGGCAATATTGTCATTTGGGCCGAAGTTTGGGCCATTATTCCAACCCAAACTTACAATTCGGAGTCATTTTTCGGAAAAAGAAAATAGGGCCATCATAGCAAATTTCTATACTTCGGGAATACTTCCTCCGAGAAGCTGAAGGAAGAAGGTCTCGGGCAAGACGACGACTGTTCGGTGTTTGATTCTCAAGCACTCTCTCTCTTCACGGAACCCACAGGCCGAAGCTCAGACAAAATCCCAATTCACTCTCTGCACGCGGCTTCAGGTGGCTACGTTTTCCCCCTTTGCTGGCGTGAGATTCTAGTCCCATCTGTCCATGGTCAGGTTTTCCTCCTCTTGTTTTGTTTTTTCCGATTCGATCCGATGGAAAAACGCCCGCTGATTGCTCTGGAAGTCCGGCGGGAGGTCGTTCATCGAATGGTTAATTCGATTGGATTGCGTAGAGGTTAAGGAAGACGATCTAATCGAATTCGTGTTTCCCGATCCTGATGATTGTCTTCAGTTCGTGGTAATTTTAGGAGAAAGTTGAAGTATGATGCAGAATCGAAGTCCGCCCAAGCATAGACATGATGGAACCTCGCCGTTGCCTCTTGGAATGGACTGGAGCCCTCCTCCTCGAAAATGGGTTGGTCTTGGGTTTTGATTATATTGATTTATTTGCTTGGAATTCGATTATGAGAAGTCTTTATACATGTCCTCTGTTTTTTATTTGGATTTTTCTTGGTGGATGGACCGAATGGATTTCACTGGCTTTGTCGAATTTACTTGTCTGGCTTGCTGGATGATGATAATTTGAATAATTAATACTGTTTGTTTTCACGATCTCATTGATTTGTAGTTCTATCTACTTTCAAGCTGTTGTCGAAACATACCATATTTACTTTAGGTTACTTCTTAATGAGTTGCATCGTTCTTTAGTGTATCAGTGGCCTGTTTTGCACCCCATGAATGAACTGGACTCCTTTTACCCTTTTCTTTTCTTTTCTAGGCATCCATGGCTGCTTAGGTTGCACTATTTTTTCATACCAATTGTTATTTAAGAAAAGAAAAAAAAACTGCTTGAAGGTTTTGGTGTTTTGTATTGAAAACGACTACTCTTTGAAATTTCAGTGAGCAAGTGATCTCATTTAAGTGATGTTTTTAGACAAAGGAAAGTAAGGACTTGTGGCTTAGCTCTGTGTTTTTGTCAATGTTGGGTGGCGTACAGCAACTATTTCCCTTGTTTCCTTTATAATTGACTGTGCTCTTTATGTTTGGTAATTTTTATTTTAATGTTCACTGGGAAATCTTTCATTTCTTGTGCAGAATGGGAAGGACACAGTTTGGCCTCACGATCATCACACAGGATGGAGTTACTGTGTTTTAATACCTTCATGGGTTGCCCTTCCTAAAACACGAGCTGCAGATCCCATAGTGGTACACTTTCCAACGTCTCCATTTTCTTTTGGTACTTTTTTTTTTTTTGGATGTGAAACAATTTTACTGATGGTATGAAATTACAAAAGAGAGGGAAAACCCCAAAAGAGAAATTTTCTTTTGGTACCTACTTATGGGTGGATGTTTGTATTAATTGTATGTTTGTGCCTCTATGAATAACATATTAGTGAACACTGATATAGAATAATCACTTCACTTGCATTATTTGAAGTTGCAAAATATGATGCCCAAAAAATGATGTTGCAAGAAAATGTGTCCTAGCTGCGATAGATTAATTCAATAATGGCTCATTTACATTTTTATAGCATAGCACTTCTTTGCTTGTACATTAACATTATCAAGGGACAGTTCTACAGGGTTCAGGTTGGTGTGCAGTCACCTGAAGGGATCACAGCAATGCGAGGAGTATTAAGGCGATTTAATGATTTCATGAATTTATTTTCTGATGTAAGTTTATGCATTTCATTTTAATTTACTTGGGAATACCCCTTTTTCACATTGAAAACTTCCTGTTTTCTGAGGAAAGATGATTTCCATTATTATGTTTAAAATTAAATTACTCTCATTTGTTTAATTGTTCTTGTTATGAGATTTTATCACTTGTGCCAGGTTAAAAAGGCTTTTCCAAAGAAAACTATTCCACCAGCTCCACCCAAAGGAATCTTACGGATGAAAACCAGGGCACTCTTAGAAGAGGTGGGCAATCTGCAGAACATGCACGCATGAGCATGTCATTTAATTTATAATCTCCCTCAGTGTCTTTGTTTACTCTACGTAACCTTGCTGGCAAATTTTTTGTATGATTTGATAACCCTTGCATGAATCAATCCTTTTGCCAATATGTAAGGAATCGAGAATCATCTTCTACAGGAACTAGGAATGAAGAACATTAGAATAAACAGTCTGTTTTAGACATTCTTAAGTCATGCCCAAGTTTAGACACAGTATGGGTGGACCCTGATGTAATTGTCCTGCATTCATCTTCAATAATTTCTTTGAAGGAAAGTAGGAATCATTAATCACCCACATTTGTCTTTCAGAATATTATAGGACTTCTAATAAATTTCATTAGATTCCTTGGAGAACTGCATTCTTAGATATCTTGGGGTTCCATTTTAAAACTAATTGACAATGAGAGGAGTAACCCATGTATCTTATATTGTGAGTGGAGTCTCTTCATCTTTCCAATGTGGGATCCTCAACATGCCCCTCAAGATGGTGCCTCTTTAGGTTCACCATTCTTGGGTCAAATCTCATTTTTGGACCGGATACCTGTTTCGGCTTCATGGGCTCTGATACCATGAAGTTATGTATGAGAGTAATTTTCTGATATGTTATTGAGTGAGGACATATAAATATTTATACAAGAAGGATCTCAATCATAGATCCAAAAAATAGCAATTAACCTAAGACTAAAAAGGAAATTACGGCTATACAAGAAAATAATATCCCTAATTTACAGTTTGATTTTCTACACATTTCTATCATGTCTTCTAGTGCGTTGTGCGTCTATCTGAAGTTAACTAAAACCTTTTGATTTTGAGACGAGGGTGTCGAAGTTATCCATCACATGTGTAATTATCTTTATGCATTTTGGTTGTGTATCTGTAAGACTGTAACTATTATTTTTCACAGGTTTAATTTTGTTGCAGAGAAGGCGCTCTTTGGAGGAGTGGTTGACAAAGCTGCTGTCTGACATTGATATATCAAGAAGTGTTGCAGTAGCGTCCTTCCTTGAGCTAGAAGCCGCTGCTAGGTCTTGTACGTTCTTTCTAGTTTAGAGTATACTTCAAAAATGTCTTTGCCTTTTGTATTTATCTAGTGGTAATTCTAAACGTTATTATATGCAGTTCTCCATAACACATATATTGGAGTTTTAACATTTTAATTCCTCACAATGCTTTCAGCTTTCCAAAATGATAATCAGGGGCCTTCAGGTGAATACCCTGATTATAACAGCAAAATTTCTGCACATCAATCCCCTCCTAATTCAGGCTCATCTACTATTGCTGGTGGTTTGTCACTTGCATCAGATTATGGTAGTGATACTGCTTATGAGGCGTCTGAAATTGGTACAGCAAGTCTGGGAAGAGACGATCACTCCGAAATTGCTATAGATGATTTAGCTCTGGATGACGATCTTTCCAGTCCAATTGAAAAACTTGTGAAGTATGGATTGTCCAATATTGATGAAGGATTGTTTATGGGACAGACCATTCTAGAGCAGTTGGAAGGCCTTCCAAAGCATAAAGCTCATCCTAGATATAATAACAATTTAAAGGATGGGCACAATGGGAATACTTCTAAGGCATCGTACTTGGATAAAAATGGACTGGTACCGTTTGCAGAGTCTGAGCATGGCAAGGTAATTGGTCATGCTCGCAAGCTGTCTGATGAGAGTGTGACAAGTGATGCAAGTTCTCTGAGAGGTGGAGAAATTTCAAGCTTTTCACTATCAAATTCAGTAGGCAATGGCTCACTTGACCATTCAGGTGCTGAGGTTTCAAATGCAATCGAAATTCATAGCGATTTTTCACGTGATGCACTGCTCCTCCCAAAGGATCATCGCCATAAAATGAACAGGGTTCTTTCAACAATGCATCAGAGGCTAGTGACAGCAAGAACAGACATGGAGGACCTTATATCAAGATTGAATCAGGAAATAACCGTGAAAGATTACCTTGCAACAATGGTATAATCAATGATATACTAATTTTTTTTCTGTTTATTCCAATTGAGGATTAGCTGCTTGTTCTTGGTTTAGATGTTAGAATATGTCTACTCTGAGGGCACTTTTAATATCCATTTCTCTTTATCTTAATCTATTCAACACTTTTTTTCCGTAATTCATTTTGCACAGCCATCGGCTGTGCAAAGTTTCTTATGAGTGGTTGTGTTATATGTTTTCTCTGTCTTGAGAAACACATACCAGCTGTTCCACATATTGAATGTGCACTATCGTTAACTGAATGCCAAATCATTGTTTGATATCAAGTTTTCTGTGCCAATGGCCAGTGTTCTTTGGACTGACTGTCATAAGTTCCGCATTACTAGCTCAATAATACTATCACAAGTTCTCAAAATGGCTTACGGTTGTGTTTGTGATTACATGCTGGACACTGACAGAAACCTAATTCTTCTCGGGGCAATTTGTTTCCAGGTTAAGGATTTCGAAGTAGAACTCGAAACAATCAAGCAGAAAAGTAAAGAAAACCTTCAACAAGCTATTTTAATGGAGAGGGAAAAAGTTACCCAAATGCAGTGGGAAATGGAGGAACTTCGTCACAAATCATTGGAAATGGAGTTAAAATTGAAGTCTAAAGAGGTTTTTAATCTTCTAAATTTGCCTTATTTATCTCATTCCTGTCACTATTTTGCACTAACTCTTTTTGATGATACACAAAATGCTCTAGGGTGAAAATTCATTTTCACTGCCTACAAAAGAATTTACCCCCCAGGAGAAAGTTGGTTTGCAAGAAGAGCTTGATTCCACGAAAGAGCTACTAAAGAATGTTTCTAAGCGATTTGAAGAGTTTGAAGGAAAATCAAAAGCAGACATCAGGGTTCTTGTTAAAGAGGTCAAATCTCTTCGAAGTACCCAAGCCAAACTTAAACAAGAGCTTAGTCAAACACTTCAACAGCAGTCTGAGACTGAGGTAGTACTGCAATCTGTTAATTGTGCTATGATTAAGGTGTTTTTTTTTTGAAAAGTATGATTAAGGTGTTAAACGGAAGTTTAAGCTGATAACAACCTTTTTCTGTTTTCTGCAACACTTGTTTGACATGTTTCAGTATCAACAAAAAAAATTGCTTTCGTTTTTCGCCCTTCTTTTTGTCCATATCTCATTTACTTTTTACTTAGTAAAACATACGATTTTTTTTCTTCTATTTTTTTTCTTTTCTCTCTCTGAGCATATATGTTGAAATAATTATAATAAAAAAAAGAACTACTATTTTAGCTGATAATTTTCGTTTGCAATCTGTTCAGTTTATTGACTGAGAAAATTTAATTGGCATATTTTAACAGTACTAAAGAGTCAAATTTTAGTATGTCTTGTTGATGTTCTTTTTCTCCTCATTCAGGAATTCCTTCAACGGGAAAGAGAAATGAGACAGCATGCAAACACCGCTCGGAGAAAGCTGCTGTCGGAATGTAGGAGCCTACATGGTCGGCTTCAAAAGTGCAGCATGAATTTTTCAGCAGATGATGATTATAACCATGTTGTGGAATCATCATCCCTATCTAATGCCTTGGATTTATTGACTACATCTGATGACCAACTAGATTTCCTCCTGGCTGAGGTATCCAATATGTTCTGATATGTATCTATTATGCTGTAACTCTTTTCTAGTCTGCATATTTTCAAGCCTAAACCAACTAAACCATTGTCTCCTCCTCCCCTCTCACTCCCACTCCCTCTATTTATAACCAACTCCTACCACCAAACCCCTTGGCTATAATACCCTAATAGTATTTGAACTGCCGTCTAGTGGTCGGTCAAGCCATGATGGCTATCTACCAAAAATTTAATATCCTACGAGTTATCTTGACAACCAAATGTAGTAGGATGAGACAGTTGTCTTGTGAAAATAATCGAGATGCGTGCAAGCTGACCCGGACACTCACGAATATCAAGAAGAAAAAAACCTTTAAAGTATTTGCTCCCAAGGGGCAGCCCTGTTTGTAAAGAGGCAGGTGGTCTCTGAGTAGTAACACCTACCCTGAGGTTGCGTGAGCGAACCTTTGTGTGAGCTTAATAAGGAAAATCCTTGGTGTTTCCTGGGTTTGGTCCTTGGGGTGGGCATGGGTGTCTCTAGATTAGTGGGTGGGGCCCGATACCGTGTTATTAAAAAAGAAAATCTAATAATATTTCTAACGTCTGCCCTAAGGACGTTCCTAATACTCTTAACCCTTCATTGTTGTTGAGGTAGCATCTTTTTTCCATCACCATTTTGTCTCTTTGGTCTAGCCGTATCATCCCGCTGTTTTATGGCGGTATCATCTGGGTGCTTTATGGTTTTCTTTAGTTCATAATTAACACATTTGTTGGGATAAAATCGTTCAGGCAAATCTTCTGTCGGATGGGAAACAAACTGCAACTTCAAAGGCGGGTGATGACGTTCAGGATGGTGATGGCGATACGATTAAGGTAGATGCAGAGTTGAGGATGGTACTTAAAGACATGTTCACCGAAAACGCTAGGTTGAGGAAACAGGTAAATTCTTATTTCCGGCATAGTATGAAATTGAGGATGTCAAAGGAAGCTGATGGTGCAGAGGCTTCTTCACAAAATACTAAAGTAAATACCACAACAGAGACATGAGATTCCAAATTGAATCAGTATATTATTTCCCTCTTTACTTTTTCTTTGTTTTTCCCCTCCACCCCTTTAAATATAAGAAAGCACTTTGTTGATTCAGTAGCCATTTTGCACATCTTTGGATAAATAATGCTTCTTGATAGGCGATTATTTTAGTAAGTGGGTTAGTGCAAAAGTCAGTCATGTCATGTCATTTTGTGACTTGCTGTTTGCTGACTTTTTAAGGGGGAAACTTCCTCCCACGATGTTGTGTTTTTTTTAAGGGAATGTTACCTTATAGATTAGGGGAGGGGACCCTACAAACAACTGATAAGGTAGGGTCAGTTACTCCTAACATTTTGAGCTTTTTGGCTCCTCCCAAAATGTTGTTTTACTTTTACATTTTTCTCTTGTTTTTGCTCATTTTCAGATGTAAACAAAGCCAAAATTTGAACTTAGTTTTGCACTTTTGGTCGGTCTATTTATTTGATCATGCTTTTAAGAAGTTGAATTCAATCAGTTAAAATGTAGTGTAATTTGATTCATTCGGATCAATTATTATTATTGTTGTTATTAGGGCAAAAATAAATCAAACTCCTAAGTTTTGATTTTCGAGGTTGTATCGGTTAAAATTTTAAATTAATAATTATATCAATTAAAATCTTAAGCTTGCATAAGTGAATTAATTTAGACTATCTATTAAAATTTCATTTTAAAATTGTTAATTATGTATAAGACTTCTTTAAATGTAGATATTAAAATAATATAAAATGTTAAAATCAAATGTTTAGTAGCACTTTTTACATTTTTCATTAATGTGATAATTTTTCTTACTATTCTAGAATTTTGGAAGAATAATTTTATTTAGTTTTAGATGATTTTTAGCTCATTTTAAATGGAATCAAGTCAAAATAACTATAAATCAAAGATTTAAATTAATTTACTTTAAAACTGTGATTTAAATTGATACTACTAATTTATACAACCCCAAAAAACTCCCAAAATAATGTTTTATTAAAATAATGTTTTATTAATCTTAAATTATGGCTGTACATTTAGATAAGTGGCAGAAAAGTATTGTCCAGGGAAACCGGGTGGCAGCTAAGTTTACACGTGTTAGCCGCAACAGCTTGTCCGCTTCAACGATGAAATAGTGTACTATGGTTGACCTAATAAAACAACAAATCGATTAAAAAATATAATACAAATATATATATATAATTTTTATAATATATAGATATAAACAACAACAACAAAGTACAAATTTTTTTTCCCTTCGTGGTTTGAACTTAAGCCAACCTAAGAGAATAAAGTTTATAATTTCACCTCAAAATTTCTAAAAATAATGCCATAAATTTTGATTTTTCTCTCTATTAAATGACAAATTATTGATTTTTTTTCCTTAAAAGTTCATTATTTTGGTTTTGCTTTGCTATATTATTTTTCACTTAATATATGCTTATTCAACCTCTGCCTCTGATTTCAAAGTTTTAATATATGCTAACATTAATATGTTAGTACAATATTTTTTTTTAATTATAAAAACTAAAATAAATATTTTAAAAACTTAAAGACAAAACAAATTCTAAAAGTTCATAAAAAAAATAGACATCCTGAAAGGTTAGAGATCAAAATAGAACAAGCTTACGACTCCAAAACCAAATGAAATTTAAATTGAGGAAACTTATATCACTATAGTAATATTAAAAAAAATTCTATACTACTTTTATTCATTGATTGTCGCCAAAGTAGTGTATGAAATAAAATAACACATAGTCTTAATGACATGTCAAATTTTAATAAAAAATAGTAGGTACTCGTACTCTAAATGTTAACACTATAATCTTTCGAAGATCTCACACAAATCTTAAATGATGGTGGCATAATTATAATTTATAAGAATTTTTTTTTTAAACTAATAAGAGTAGTATCCATATTCCTGTAATAAATTAGTAGTAGAAAAAATTTCATCTAAACCTATAACATAATCGTCAACAAGAGCATAGCTCGACATGATGTATAGTGATTATAAGGTCCTAGGTTCGATCCTAAAAAAAAAAAAAAAAAAAAAACAAAAACTATAACATAATGGCCACGTGGCGCAAGACCAATGGTCGAAGCTAATGGAACTCCTCCCTAAACGTAATCGACCCGTCGTCTTATAAAAATCCTAAAAATGTCAAAAAGATCAGCGCAACTTAACATATGCTAACGTGAGCCTTTTTTTTTTTTTTTTTTTTTTTACGTTTGTCGCCGATTTCTTTTGTTTTCTCCTCACCGTTCATTTGTTTCTGTGATTCTCTTCCTCCCGCCGCACTTTTTCTTTGATCTGGCATGAAAGCTAGAGCTCAAGTTGATCGAAATTTGTCTTCATTTTGATGCATTTGTGAGGATTGATTCGGCAACGAAGTACAAATTCGTCTTTGTTTGTGCACGGATGTGCTCCACCGGCGTTCCATGGCGTCTCCGGCGGCTACTCATCTTAACATCTCCGCCTCTTCCTCTCTCTGCTATTCCAAGGTCCTCTCTCTAATCTAATTGCGCATCGCTCCTCTAGTTATACTTTGTTTCGCTGTTTTTACTACTCCGGGAAATTCGATGTTATTGACGGCTGGAGTTTATTGGCCTGTAATTTCCTCGCATCTGATGTTTTCATTGACATCGTGAAGTTACTCACTAGAGATTTGATTAACGTCTTCGTTCGATAAAGATGCGAAGCATAATTTTAGAACTCATTTTTGACTTATATCTTGATGCTATGTTATTACATTTTGATTTTGGTACTAGATTATTGTCGAATCATTAAATTCTTGGACCGATGAAGATGTGAAGTATATTTTAGAACTCATTTTTGGCAAGTTTGTTGTTGATATGTTATTACATTTTGAATTCGGTACTAGATTATTGTCGGATGATTTGGAGACCGATAAAGATGTGAAGTATGCTTTAGAACTCATTTTTGGCATTCATCTTGTTCTTATGTTATTATATTTTGATTTCGGTACTAGATTATTGTTGAATGGTTGATGGAAGCATTTCTGTTCCTCTTACTATTACATTGCTGTTGGGATAGAGCCTAATATGCATTTTCTGCCAATCGCATGCTATTCTCTTAGCTACAGGAATCTTTTTTCTTTCATCTTGCTGATGTCTGTATTTTATAACTTTATGTATCTTGGAAGTGATTTGAACTAGGTAGTCATGTTTTTTCTCTATTATCTCACTGGAATCTTCCGAATGTAATGTTCACTGTTGCATTTTTTGTTTCTTGTGTATAGAGGTCATCTTTGAGGCTCGGTAGGAATCGGACAAAACTCATTTTTAGCACAACTCGGGAGAGAAGATATCATTCCCTCAAGGTTGTCCAGTCAGTTCTGAATTCCTGCAAGTCAAATTTAAACGACAATGGGGCAAGTGAAGAAGCAAAACTGCTTCTGGAGAGATTGTTTGCTCAGACACAGAGATTGGAAGAACATGTAAGCAAAGATCCTCACTTCCCACAAGATTTTTGGCTAGGTCTCAGTCTTGAAAATCTCGAGTCTGATCTTCAGGCTGCATTGGCAGTGTTGAAAAAGAAGGAAGAAGATCTACAAGATGCAGAAAGAACGATTCTATTAGAACGAAGCCAATTAAACAATGCGAAGGAGAAGTTGGAGAAGCAGGAGGAAGAAATTGCTGCTGCATATTATAAACAGCAAGAATTAGAAGATGAGCTTAAGCAGGCAAATTTAAACTTAGCTTCTCAAGCTAGACAGATAGATGAATTAAAACTTCAAATTAGGGAGAAAAACGTGGGGATTGCTGCAGTTGAATCTGCCCTTACTTTGAAAGAAGATGAGTTGAATAAAATGAGAGCTGATTTGGTTAAGAAGAGTGAGGAAGCTGTTAAGGCAGATTCTGAACTTAGATCTAAGTCCCAGCTTCTGAATGAAGCAAACGAAGTAGTGAGAAGACAAGAAGTTGAGCTACAAATGCTTAAAAAGGCTTTGCTAGAGAGAGAAAAAGAACTGGAAGTTTCTGTAAAGCTGCAGAAACTTGACGTGGAGAAACTGGAAGTTGCAGAGAAAAATTTGGAGAAGAAAACCATGGAATGGTTGTTAGCACAGAAAGAACTGAAAAAATTGAGAAAGGAAGCATCTAAGAAAGCAGTAGAGATGAATGAAACTATGAACGACTTCAACCGAGTGAGGGAGCTTCTTGCCGATGTAAAAAGTGAGTTGGTTTCCTCTCAGAAGTCTCTTATGTCCTCCAGAAATAAAATAGAAGAACAAGAAGGTCTTCTTGAGAAGCAAATGGCAGAACTTGAAGAACAGAAGAAGAGTATCAGTGCATATATGTCGAGTTTAAAAGATGCTCAAATTGAAGTAGAGAGTGAGAGAGTGAAGCTTAGGGTCGCAGAGGCTCAAAACAAGGAGCTCGAGCGTGACCTGTTAATGGAAAAGGAGCTTACAGATGAGTTACAGCAACACCTGAAGAAAGAGAAATCCCATCTCCAGCAGGCAACTGAGGAGAAGGCATTTCTACAGAAGGAGCTAGAGCATAAAAATATCGAGTTTGAGAGAACTCACAATCTCCTTCAAGGTAAAGCATCAGAATTGGTTGAGGCCAAGTTAGAAATCCAGCATTTGAAATCCGAACAGGTTTCTCTTCAACTTATTTTGGAGGAGAAAGACTTGGAAATACTTGATGCACAAAAGAAAATAGAGAAATTAAACCAGGAAATAATTGAGCTACAAACGCTTATGGGTAGTAAAGAGGCCCAGCTCAGTCAGACAACTGCTTTGTTGAAAGAGAAAGACGAATGTGTTCAGACGATGCAGAACGAGTTAAATGATACAAAGCTGAAAATTTATGAAGCTGAAGCTGTGGTAGAACGGATTGTGGATCTCACAAATAAACTGGTGATTTCAATCAAAGATAGCGACGATGATGTTTTGACATTGAACGACGACCATATCAACAATCTACAGCAGCAGTTATTCAAGAAACCTACGGATAATATGAGGCTGCAGAAGAAACAACTCGAAACCGAGCTAGAGCTCACCAAGGAAAGCCTAAGACAAAAAGAAATGGAAATTCTAGCTGCAGAAAGGGCCCTAACCATTAAAGACGAGGAACTAAAGACGGTTCTCGAGAAATTAGATACAAAGGAGAAAGAATTTGAGAAGATGAAGGAAGAAATGGATGAAGAAGCCAAGGATCTGAAAAAGCTCTACGTTTTGGCACAAGACAGTGTTGGAGAGGGAAACATTGGGGGCTTGACAATTGAAAGGCTTCAAGTTGAAGCTGCTCAATTAGAGGTTGAAGCAGCAACCAGTGCTCTTCAGAAACTCGCCGACATGAGCCGAGAGCTTCTGAATAAAGCTGGCCACAGTGTGAAGGTTGATATCGATTCAAGAAGCATTCAGCACGACGACGTAGTCGACAATAACCAAAGATTCGATGAAGTGAAGCAGGAAGTTTCCCGTCTTTCATCTCTAACTGAACAGCTATTGAAGGAGGCAGGTATATTTGTTGAAGCAGATTAGTGGAGATTTTTATTGGGATGGAATAAAAGGGAAGCTTTTGTTTGTATGTATATATTTGGTTGATTTTTATATTATTTTTCCCTTCCCAAAGGCCATTTTAGTTTGGTTGTTGTAATTGTACCTTGTAGAAGCAAATTCTGCTGCCATTGAAATCGTATAAAATTGTTGCACAAGTCATTTGACTGTGCTATGCTCTCGCATTGTTGGTTGGGTAAGTTTTTTTTTTTTTGGTATTTGGGGATTTGAACCTCCGACTTCAATAGATGAAGTACGTATGAATTCCTGCTGAGCTAGTCACTCGGAGAGGAAGTACGCATCAATTCATGCTGAGCTAGACACACTTTGACGCTTGATAATCAAAATGATTTGAATTTTTTTTTTTATACTGTTTCTTTATGTGGGGAGATCTCATAAGTTAACATAAGCCTTTTTTCTTTATTCTTCTTTTTATTTTTTTAAATGGGAATATTGTATCATAGGGTTGTTTGGAAAGCCAACATTAGAATATTTTGGTTAAATTACAGGTCTAGGACTCTAAATTTCAAGTTAGGTCTTATAGGTGTAGGACTCTAAGTTTTAAAATGTTTTCTTAGGAGTCATTTTGAACTTTCATTTTAAATTGATTGATACACCTTTAAATTTTTAATTTTGTGTTTAATTAGTTCTCATATTTGACATATTTTTTTTAAAATTCACAAGCCTAAACACATTAATAAAATTTTATGTATAACAAATTCATTTAAAAAAAAGAAAAAAAAAAGAAAAAAGAAAAAAATCTATTAGACACAAAGGACACTTTAAAAAACTTGAAACGTTAAGACAGATAAGACACAAAATTAAAAAAATTTGACAATACTTTTTAAAGTTGTGATTTAATAACTTGCTATATGCTAGTATAAAGAATTGTGATTTAATAACTTGTTATAGCTGTCAAAGTGAGCATGGCTCAACGATAATTGACAATTTGACATGTACTTTCTTATTTGAAGTTGGAGGTTTAAATTCTCCTTACTCCCATCCCGGAACCGAACCACGACCGACGACAAGTTAGTACAATTCTCCTCTAGCTGATTTGGACGAAGCAGAAGCGAGAATGTCGGCAACTATACTGTTTCAGTATCCAAAGCCTGATCCATCCACCAGACAGCATAAAAGATCTATAACCTCTTTTTACACATGAACCTACTATAAACATATGACCATTTTTATACATACAACATATTATTCTTCTATACATACACATTCTTACAGTTTGTTTGTTTGTTTCACAACTGTACAGGAGCATTTACATAGTACTGGGAGTCTGGGAGAGTATAACAAACCAGTCAGTAAAGTTAATCTATACAGATAACTTTTTGAGCTGCTGATCGATGAAACACCAAACTGGCCGTAGAATCATCGAGCGACCGAGCTAACGCCATCTCCGAAAATAATGTTTTTCACTGGTGGAGGAATCCAACCTGGATTGTTCGCATTCTGACCTTCATTATGTTGAGTTTCACAATGCACAAGGTTGCCTTGCCCCTTTGATCTCCTCACTTTCTTCCCAAATGTAAATCCCAGCTTCATTGCTGTAAACAGCCCAAATGCAATCAGAACTGGTCTAACCGACCAGTGAAAGTCCTCTAAATGTTGGTACTTTTTCACCATCCCGGGACAAGTCCTAAAATTAACTGCCTCGACCTCGGCTGGGTCGGCCATGTATGTAGTATCACATTCTTCTTTGAAAGAGAGAATTCCAGGGAACTTGACCATGAGGCAGCCATTGGGTAGGATCCACCAAATCCTCCCTGTTGCCCAAACAGCTCCTTTTTTATGAGGCCATTCGAATCGTGGTCGCAGAATGCTGGCTTTTATCCGTACAAATTGGCCAACGCAAAACGACTCTGCCATCTGAAACTGGGAAGAGTTTCCCTTCCAGAGAGTTTCTGCACCAATAAAAGCAACATCTACATTACCAACACGATCGATTGAATGAAGGATTCCCACTGGAGAGTGTTTCTTTTCTGCTTCCTTTGAACGTATCCAGTCACCAGCTGCTAACCCGAAATTCACCCGCTCGAGTGTCGAAGCATACACTCTTACTGGATCATGGATTCCACGAACCCTCACCAAGACAAACGCATCCTTTTCAGTTTCGCGTTCCAAACCCACTATTTTTCCTTCAGGGATGTTCATATTCTCTGATTTGCACGAGTTTAATGGCTTTCTAGAACGCACCAAGTCATTCACTTGCAAGTGATCCTTTGAGAGAAACCATTCAGTATGTCCAGTGGCACTTGATTTGTTCAACACTTTTGAACTCCCAATGGCTTGCCAGTCGCTATTAACAACTTGTTGAGAGCTAACAAAGCAGAATTAACTCCATCAAAAAAAAAAAAAAAAACCCTGAACAGTGCCATTTCTCAGTCTCTACATATTCATAAGGTACACTTCTAAAAATCTGCTGCTCTCAATATCCTATTCATAATCAAAGTGGTTAAGTTATCTGCTTTGGCTAATGCAGATGCTGCACAAATTTTAACAAGGCGAGAAACGCACGTGAACTAGGATATTGGTTCTTGGCTTCAAAGGTTAGATTGTAGCCATTCTTTACATAAAAATCTCTCTTTAAAACCTACTTCTCATGTTCCTTACTACTTACAAGTTCTGTTGGTGGTCAAAACTTGAAGTCTAAAAATTTAGTTGGATAGTATACAGAAAGAAAGAGACTAGTTACTAATGCTAGTTTAAATCAGAAATGATTCAACCTCAACCAAGCCAGACATCCACAAAGAAAGAAGAAGAAAAAGAATTAGAACGAAAGCCATAAACCTCTTACAATCTGAAGGAAGCACTTTTGGATTAGGGAAATCAATATTTCTTGGGAAAACAAAGCAGACATGAAGGAGATGACATACCTCTGGAACACATGTAATATGTCTGTCATTAAAGGACGACTCCTCAAGTCATACTCAAAGCAACCAAGAAGAACATTCTCAATTAGAGGAGGAAGTCCACTTGGAATACATGGTTTTTCTTGTTTCTTGACAACAGAATGAAATATTTCATCAACCGATTTCCCGCGCCATGGCTGAACACCAGTCAACATCTCAACCATGCAGCAGGCAAATCCCCACGAATCAGTTTCGTATGATATTGGACCTCTAACTTCTGGCTGCCATTGTTCCGGTGCCATATAGTTAGGTGTCCCAAGTCTCTGAATTATATCTGTATTTGGTATCGGTACACCATGCAGTAGAAAAGGAACTCCAAGATCTCCTAAAATTGCTTGGTCCTTGGTAGATAGGAGCACATTTGAAGGTTTCACGTTAAGAACCAAGATCTCTTTTGAATGCAATTCCAAAATCCCCTGGGCTAGATTGATTCCATATCTGTAGCAAGTTGCATAGGTGGAGAATTTTGCCCCAAAAAAGTTGTTATTAGTTCAAGCAATAGATATAACTTAGGGCACGTTTGGAAGTGATTTTAGTGAAAATGATTTGTTTATAAGTGATTTATTAAACGTAATTTTCATATAACCATTTTAGGCTCCTTTGATACCATTTGGTTTTTGGTTTTTGAAAATTGTGTTTGTTTTCTCAAATTTCTTTACAATGGTTTACTCATCCTTCCTAAGGAAACATTTGAAATCTTAGCCAAATTCCAAAAACAAGTTTTTAAAATCTACTTTTTTTAGTTTCCAAAACTTGACTTGAATTTTGAAAACACTAGTAACAAGTAGATAACAAAACAAGAAAATCATGGATGGAAGTAGAGTTTATAAACTTAATTTTCAAAAACCAAAAACTAAATGTTTATCAAATGGGACCTTAAAGTTTGGTTTTACACTTTTAAACGTGATTTTCATACAATCAAAATTGTTTTTGAATGATTAAAGGCATGTATGACAGTACGAGAGTAATTATGAACATGACAAAAGTGATTTTAACCATTTCAAAATCAATCCCAAACATGCCCTTAGAAGCACTAATCTAAAACATACAGATAGAGATTTTATAACTTCTTTTTCCACCTAAAGATTCAAACCCATATCAATATATCACCTCAATACATCAGGGAGTGAAAGCTTTCCGTCTTTAAGGCGAGCCATTTTATCAGCAACCGATCCTTCATAGAATTTCTTGATTATGCATACCTATAAGAACACACAAAGGACAGTAACATCTTAGAAACCTACATATATTTTCAACAAAATGGCCCTAAAATGCAGCAAACTACAGATACCAGAATTACCTTCCCGCTAATTATCGACACTCCATACAGCCTACAAACACCCTTTGCACCTTGACACTTATAGAAATGATCCTCAAGTTTATCCAAAACAACCCTCAAATGATCTTCTTTAACAGGATTCAACATCTTAACTGCAACCTCATGGTACTCATCATAATCCTTAGTGGACTGATGATGAGTTGCTAACCAAACATCACCGAACACGCCCCGCCCAATTCGATGCCTAAGCTTGACCTTAGAAGGTTCAATCCTAGGGCTTGGATAGTTTGATGAAGCAACCACTGTCCTGACATGATCAGGATCACCATCAAGAAGTTCATACTCAAAAGAAGGAACCGCTTGAGAAGCAGTTTGTTGTTTAGCCATTCCTCAAATCTGAAACAAGAGGAGAATTAAAAACAAAACCCCACACCCCCACATAAAAAAATGCATCAGATAGAGAAAAAAACACAGAATTAGAACAAAAAGTAGATAAAAAATCAAAACCCAAGTGGGAGAAACAAAGAATCAGAGCAAAAACACAAGAAAAATCCAATGAAGTTAAAATAAAAAGATGACCCAATTCGAGAGGAACAAGATAGAGGCTGTTTGTGTCGGTTTCGCAGGAAGCAAGAACAGTGGCAAAAGGGGAAGAAGATTATTGCAGAGAAGAGAAAGAAGAAGAACATACCGAAGTGAGAAATTTGTGAGAATTGAATTGAATTGAAGAGAAATAAAAATTGTTAATTTTATTGTAGCCGAGCCGGCAATTGCCATTATTTATGGAAATTACGGATTAGTCCACTTGTTCGGTGTAACTGAACGCCACGACAATCACAGTTAAGTCTTTTGCTTTAATTAATTTGTTAAAGAAAGTCCGCCATGAAAGTTTGAGTATAGGTTTTGAATTTATATTTATTGTACATTTATAAAATTATATTTTCAATTTTCATATATTATAAAGTTCTTTATTTTATTTCTATTTACACATTTGTAATTTTAATTTGAACTCAACCGTGATTGATATGTATAATCTGCATTGAAGTTGGAGGTTCAAATATCTTGTACCGAACTGGTTTCATAAACAACAATCAAGCCTAAAATAATGACAAATATCACAAATTTTAAAACATTTTGCAAATATGACAAAAAAAAATAATAACTATCACTGATATAGTGTATCAGTGTCACAGACAAAATTCTATAAAAAACTGAGATGTTAGACTGTAGCGATAAAAATTGTCATATTTGCATATTTTTTTTTTTTAAAAGTGCTATATTTTTAATTATTTTACTCTAAATTGACGTACAATTTCTCCTGTATATATATATATATATATATATAAAAGTTTGAAAATTCATCTCACCCCATATTTTTTATAAATCTAAAAAGAAAAAAAAAAGTTCACCTAATTGAGACATTTGTATTTTTTTTTTTTTTTTTTTTTACTTCAACTTAATTACCTCTATTTAGGTTGGTTTCCAATTTCCACTCTCAAATTTATAATTTTACATTTCAATTTTTATTAAAAAAAACTTTGTATTTTTAAAATTATTTGATCTTATTCATTTTTTTTATTAAAATTTTCTAAACGTATAGTATTATTTTTAGACAATCACACCGTTCAATTGGAGCTGCATTGAAAAATAACTTAATTCGTCGATAGTGTCTCATAGTGCGACAGAGTCTGAGTGTAACGCAATATTAGATCTTTTGAAAAACATAAATGCAAGATTAGGAGATGATTTTGGAGTGCACTAGATCATATTCATTGATTTTTTTTTTGTTATTCATCTTTAAATAAGACATTTTTTTTTAAAGCATAACTAAATTAAAAATTAAATTTAACAACAAACCTTCGAGGAGAAGTTTTAGTTATCCCCAGTGCCACTAATATGCCTATCGATAAGGTTAAGGTATCTATTTTGTAATAAAACTATTTTTTCATTACTTTGCGTGTGCATGTGTCCATTCGATTCTAACAAAGTTAATAAATATACCAATTATCATTTTAAAAGTCGATAATTTCATCTGGTTCTTACAATTGTTGACTAAAAAATGTTTATTAATAAAGTTAGATTGAACTAAAAAAAAAGATAATGATAGAAATAACGAAGTTGGATTTAGTCTCTCAAAATTACCGTTACCAAAGAGCTGCTACAATTCAATTATGATATTAGAAAGAAAAAAAAAATCTAATACAGAAAATTTAGATCTCATTTCATAACAATTTTGTTTTTAATTTTATGTTTTTAAAAATTATCTTTTTTTTTTTTTTTTTTTTGAGAATTGCAAAATCTGACATAATTTCGAAAATGTTTACTTAAAATGACCTTAATTGGAACTATACTGTTTCTTACCTAAATTTTTTTTTTTGTTGTCAAAGTTGTTAAATTTCTTAAATGCCACTCGTTAAATAAATGATTCTCTCATCTCTCCTCTCATCCCCTTCTTCTCTCCTTCCTCTCCTCTCTTCTCTCTCACCCTCTTAATGTTAAGAAAAATGAGAAGAAAAATATCCACAAAACCATATTATAGAAACATCTAATTTTAGGTCAAAATCAAATAGAAAAGACAAAATAAAAAATAAGAAAGAAGGAAAAAGAAGTTAGAAACAGAAATCTTCTTCATAGAAAAATAAATGATGCAAATTAGATAAGAAGTTGCAATTAAAATTCCAAAATTCAGAGAAAAGTCTAGAAGAACGCATGGGGAGGGGAGACAATACTACCTCAATCTCTCTCTAATCGTCATCTTCTTCTCTCTCGCAAATTTTCGAAATTTACCTAACTAGATTCAAGCTTCTTCTTAAGGATCAAGTTCCACTAGTTTTTTCGTTCTATTGAAGCTCGACTCGACGGTGGAAATGGATTAGATTATGAACAAAGCAGGCTCCTATTGGTTCAACCTGAAGGCCACCACGGAGACCGGCTCCATCGACGATGATATTAATTTCTGTATGATTTCGTTTTTTGGCGATGATTTGATCGTGCGAAGGAAATCTACGATCGTGCAAAGGAAATTCATGATCGTGCAGAGTAGGGGCGGAGCTACAGTCTACAGTAGGCCCAGGGGGGCTCGAGCCCCCCTGAACTTTAATAAATATCCTATCTATATGTTAAAAATTACACAATTTAACATAATATTACTTTGGCTTAGTGGTAATGAACCCTATAGCTCTCCCTCACCTAAGCACGCGAGTTTGAACCCCTTCTAAATCCGTTTCGTTTTAAAGTTCTGGATCCGCCAGTGGTACAAAGGAACTCGTTATCTAATTTGCATCATTTATTTTTCTATGACAAATATTTCTGTTTTCAGCTTCTTTTTCCTTTTTTTTTTTTTTTCTTCTTTTCCGTTCTTGACAAATTGAAAAGTTGGAAGACTTTGACAAATTTAGGCGAAAAACATTAAAATTTCAATTTCATTTCATTTTAGACAAACTTTTTCAAAATTAAATTAGAATTTCCCGACACATTCTTTAGTATTTCTTATATCTTTATTAAAACACACTTTTAGCTAAATTTAAAAAATATATATATATATATATATATATATCTAGTTTTCAAATTTTGACTTTATATTTAAACGTTTTTAAAAAGTAAAAGCAAAATTAAGAAATACATACGTTAATGTAGTGTTTAGAAGCTTAATTGTTGAACGTAGACAAGCTTAATTATAAATAAATAAATAAAATAAAAAAAAAATAAAAAAAAAATAAAAAAAATAGAGTATCCAGTTTCAGACCATTTACAAAAAGTGGAGTGCAGCTTTGTATAGCATGTTTTGTTATGAACAAGAGTAAAACTTGCTTACAGCCCGGGCTACAAGTATCTTTTGCAGCCCAACACGTGTCACGATTTGATTTGCTGAATATTTATATTATTTTTTAAATAAAAAAAACTCTTCACGCCCGTTTACTTAGATTTTTTTCTTCCGTAACTTTCTCTTTCTTCTTCGATAAACAACTTCTCCTATCTTCTCTCTCTTTCCTCCATTTCTATCTGCCATGACCTTTGTTTTCAATTTCATCTCTCACTCTCTCTTCCTTACTCTACAATAAGTATTTTTTTTCTTTTTTTTTTTTGTTAACTATTTTTTAAGGCAGTAAGATATCTCTAGACAAATAAAAAAAAATTGTTATCATTTTATTTTTGGGATTTTTTCTTATAAAAAAGAAAATCCAATCTACCTTCCCCTTTACCAACCTCAATGAATCCATATCCAACCGTGAAATTTCCCACTCTTTCTTTCACTTCCTCTAAAATCCACTTGAAAATTTATGTCTATATAACACACAATCAATCCTGCAAATTTCAAATAACCCCAATTGAAATTTCATGGCCTTGAAATTGGAGGGTAGAGAAATGAAGAGAGAGAAAGTAGAAAAAATTGTTAATTTGCTGGAATAAGAAAAGAAAAATTTCTTACAATAAACGGCGTCAAACATTTTTTTATTATTTAAAAATAATTTAAATATTAGCCAATCAAATTATGAGAGGTGGCTGGGCTGCAAAAGATACTTGTAGCCCAGGCATCAACCAAGTTTTACTCTATGAACAAAAGCAAGCAATTTGTTACTTTGGGGTTCCCAAAACTTTGCTTATCTGTGACCCTACGCAACTTATAATCTTATTTTTCCGTCACTTTTCTGATTGGCCCGGACTAGGAATTAAGGACCCACACACCATAATGTAAAACAATGCAAACACAGCAACTTGCAATTCAATTCACTATGTTTTTACAACATTACAAAGAAAGCAAGAGACTCAAAATAAACACAAAAACTGGACAGTTATGTCCGTAAGGTATACAAGTTGGTTTTTTTCTCTATAGTACACACGCAGGGTATTTGATACAAAAAATGCTTCTTCTATATCTATATTTCTCACCTTTTGATAGTCCGTGAGTGTTCGAGCCAGTTTGTGCGCACCTCGACGAATCTCACGGGACAACCGTTGGACCTTACTACATTTGGTTTCCAAGGAAACTGGAAGGTCCATTATTATTTTCAAGACCCTTATTGACCACTAAGCCGAACTCATGATTTTGTAATTACCTATTATAACAATAATCACCAACTGACCAGAATCCAACTAATTTTGGTATCCATCAATTATGAATTGTGATATTATTTCTATAACACCTTATTACCAAGGATATGAACCAACCCATCATAGTTTAGACTAACACAATCTAGTTGACCTGTGTGTGTATTGTATGAATCATTCCTAATCTAATTCAGACTCCTATGACGAATCTCTTCTTTTTATTCATTTTCGCGTAATGCTGTTTCTCACGGCATAATTGTATTAAATTCTTAAAACCACGCACCAGACTCGGCCGGGTTCCCGATGGACGAACCAAGTTTTTTATGCTGATTTTTCCTGCAGACGCGAGTTTGGTGTGAGAGAACCACCCTCCCAAAAGGACTACCATCTTTGGCTCATGATTCATGAAGAGCTCACTGTTGTCATGATGTTGAAACCTTCCACTCTGACTCTCTATATCGTTGTAATTATATCTTTCCATGTCTTCCTGATCATGATCATTTTTCTTGTAGCTTCTTGACCGAGATAATATCCTGAGAGTTGAGAATGCTATAGTTAGCAGAACAGAATGACAATTAGAAAATTGGGGATCAGTAAATAGATAGCCATGGGAAAATACATTATTTAGATGTATAAATCATTCAAGGAAATTAATTTCTTGTATGCTTTCTTAACTCCTTGTTGATAAGCAATAAATGTGTATTTGTCAGATAGCAGGCAGGCCTTTTGGGAGGTAAGAGTCTTACCTACTGAGCAATTTTGAGGAAACCACGCATTTCTTTGATTGCTTTCTTATAACATTGTAGCCAGTTGTGACATGCCGGACAAACTGAAGCTGAACATGTAAAAACAAGGAAATTCTATGAACATAATAAGCATTAAGTAGTCCTTTTCATATTTCATTAACATCCTGGAAGCACATTCCTGACAGTAACTAGATTCACAATAATGCATCAATAATCCAGTATAAGCAACAAAACAATTACTCATATCCACATTGCTACTATTGAACCTGACAAATAACTTATTGAACCAATCCAATGAAATGAATCAGATTCTTC
Organism: Herpetospermum pedunculosum; assembly: GCA_028017165.1. Lineage (NCBI taxonomy): Eukaryota > Viridiplantae > Streptophyta > Magnoliopsida > Cucurbitales > Cucurbitaceae > Herpetospermum > Herpetospermum pedunculosum. Next base: position 84,889,340 of record CM051522.1, read on the forward strand.
AACTCTTTTTTTGGTATGATTCCAGAAGGCAAAAAGGAGTATACATGTGGATCTTGAAGAACATTCTCGAGTGTGTGTTGGCGGGTGTGGAGGGAAGTAAAAGGGTCAGGAGAAGATCGGTTATTACTTCTACACAAATCACAAAACTGACGAGATTTAGAATGAAACTCAAATAGTCCAAAGACACTAAAAATTCTGCAATTCATAACGAAAAATGAAGGACAATCATACAAATTTCAAGGACAGACAGCTGATCATGTGCTCTTTTATGTCATGTTGGTAAAACTTATGATCGGACATCACAGGAAATTTAAATCATCAACACAAAAGACAACCTAAACTACAGCATACCTGATCACCGTCTTTGATGCCAAAATTTGCAATGTAGTCCGTATCATCAACTAACTTCTGACCAGCATAGCATAAGCAGAAATGCCACCACACATGGAGCCTCCATGAATAAAAAACAAGAACAGAAAACAATTAAATTGAGAAGAACCCTTCCATAAACTATTGTCTCAGAGTGAAAAGATATCTAGATTAAATGTTTCTTGCTAAGTTAAGAATGAGGCAAATAAAGTCTACGGAAGTTGATAATTTAGAGCTGATAAGTAGTTCTATAAAGCATCTCCTTCCAATTTTCAACATGTCATCAAAATATTATCCTTAGTTTTGGCTCGGCATTGGTAAATAAAACACATGGAACTGGAATTTCATGATAGGATCTGACAGAATATAAAGGTAATCTCATTCTTACAATAAAATGGTCAAAGAATTAAATGAACCAACCATGAAATCTTTCCGGGTCCATCCTGTGGCATGTGACTGAAGACCGCCTCCACTGCCCCCTTTAATTCAGCAACAGTAGCAGATTTCTTCACTTGAACATCTGTGTCAAACATCTCAATTCAATGAGTCCTCCTATATTAAAAAAATGGCGCAACGAGACATTCTTATTCTTCAAATTTAGGACATCATTTTTTTTTTTTTTTAATCTATGAACTAGTGATCTGAGATCAGAGGTCAATCTCCCGCCCCCACCCCACATATTGTCAAAAGAAGACACCTGAAATCCATCAAACAAGAAACAATCCTCCAAACAACTAGATAAAACAACATAGAAACCTTCAATATCCTCAAAATCAGACAAGCACAACACATTCAAGTCATACTGTTGGAGTATATTGATATAATTAAATTTACCGAAACTCATCGACTTAAATTTTTAGGTTAATTGGTGATTTAACGTGATTTTCTCTCAAATTATATTAATTATCACTTGTTATGTCTTCTAAAATTTTCCAAGACCACAAGTGAAGTAGAATGTTAGAGTAATGATATAATTAAATTTAACATAACCCATCAAACTTAAAGCTTCCCAAACACAAAAACAACGAAAACCATAGATTCCTCTGCTCTTAATCAAACATAAAACAAACTCACAAGCAGATCAAAATCTCCAGCATCAGCACAAAACAAACACAAATAATAAAGTAATTAGCCCAAAACAAATTAAATTAACCCAGAGCAAAAACGAACCAAACACAACAAAAAGAGAGATTACCGAAACAAGAGCCGTCCAATTTAAGGACAGAGAGGAAGAGAGGCTGATGAGGAAGCTGCCGATACAGAACACTCTTCTTAGAAAGCCCAACCATCATCAACGAAGACAAAAGCAGCGAGAACGATCGGCGATGCTTCTGGACCGTGGTCGGCGGCGGAATGAAGTCGGTGACATCGAGTATGCAAACGCCGTCAACCGCCATGGATTTGGAAGGTGAGAAGATCGGAGAAAAGGGGAAGAAATGGGGGAGCTTAAGATGGAGGGAGAAAAAGGAGATGCTTAGATGATGAGAACACGCATGGCGATTGAGAGAGTTTAGGGTTTGGATTTTTGGGAAGAAAAGAGTAGCATTCGGAGCTTGTGTCGGAGGCAATTCCTCAAGAACTTTTTAAACTGTATTTTCCATTTCTTTTTTATTTTTTTTAATTTCTTTTTTCTTTTTCTTTTCTTTTCTTTTCATTTCTTTTCGTTTTTGGTACGGTCCATGGAGAAGATGGCAGTTACGAGACTGGCTTACGTGGCGCTAACTGTTTCAAGCACCTTCAACTGCCTCACCCTCTCAAACGATGTCGTTTTATTGTCGATTTCAATTGGGAAATATATATATATATATATATTTTGAGTTCAATTATTGCTAAAGTTAAAGCTAAAAATTGTAGGAGTAGAGTTTCACAATTTATACTTTGTTTTTTTATTAGTTCTACCCAATTTATACTTTATTTGGAACTCTAAAGAAGAAAAGGTTTATACTTTATTAATAAATGAGTTTTAGAATTTTTCTTATTTTTTTAATATTAAAATAATTAACAATTCTTTAATATTTAAGGAAATTAAGAATTCTTTCAAACTCATTTTATATCAATAAGTGATTTCAACGTTAATTTAAAAGTTTTTTTTAATATATAATATGAATGGCAATTCAAACTTCTTATTTGTTAAGTTCGTGATTCAAACCTTTTGTCACTAATTCATTGTACCAATTTATTTATGTTCATCTTGATTAATAAATTGCTTTGTAAATTGAAGATATGGTAAATTTATGATTTACATTAAATAGTTGAAATAATATAATAATCATTTGATAAATTTTTGCCCGCTAAAACTTAGCTAATCAAGCTTGTTGACTACGATTTCGTCTTTAATTTTATATTTTTAAACATCATGGGTGTTTACTAACCATTTTTTTTTTTTTTTATCTTCCTTCAAAATACATTGAATTATTAGCCAAATTCAAAAACTACTTTTCTAGTTTGCAAATTTTGGCTTAGATTTTGAGAAAGTTGTTAAAACAATAAATAATAAAACAAAGAAAAATATAGGAGCTTACAAGAGTGAAGATTATCCTACAAACCGACATAAGTCTTTTGTCCTCACTCACGTGCTCTTATGAAAATTGCTCCAAGCCAAGTATAAAACTTTGAAGTTTCTATGATTGGATCATCAAAAAGGAATCTTGCTCCAAGTCAAGTATAAAACTTTGACATTTTTATGATTGGATCATAAAAAGAAAGGTGTACTGTAGTACCTTATTAGTATAAATAGAAACTATCAATTTTTGCAAGTCTTCTTAATTAATCATACACCGATACACGCATTACCTTAATTTTAAATCTCATTTGGATGTGGTGTAGGTTCATTCATGTACCTTCCTCTACTCATGGTATATTAGCTAATTATGTTTTTTTAAGAAAGGAAAAAAACATATCAAAACAAAAACAGGAAGCAAACAGAATTTAAAAAAGTAAAGTAAAAATAAAATCATTATCAAATATAGCTTCAATCATTTAGAATGGACCCCTCGAAAGTTGTCACATATAAAATGTCAAGTTAATACAATAATTAATCTACTCCATTTAAACATGTCAGATTTTTTTTTTTTTTTTTTTGAAATTGTTTTACTATTTTCTAAATTTTAATTAAATTGATCTACCATCGAACAAATTATGTGAGAAGCCGTTAACAGTTTTAAACCGTTAAATGTAAGAAAGAAAACTAAAAATTATAACTTTGATCATAGATCCAAAAGTTTGATAAGAGTCCGCCTGTGACGACACAATGACTAATTTTTCCTACAATCTAAGTTTTTAAAAAGTTATTTGAAATTAATGAATATTTTATTTTATTACTGATAAATATAATTAGCCAACAAGAACATAGCATGATGTATGGACTAGTGACTAAGAGGTCCTAAGTTCAATCCCCACCCTCCCATGTTGTCAAAATATATATATATATATATATACATATAATAATTAAGCAAAGATGAAACAAAGTAGGATTAATTAGAAAAACTATCCAGAGAGGTTTTGGTAGTTCTTTGTTTTGTTTTTTAGTACAACAAATGGAGGTGTGGCTGAGAATTTGAACTTCCAACTTCAAAGGAAATAATACATATCAATTACTGTTGAACTATTCTCACTCTCCTAAAGTTTGGTAGTTGCCGAGTTGGTATTTCTTGAGTTGTAGATCTAGATTCAACTTTTTCCACTTTATTTATAATAATATTAAAAAAAAATTGAAGAAACTGATAAAAGTAATAAAATTGGAACAATAAGTAATCCAATTAAGAACTATGAAACTGAGCACATTAGGTACAAAGAAAACACTTTCAACGTGTAAAACTAAAAGCTAGATCTAAATTACCACCCTAATGTGCAGCAAATATAGATATATAGTCAAAAATCAATTTTCTATTCTACACTCATACATCTAAACTTAGCGGTCATAGCCAACTTGAGCATAGCTCAGCTGGTTAAGCATACACCCTCAACCAAGACACATCAGACGTTCGAATCCTCCGGTTGAACTCAAAAAATAAAATAACAGTCATTTTTGTTGCATTTGAGTCAACTAGACTGAATGAATGATAAATCAAAAGAGGGTCCTTGCACAGTTGCACCAATAAGTATGTGCTCAAACTGTTCAGGTCGTTACACCCTAAAAAACAAAATTGGGGTCACCCTTAACATGGAAGACGTCAAACAGAACAAATAGGAATCAAGCAAAAAGATGAATGCTAAGTTCCTAAAATTGGATCAGCACCTGCTTAGAGAGCAAGACATTCCTACAAATAATACATCCAAAATTTACATGTACATCAATGGCCAGATGAATTTGGAAACAAAGCAGGCTAATCTCTCTCTCCTGTTAAACTTACCATTAAAGAGGATTTATTTCCCTATGAGCTTATAATAGGCATACAAACCCGAGCCAATGAAACCCAGAAGTTGCCCAATCACATTTAGCTGCAAACACAACAAATTAAAGCTTTAAAAACAGAAAATAAAGGATGATGCAGTGCAGGGAAAATTTGCGATATAATCGAGCAGGTATTTTACTCACCAGATCAAAAGGAAGGCCGCCAAATATCATCCAGCCAAGACCAATTGTAAAAAGATCCTATATAATACAAAGTGACAGTAACTAGTAAGGTCAACAGATATAGATTATTATTGGAACACGCGTTTGGACATTAACGTGAGAAGAATCTAACTAAGGGTCTATTTGGAATGACTTTCTATGTACTTAAAAAACCATTTTTTGCACTTAAGAACACTTTTTTAAGCACTTAGAAAATCATTCCAAACAGGCTCTAAAAATTAAACATGCGGGAGAAATAAGAGAGAAGCGGTGAGAGTACCTTCAGATTACCACATATGGTTTGTGTGACTGCCGAATTTAGAGTGGTGTTTAGAAATATACTGTAGTTCAAGAAGAAAGCCAATGTGCACGAACAAAACATCACTACCTGACCAAAGCAAAGGGTTCGCGCAAGTCATGAAAATTTGGAAATTGACCAATACATGGTGAAAACTGAAAAGTTATAAAGAACCAATTCAAAAAAGATAAAGATTTGAGAAGTGCAGCAATGAGGGGGTGATAGACACCACACACTTCTAAATCAATCCACAAAATATGATTAAGATGTAAATGCGTTTGACTACAAAAGGTTTGTATGCTTGACAGCGAGAGGCGAACTAGTTTTTGCATTAAATAAAATTATGTGTAGCTCTGGGTAGTAAACACAACTTACTAGAAATCCAGGTGAAAAAAGATGAGGGAAGCTAATAGTTGCCTCCAATTCACCCCGTATAAATGTCAAGAAAAGTAGAATTGGAGTACATAATATTCCTACAGTGCATTCACAAAGGAATAAAATGTCAGTAGTAGGAAATATCCAATTACCTATTTATGTGGGAAAAGAATGGACAACGCCAAAAATCTAGTTTTACTTAGAATCAGTTAGCTCACCATTGCACCACATGAGGCCAAAGCTATTAAGACCACTTGATTTTCCTAACATGAGGAAATATAGAAACAGTCTTCAGCAACACACACAAAGAAGTAACGCCAACCAAAGATCCTTAACAGCGGAACAAATAAAAGAAATAAAGAGAGAAAGACAAAGAGAATAGAAAAGAAAAGAAGTCAAACTACCAATACGGGAAATAGTTGCAAGGTAGATTGCTGTGGTGATGTTGGACAAGAAAACAATAGAATAGCCATATACGTCAAAGGACAAGTCGCGAGCTCCAGCAATAAATGCACCAAGAACTATCAAACCAACACTGATAACATCCTTTAAATCTTCAGTTGAATTATTAAATCGGAACCATTTCCACCAAAATAAAATATCCAAGTGATGAAAAAAAGACAAAAAGGGAAAGAAAACAAAAAAAAACTGTCCCTAGAAATAGACTGTAATTAAGAAGAAAAGAGGGAATAAAGGTTTTGACAGTATAATTCTAGGCTCTAGAAGCAATGTCAAGGACAGGTTTTGACAGCGTAATTCTAGGCTCTAGAAGCAATGTCAAGGACTTTGCAGTTGAATTATTAAATGAAAACCATTTAATTGCGATGAATCCCTCAACTAACAGCAACTGAGGTGTGATACCCAAAAAATCTGATGAAATCACCTATTTCTCTATTTCAAGAAGCCAAAATCTTCCATAAAATAAAGTTGGTAAGTGCTCCAGAACCAAAATAAAGTGAGAACAGACAACCACATCCCTGCTGATGTTAGACAACCTTCACTAGGAGATCAACTAAAAGTATATTTGAAAATTTCAAAAGAAAGGTGGATTGTCAAGTTGAAGAAAAAACGCATAGATGCATATGGCAGCTGCAGATTTTACCTTCCAACAACTGAATATGAATACTTTTGTCCTGCCAGAAGATACTCTACAACCATTGTGAAAACAACTGTGGTACGCCTGAGGGTAGTGTACATGGGAACATTTACTCCACGAACAGACTCCATGGTAGCTAACTTTCAGAAAGAAATATTGGAGTTCAAACACATCAATACTGTATGAAAGAGATAAAGCATCTACAAATTTTCATCAAATAATTAAAATATACCATGTAAAGCAGATATGTTCCTGCAAGAGGACTGGTTTTCCTCAATGTCTTCATTGGAACCATTGAAACAGCATTATCAGAAAGGGATTCCCCCACTGTAAAAGATATTAGTTTCCAGCGTCTCAATGCATATAGAAAACAACAAGAACATATCATCTGCACCACAAATAAGGGAAAATGTCTTAACAACAAACAGTGTCTCAACTCAACAATCAATTGTTATTGGACAAAATAATAAAAGAATGCCATCATGAGGAGCGAACATTTAAAGAATATGGAATTAAAACAATATTAACCAACTTTGCAACCTGATATAAAGAACACCATCATAAAATTATAGCAGAAATGACACAGAGGATTTGAGATTGAGCCAAATTCATTGTCAAACAAGGAAAAATCCATCCCTAAAGTTGAGAGGATGTTGTCTAAAGAACAATACTCTCTTCAAAATATGATCAAAAAACTTTCTTATCGTTCTAAAAGAGACTATTCATAGCCTTACAATAAAATAAGCAAATAACTAATTATATCTAAAATACTAATTAATCAAAAATTAACAACTAAACTAATATTAACAAAATTATACTAATTACCTAACATTTCATCCTACATCAAGAAAGTGATTGTAGTTTCATCATTATATCTAAAATATTCAATGCATGCCGGAAAAAACAGATAGCAGTACTACAATCTACAGACAATGCTCTACACTGAAGAAGTTCATAATCCTCTTTAAACTATAAGATGACGACAGTTGAGTATATCATTCTCCTCCAAACAACATCGACTATTCAAATCCAGTTATTTAACTACAGATCAACTTCAAACTTCAAAGAGATAACTACCTGAACAAGTGTAACAACGTTTGCACTTGGAAAATTATAAGAAGAGAGAGCTGCTTTGTTGAACAAAACCAAGAGCACTGCATAACAAATAAATAAAAAACCTCCGGTCAGATAATATCGAACAAGAATTTACGACATCAAGTTGACTACAGAACCAGAATTCGAATAAACATTGATGAAACTAAGCAACTGGAAACAGAGTATATTACAAAATTCGAAACAAAAAATACTCGAGAGTCGACACATTAACAGTACAAGTCCCGCCAAATTCTAAAGAAATAGTAACAAAAGTAGAAAAACATCCTCATCGGAAAACCTAATTCACAGAAAGGAAATATGCAACAAAAATGGAACACTCTGCAGACAGATCTGGACAGGAAATGGAAAGGCTGAAGGAATCAAACAACAAATTGAGATGCGATAACGCGTACCTGCGCAAGCCATGTAAGAGAGAGCAGCATAGGCGCCACGTTTGGTCATGGCGGATCCTCGGAAGAGCTTCTCATCGCCTCTGATCAAGCGTTCTTTCTCTTCGGTGCCGTACGGAGGATCCGACACCGGCAGCATCAGATTCTTCTCGGAATTGGACGCCTTCATTGACATAATTGAGCTCGCCGGAGAAATGGATTGGGAATTGGGATTTGGGTGAAGAACAGAGCGATACGGAGAGGGAAAACCGTTTGGTTTTGGTAGTCGCCAAGTTAAGGGAGCCAATCGAAAACAGAAGGAACCGATTTTGGACTCGGTGAGATGAGTTGCCAAAACGCGGTTACTGAGTTCACTCGCTCGCTCCGTTTGAATATTCCTCTTTCTAATAAACATTGTTTTCTTGGCGGATTTTTTTTTTCTTTTAATGGAATTTATATTTCCATTTTTTGGAATTAGTTTAAATAATAGAGAGACTTCGTTTATTATTTCTTATAATTTCGCATTTATGAGTCTAATTTGAACATCTATCAATGTGATCATTATTCTTATAATTCATGAATTTATTGTCAACTAATAATTTACTTAGTTTTTTTTTTCGCAAAGGAATTTACTAGTTTTTTTTTTTTTTTTTTTTTTTTAAGACGATGTAAATTATTTTTTTTAGTTCAATAAATACACTCGTATTTTGTCTAGGTAAAATTATTTAACTCATGACTTTTTAGTCAAAGACATAATTTTATCTCAATTGAACTATGTTCGATTTACTATTTTCCATAATGTTAAAAAATAAAATAGAAAAAAAAACTTACATTTTGCTTAGAGATGTTATGGGCAGAGTCGGGTAATGTCTTTTCTATCCCCTGTCCCTTATTCTATTATCGGTCTCTGCAAAATTCTCCGTTTAGCGGATATTCCACCGAGAATTTGCTTAGATTAGAGGTATTTTTTTTTTTTAAATTTATTCTTGACCAAAAAAAAAATTAAATTTTGTTATTTGTTAAGTTGATTAATATATATATATATTATATATTTAATTCAATAAAGTTTGTGGTTATTTTTTTTAGACCGAGGAATGAGGATGTAGTTATGGTAGCTGAATCGGTTATTTTTTCTTTATGGATATATATATATATATATATATATATATATTCATCCAAAAATTATGCGGGTATGTTATTATCCGTCTTTGCCCCGTTTAATTAACGGGACAAAAATATTCTCCTCTTCCTGCCTCATTCCCCATGTAATCGGGATGGATCCATGCGGGGCCAACTAAATGGACATCTCTACTACTTTGCTAATGAATGTGGTCAGATAAAACATTTTTAAATAACATGCCTTTTGTTTTATAAAAAAAAAAAAAAAATACATAATAAATAAATAAATCCAAAATTTATTAACAAAAATTAATATCATCTAAAAAAATAAATATTTATAAAAATTGAAACTAGTGAGGACTTGAATGTATCACCTAAAAAAAAAAATGAGTGTACATTAACGTGAAATATACCGACAAATGAAATTGTCTATTGAATAAATTAGGAAAATTGTAACAGATGTCAATTTATACTAAGATAATTAAAAATATAGCATATTTTTAAAAAAATTGCGGATATGGTAATTTCTATCGCTGATATCTTATAGCTGATAGAAGTCTATCGCTGATCACCTCAGTTTTTTATGAATTTTTGTCACTAATAATAGTCTATCACTGATAGAAGTCTATCAGTGATATGATAAAGTTTATGTGATAGAAACGAATTTTTTTGCCATGTTTGCAAAATATTTTAAAGTTTGCTAAATTTACAATTAGTTTTGGCCTGATGGCTATTTGTGCAACCAATCCAATAAATTATTTCATTTAATAAAAAAAAAACATTTGATTAGAATAGATTAAGGGCTGGTTGCACAAATAGCAATCAGGTTCAAACTAATTGCAAATTTAGAAAACTTTAAAATGTTTTGCAAATATGGCAAAAAAATCCGTTTCTATCACTGATAGACTTCTATCAGTGACAGACTATTCTTACTGACAGATTATTATCACTGACAAAAAAATTATAAAAAGCTGAGGTGATCAGCGATAGACTTCTATCAGCCATAAGATATCAATAGAAATTGCTATATCTACAAATTTTTTTAAAAACATGCTATATTTTTAATTATGTTATTCTAAATTGACATTTGTTACAATTTTCCATAGATTAATGTAGAAAAATTAAATAAACAATTCGCTTGCAATTAAATTGTTAAAATTGAAATCACATGGTTAAAAAATAAATAAATAATAATAACAACAAATTAGTTACCTATTGGTTGGGTCAATCCAGTGATGAGCTATTGGGCTAACTCAAGGTACTCTGCTCGTGATCCAAGTTAAAGCCCATATTGTATAACTTTGAAATTTTTAACCATGGTTTTTTTTATTAACATAATTAACAAATAACAATACAATACATGGTATTTTTAATCAAAATATTAATTATTTTTTTTAATGAAAATGTAGCATATATTAAAATTTAAAAATATCTAAACCACTGTTATAAAAAAACAGAAGCATTGTGAAATTTAAAACAAAAATCAATTTCCAAAATTATAAGCATTATGAATTAGGTTTAAATCTCATATTTATTCGTAAATAAGTTTTTAAATTTATTCTATTATGGTTTATGAATTTTATAATATCTATTTTAGTCTCCAAACTCAAATAACACGGCTTACAACAATTTAAAATTGTTTACTAAATTTGGGTGGACTTGATTATATTGTGCATCAAATATTTTGAACATTCATACTAATTTCCGCTATGCTTCTAAATTTTGAATGTCAAATGCTATCTATTTTTAATCTCTACCATTAAGATTCATGTCGGAGTGGAGGCACGTTGGAGCTAGGAGCACGTTCCCCTAAAATTATTAATTTTATATATTTGTATGTAAAAATTCGAAAGATATAATCACATTTTATATATTTGTATCGAAAAGTTCGAAAATAGAAGAAAATCTCCTTTGGTCTAATGGAAATGGGCACAAAATTTGAGAGTATTGATCTACTCCTGAGTACTTAAAATTGTGTTTTATATATTTTATATTTTAAATATGCTCGTTTTCGGGTTGGGTTTCAGGTCCTTCAATTTTTAAATGTGTGTTTAATAGATTAACAATTTAGATTCATTAACTTTAAATTTGATGTCTAATAAATTTTATGCATATTAAACTCAAAATTGAAGGTTTATGAGTCTTTACGCACATGTTAAAGTTCAAGAACGGTATAAACATAAACCGAAAATTGTAAGGACTAAACTTACAATTAACCCTATTAGAATAGTGCCCCTCTTGACAAAAATTCATGGATTCGCCCGTGCCTACAACAATAGGCAAGTAAATGAAAAAGAGTTGAATGAGGTCGCCGCAACTCCCCCTCAATAACCTTTAGAAAAAGCTCAAAAATATTTGTCTCATAATAACCATTAAATACAAATTTGAGATACTTTTATAATTTTCCTTTCATATATTTAACGTAAACTAATATAGTCACATTATGATAACATCCTCTAATATTTTTTCGAACAAATGTTGAAGCGAGTCTACGTATGATGGACGAGACAGGGTGTGATTGGAGAGTTCGAAACATCGGGACAAGAAAATCGAGTCCCACGGCCCCCACGTGTGTGTTCCAAACATGCCTCAAACACTCTACTCCTTGTATTAGACATTTCACATCAAATAGAAATATAGGGCTCTACATGAGAAACAATATTACTTCATACAAACGTATGCAATCCCAAAGTTTGAAGAGTTATTGCTTAAGATTTGTGAGTTTTTTCATTCAAGAGATTAAAAAAACATGAATGATTTCTTTGGCTACCATCTTGTTTCAATACTGCATTTAATTAATTTTGGTGGGTCTTTTGTGTCATCATCTTGTTTTTTATATTATTTATTTTTTAATTTGTATCGACTTGCCAAAATTTAAACATTCACATCATCATGTTTCAAGAAAATAAAATCGATGTGTTAATGAAAAGTAAATATTTTAATCATTTCGATTAGAAAAATATAATCTCCTAAATGTAATAATATTGAAACGTTAAAAAACCAATGATGAATTTCAAAATGACTTCTTCGTTTATAAACTTAAAAGACAACTAGAATTATGTAATTTTAAAACTATTTTTAGTTCAATTGTGGAGCGTGGAGATCGAACCATGAACCTTTCGAGATGTAAATATGTGTTTTAACTACGATGGCGAGTTATACTAGAATTAGCAATGAAAAATTATTGTGGGTGGTTATTTCACTTTTTCTTATTTGTAAATATAACATATTTAGAAAAGAATTGCAATAGATTTCTAATACCATAGACCCTTTTTTGTTTATAGATGATATATCTTTATCACTGAGACCATTTTTATAGTTTATCATCGATAAAATTGTGTCATATTTGTAAATATTTTTAAATTGTGCTAGATTTGTTATTATTTTGTGTATGATTTGTCCCATTAGCAACTATGTCAATATATATTCTTTTTTTTTGCAAAAATATTTAATTAATGGGGATGAAAAAATTAAACTTTGACATTTTAGTTATTAGTTCATATTTTAGGTATATTATCATGTGGCATGTTATTAAATTTTCAATTACAAATTATTGTTAGTTTTTATTCTACTTGACAAAAACATAAAAGTTTCATTGTATTTCTTGAAATTCCGATAACGAAATGCGATGAGATGAGTTTCGAATTTGACCAAAGATAGTTACGTTTTTAGAGATGAAGATTCAAACGTCTTATTTAAGGATAAATATATAATGTTTTAATTTTTTTTTTTTACAACATGTTGGGGTGGGAAATTAAACTTAAGATCTTATGGTGACTAGGCGATACATTATGTAACTATGTTCTTGTTGACGTTTTAACTGTTTTTTAGTTCAACAATTGAGAGCGGATGCATCAAACTATTGACATCTAATAATATATTATTCACTAAACCAAATTGGATCAACGGTTGACATTACTAATGTCTTTGTTTTTTTATGGATTATAGATTCAAGCATTTAGTTGATTGTACAACCTTTATGACAACCCGATGCTCATATTTGCTAGGCTACTAATATATTTGATCTTCAAATGTTTTGAAGACTAAACGGAATATAACTCAATTAACATTGAGTATGAATTTCAGTTGAGAACTTTCATGGTTGCAGAGAGATGAAACCGGATCCGACGATTCCGACCTAATCAAATATCTCCGAGAAGAAGAAAAAAAAAGGAAACGAACAATGATTGAGCACAAAAGCAAATCAAAGAAGTTGACGTTCATGTGATCTCTTCAAAATATTCGAAGAAATTCAATGGCGGATTGCGATCGAGCTGTACAATATGCTTCCCCTGCAAATGCCAGCTTTTGGGGTCTACTAGGGCTCATCCATGCGGGCTTCGACAATGACAAGACCAATCCAATCGCTTCGATGCCGAGAAGAACAGTTTCTTTGCCCTAATTTCGAAGGTCACGTGGACTTCAATTGGACTTGCCCGCTCGGTTCTAGACAAGTTCTTCCCCTGATGCCCTACGCTTTTCACTTGGAGCCAGCTGCGAGGTAAAGATCTCTCAACATATACCAAACGTATGCATGGTGTTTGTTAAATTGTCTAACACAAATCTTTTCCCCTTTTTTTCTCTCTTTCTTCTATTATATGTACAAGTATACTCCGACAATGGGAATCGTTTCTTATTTTTTTTTTTAATTGTGCTAGACAGAAAGGAACTCAAGTACGAAAATTATTGAGGTGGATGAACTGATCAAGGGAATGTTTTAGTACCCCATTATCATGGAACTTTGAAAAAAATCAGAGTTCATGCATCATGACTCGTTTTGACAACATTTCGCCGACAATTTGGACTTGTTTAACGATTAATTGCGACAGGAAGCTCATGTGTTTATCCCAATTCGCTTAACGAAAATGACCCATCTTGAAAAATGGAAGGTTTTAGATGTTTAAATTATGGGTCTGATTAGTTTTTTTAATGCAATTGTCTCTGAGTCGTCTCTTTCATGATCTAATTTCAAAAGTTGATGATAGTTTAACTGTTTAAGCATATCATGCGTACCGTGTTGAGATTACTTTGGTACTTAATTGGTCTCTTCTGTTCTGTCAATGGAATATCTGATTATGCATCAATCAAGAAGATTGTGGAATCTGAATGTCCTTAGTGTTTTTAATTTAGAATTTGTTGGTGTTGTTAAGTGTAAAGCATGGGAAATTAAGCATCAAGGAATTTGCTGAATCAAGTTAGGTGCTTGGCCTACTTAATTTATGATATGTTTCTACAGAAATGACTACTAGACCAAACTTGCATCCATTTAGTAGTATTTTTCTGCGAAGGTGTCCATATCACTGCCCTTCTTTCAGCAGACCCGACTTCTATTGTTGTCTCTCTCTCTCTCTCCCTACATAGTTGTCGTCTCCTTCACTCTCTTATCCACATTCATACACATATAAATAGTCCAAAGTTGCAAACAAAACTACACATTCGATTCACTGCTAGTGCTAGCAATTAGCATCACCCCATTGCTTTTGAACTATTTGAAAAACAGGAAAGATTTGAATGGAGCTTCAACTTGATCTAGCGCTTTCTGTACGAGATCTCACCAGAGGTTTCGACCTGAACAGAAATGTGTGTGATGGAAAAGATGTGTTTGGTTCAGATCCGAGCGCAGAAAGCACGAGCCATGGTAGACACAAGCGTGGCTTTGAAGATGCTTTTTTCAAGAGCAAAGACTCGCTTAAAGAGCTGTCTTTGCTGCTGTGGAGCGGTCACCCAAACAAGGAAGACGATGACAGGAAGGACACCAACCAAAGAAGCTCTTGTGCCATACACATGTGAGTTCCATTCGCACAACTGATTTTCCTTTTTTCTTTTTCAGAATATTATTATGTGGGGAGGAGATTTGAAAGTCGAACTCATAAGGGTAGGCTATAGCTATTGTATCTAACTACTTGAGTTATGTTCAGGTCGGTTAAATAACTGGTATACATCAAACAAGCAAACATGTTTAGAGGGACAAAATTCACGCTTCAAATAAAATACAAACCAACTTTGTTTTTTAAATGAAACATATTTCTCTATTTTTAAGTAAGACTTTCATTTTCAAACTTAAAATATAGTATAGACAGATCTTTAAGGCTATGATACATTTGTTCTGTCACCAAGCATCTGGCCTGATGATTTGTTTCCATTTTCCATAACAGTAATGTTGGAGAGGAGAACAAAGTTGTGGGGTGGCCACCCATTAAATCATGGAGGAAAAAGCACCTTCATCGGCTGCAACAGGACGGCCTAGGTTCTGATCAGACACACAACCATTATTGGATGGAAGAGAATGAAGATGATGGAATTGTTTTTAACCCAAAATATGTGAAGGTGAAGATGGAGGGGGTGACAATAGCAAGGAAGATTGATGTGGGGCTGTATAGTTCTTATCAGACTCTGAAAACTGCCTTGATCAACATGTTCTCCAATTCTTGTTGTGAGTGAACAGTACCTGATAACTAGCTATTTTGTCTTGCCAAATAAATCTCACAAGGCACAATTGCTAAGGTCACGTTTGATAACTTTTTGGTTTTTTGTTTTTGAAAATTAAGCTTATAAACACTACTTCCATCTATGGTTTCTTTGTTTTGTATTTACGTTATACTAGTGTTTTCAAAATCCAAGTCAAGTTTTGGAAACTAAAAAAAGTAGTTTTTATAAACTTGTTTTTGGAAATTGGCTAAGACTTCAAATGTTTTCTTATGAAAGATGAAAACCATTGTAAAGAAATTTGAAAAAATAAACACAATTTTCAAAAATAAAAAATTAAATGGTTATCAAACAAAGCTAATCTAAGTATCTAATGTTTCTGTTCTTAGTTTTCTATTTTGAAAACTAATTTTTAGTTTTTGAGAACTCCTGATTTTGTTCTTTAAAATTTGACTAAGAATTCAAAAGTGTTTTTAAAAGTGACAAAGTAACTAAAGAAAACATAGATATAAAATCAAATTATCCAGTTTCTGATATTGATTGGTATTTAAATTAGCAAGTTGATGTTTTGTTATGAACAGATCAAAAGTGTGGGAATAGTAATGCCAGCTTTACTCTCACCTACCAGGACAAAGAAGGAGATTGGCTGCTTGCAGGGGATCTTCCATGGCAGTAAGCACTGTTTCTATCTTTATTCTCTCTCCTGTGAAAAATATTGACAATAGTACAAATCTGATCTGCAATTTCAAACTTGATGCTTTTATTGACAAAGATTCTCTTCTTTTTCCTCTGTCTCTCTCTCTATGTATTATTAGAACTTAGAAGTAAACATCATGAACTTTTATTCAATGAAATGATGATTAGATTCTAAAGACAAGAAATGATGGTTTTGCAGGATTTTTCTAGAGTCAGTACAGTGCATGAAGATTATAAGGAGACAACCATCAAACTAAACTAATGGAAGAAATCTTTATGAGATTGCTGCTTTTTTTACTTCCCCTCATCATTTCTGAGTAATAAGCTATGTGATATTTCAAATAAAGGGTTAAAAGGGGGGAGGTTAAGTTAATTAAGTTTGTTTAGCATGTTTGTTATAACTTATAAGGGTGATGGAATCAGGTTCAATTTTATTGTGTTGCTTGTATAATAATATTTTGAGATCTCTCAGCTAAAAAAATATCAAATGGGTGGTTTTGGATGTCACTCCAAGATTTTTTTTTTTTTTAGTACAACAAATATGGGGCATGAGAATTTGAACATCGGACTTTCAAGAAAAGAATATATATTATTTTTTGCTGAGCTATGCTTACTGACTCAAGGACTTGTATGACCAATTGTAAAACCTCCCCCTAAAAAAATTGGATTGTTTTTAAAGATCAAGTTACTTGGTTCGATTCCTTTTGTCGATGTTTTCAATTCATCATTGTCGAGAATACCATTTAGCTAAAATATCTTCTATGTGTTCTCGACAAAAAAATTACTCCACAAATTTTCATGTCGTTAAAACATTTAATACTTTCTTAAACTTTCAATATTGTGTTTAATAGATTCTTGAATACTTTTTTAAAACAAAAATGTTTAATAGGTTTTTTGAAATTTGAAAAATGTTTAATAGGTTTTTTGAAATTTGTGTAGGTTAATAAATTTTCAATTTTGTATCTTATAGGTCTTTATAAAATACAATATTGAAAGTTTAGAGACCTATAATTTTTTTTTTAAAGTCTAACCTATTGGTCGCGTGGAGATAATTTAACCAAAAATTAAGATAAAGAAAAATTCAACCTTCCATTGTGGAGGAATATTGCAATTCCACCATCAAAGAGAGGATCTATCTTTTTTTTCTTTTTTCAAAAAAAAAAAGTAATGGGCCATCATGAGCTTTTGCATGTCAAACTAGATGGTACTATCTCACCTTTTTGTCTTTGAATAATGTACCTTTTTTATTTCTATATTTGTGTTGTTAGGAGATGAGATAACTCAACGACATGATGTATCGTCTAGTGATCATAAAATTTTAGGTTCAATTTCTCACATCAACATGTTGTAAAAAAAAAATGTGTTCCTATAGTTAAATTTAGTTTGATTGCAAAATAAAATCAAAACATTCTTACATGAGGCTTAAAAATGATAAAGTTTGTATTGTTTTTGTAATTATAACAAGTCTAAATATTTAGACCTCTAGCAATATATAGTTGATTTAATTTTAAAAAATATTATATTTGATTTAGTTAAGCCCATTATTGATGTTAACTTTAATTTAGTTGGATTGGTCACAATTACAGATTTCCTTTTTGGTTGATAATTATAGTAGTTTTGCAAATGTAGCAAGTTAAATTATCATTATTAAAAAAAACTAGTAAGTAGATAAATTTAATCTCGATTACTTTTATGGATATTGAATAATATCTATAACTATTTCAATTATACATGTTCTTTTTTTGTTTTCAAAAAAAAAAAAAAAAAATTATACATGTTCTTTCTTTTCAATACATTTGTCACCCGTCTAAATAGTATACATTTATTATTATTACTATTATTATTATTATTTTTTTTTTTTTTTTTTTTGGTTGTTGTTGTTAGTTTATGCCAATTCCCCCTTCTAATAAATAACAATGTTGTTATCTTCTATAACTCACTAATAAACTAAGGTAAAATTGGTACAAAATAGATCAGATGTTTACATTTTCATAATTTTTTTAACACTTCAAACGTCTACATTTTCATTTTTTTCCATGTCACACGAGTATAAGTTGAAATTTACCCGTCCACATCAAAATTATGTATTATTAACGTTGAAGTCATTTTTTAAACGTTTTTCATAGTTCATGGACATCAACATTTATTAGCTTAACTGAGTTGGGTGATTTGGAACTTTCTTTATAGTTCCAGAGTATTTTTTAAACGTTTTTCATAGTTCAAGGTATTTCTAAAACATTTGAAAGTTTTGAGGTATTTTTAAAACCGAACCAACCAGGACTATTTAAAAAAAAAAAACCTATAGTTTGGGGGTTTGATTTTCTCCCGCCTTTGTTTGCTATTTGACTTTTTGTTTTTCATTGAAAAATTCGTAAAAAACGGTATATTGATAATCCGACCGAGGGGTTAGGCCACCAAATCCACCGGCCGTATTCTGCACACCACGTAAGCGCCATTAACACGCCCCCATCCTAAATCGACTTTTCAAATTTTAATAATAATAATAATTTTAAATTTTTATTTTTAGGCACATGTTTAATTTGACGAGTTTATTTTTTTTCTTTCGAGTAACATCGATAATCAACTTTTAAAATGATAATTGATGTTTTATTTACTAAGTTATGTTTGAATTGGCTGACATTGAATATCGTCTTAAAAAAGTTAAAATTTAATTAAATAATATTAAATCTTTCTATTTATTTTTCTCTCTTTTTATTCAATAACACGAGGTTGCATGTAAGAGAAGGCACAATTCAAATATTTGATCTTATATGGAGAAGGTTACTGATGTCTTAATCATTGAATTTTGCTCGAACATTGTTTTTGTTTAACTGATCGTTCATGTTGACTCATATTTTGATATTTTTGTGATGGAGAATAGTTGTTTACATATTTTTGCAGTAGGACTCAAAAATGTTTATTTATAAATTTGATAGGTTTATTATTTAGTTTCTAAAAATGTTTCTAAAAATGAACTCAAGTTTTGAAAAAGAAAAATTAAAACTTGTTTTTTGAAATTTGACTAGAGAAAGGTAGTAAATAAATGGTGAGAAAATATATATAAATTTTAAAAATAGTAAACTAAAAAAAAAAATATTGATTTACCGAAAATGTTTTTTAAAAGAGAAAAAGTAAAAGGTCCAGAGATTGAAATCAACGGTCCAAACCTCGTGCCTTCTCCAAACTCACCGCGTAAATCCATCTCTCTCCGGTCTCTCTCTCTCTATTTCTTCGGCTACCGACCGCCAGAAAATCTTCAAACCGAGGAGATCGCCGGAAATCTACGGTGGTTCTACGCTGCAATTCCGTCGTCGTCTTCCCTTCATTATCTTCATCTCACTGCTTTCAGCTCGCTTTTACACTCCACCAATTGAAGAACGTCGTTCTTGCTGATTCGAGGCTGTTAACGGCAGATCGTATTCTCATCGTGCAGGTAATTTCGACAGCTTAGTGTGTTTGTGTTTCTCCTTTTGGATTCTTCTCAGTTTTTCTTCACGCGATTGCTCAATGCTAGTTTGTAACTAATGAATTCGCGGATTTGAACGAACTGAATGATATGTAATGGTTTTTCTTGTTTATTAGTTTTGCGAGCTCAGTGAATCGTTAGCTTGGGAGGTAGTATAGGGGAGTTTGAGAGAGTTGTATCGACGGTGAAAATGGCGCCTAGTACGATTAGGAAAGCGATCGGAGCCGTGAAGGATCAGACGAGCATTGGAATTGCGAAGGTTGCGAGCAATATGGCTCCGGATCTGGAGGTAGCGATTGTGAAGGCTACAAGCCACGACGACGATCCGGCTAGCGAGAAGTACATTAGGGAAATTTTGAGTCTGACCTCGTCTTCTCGTGGCTACGTGAGTGTGTGCGTGTTGGCGATTTCGAAGCGTTTGGCCAAGACGAGGGACGGGATTGTGGCGCTCAAAGCACTCGTACTTGTGAACAGGTTGTTGAATGAAGGAGACTCAGTGTTCCAGGAGGAAATCTTGTATGCTACTAGGAGAGGAACAAGGCTATTGAACATGTCGGATTTTAAAGACGAAGCTCATTCGAGCTCATGGGATTATTCGGCTTTCATTCGAACTTATGCACTCTATTTGGATCAACGGCTGGAATTGATGTTGTTTGAGAGGAAAAGTGGTAGTACAAGAGGAAATTCCCATGGGGATGATAGATTTGATGGAAGGGATGACTTTAGATCTCCGCCCTCGATGCCCTACGATAACGGTTATGGCGAGTATAGGGGCGAGAGAGAGCATGGAAACTATGGTGGGAATGGGATGAGGAGGTCGAGATCTTATGGGGATGTGGGGGAACCTGTGGGGAGAAGTGATAGGAGGGCTGTAACTCCATTGAGGGAAATGGCTATAGAGAGAATTTTGGGGAAGATGGGTCATTTGCAGAGACTTCTAGACAGATTCTTGTCATGCCGACCAACTGGTTTGGCAAAGAATAGTAGGATGATTTTGTATGCGTTGTACCCTCTAATGAAGGAGAGTTTTCAGTTGTATTCGGATATTTGTGAAGTTTTGGCTATTTTGCTTGACAAATTCTTTGATTTGGAGCATTCAGACTGTGTCAAGGCATTTGATACGTACGATAGCGCAGCCAAGCAGATAGATGAGCTCTCTGCATTTTATAATTGGTGTAAAGATACAGGTATTGCAAGGTCTTCTGAGTATCCAGAGGTTCAGAGAATTGACAGCAAGGTATTGGAGACATTGGAAGAGTTTGTTAGGGACATAGCGAAAAAACCGAAGAGTCTGGAGAAGGAGCAGCCTCAACCTTTGCCTCAAGAGGAAGAGCCAGTGCCTGATATGAATGAAATAAAAGCTCTACCTCCACCTGAAAATTATATTCCCGAACCTCAGTCCGAGCCCGAGCCCGCACCTGCGCCCAAACCTCAACAACAAGTCTCGGAAGACTTGGTCAATCTGAGAGATGATGCAGTTAGTGCAGATGATCAAGGCAATAGTATGGCCCTGGCTTTGTTTGCTGGCCCAGGAGGTAATGGCACAAATGGAACCTGGGAAGCTTTCCCTTCTTCCAATGGACAGCCAGAAGTAACCTCGGCTTGGCAGACGCCTGCTGCTGAACCCGGAAAAGCAGATTGGGAATTGGCTTTGGTAGAGACGGCAAGCAATTTAACAAGGCAGAAAGCAGCACTTGGGGGTGGATTTGATCCATTATTGTTAAACGGCATGTATGATCAAGGAATAGTTAGACAACATACAAGCACTGCCCAATTAAGTGGTGGAAGTGCTAGCAGTGTAGCATTGCCTGGACCCGGTAACAGCAAAACTCCTATATTGGCTCTTCCAGCCCCAGATGGAACTGTTCAAGCAGTTAATCATGATCCTTTCGCCGCGTCGTTAAGCATCCCACCTCCTTCGTACGTGCAAATGGTCGAGATGGAGAAGAAACAACAACTTTTAGTTCAAGAACAGCAGATATGGCAGCAGTATACAAGAGATGGGATGCTAGGCCAGACTAGTTTGACCAAAATCAGTAACCCGAGTTACTACCCTCTGGGACTGATGGTTCCAATGCCGTATGGAATGCCTCGGGTGAATGGAGTGGGTGGGTATTACTACACTCACTGATGCCTACTTTTGCTGTATATCTTTGCACTCTATGCTGTATTTGTAGTGTATTTCTCTCTATAAATATGATATATAAGTTTTTCCCCTGCTAATTTGTGCGAGTAAATATTAGTGTAAGAGGCTTTAGTAAATAGTAAGTAGTTTTGCACACTTAGAAGTAAAAGAGAGAGATGACAAAAGTAGTTTGATTTTGTATCTAATAGTTATTAAGGGGGAGAGAGATTTTAACATCTACATCCGACAATTTTAAAGGGACGAACATATTGTGGCGGCCTCATTGAATAATTTTTCGTTTAGTTGGAACTTTATTGAGTAGGAAAATATATTGTTCCATAGGAATAGAACTTAATCCAACTGAAAATGTTGATGTTTTCTGTATCAGTAGAATTCTCCTCAGGGCTATTCTTTTAATTCTTTTTGTTCATTGATACTTGGAATGATGATTCTAATAATTTCTTTATTATTTCTATCATTTAACTCATCCATAATTATCTGCTCACGGCTAAATTATAAAAAATACTCATGAACTTTGCCTTTTGTTTAAAAATTACTCCTATTATTTCTAAAGTTGCAATATTATCCTTGACATTTCTTTCACAAACATTTCAAAACTACCTTAGAATAGAGATTTGTTAGAATGTTGGATGGAAAATAGACGTGACGGTGACTTGGATGCTTGCCTAGATTAAGTCTGAAAGAACAACGTTCTGCATTTTAACGGATTTCTTTACTAAAGGTAGTTTTGAAGTGTTTATGGAAGGTCAAGGGTAATATTACAATTTTGGAAAGAATAAGGGTATTTTTTAAATAAATGGCAAAGTTCGAAGATATCCTTTTATAATTTAGCCTTTGCTAATAGATGAAGTTCTGTCAATAACCAGGGTGCTTTGGGTATTATTAGAAGATTTTAGGTGTGTATAGTTGGAGTTTGCAGCCGTGCTGAGTACTGCTGAAATCCACATGTGACTTACAGGTACGCATCTATTTGCTTGTAATAAAAAAATTACAAGAAGAAATTATTGAAAGATGTTAGTATCTGTTGTGTGGATGTGGAGTATGATTAGGTTTTGAGAATAAAAATAAACGTATTTTGAATTATTATTTGTTGACCTGGAGAAGAATGAAGGGAAGATTATCCTAATTTGAAAGCGAATGGTTGGGAAAAACAAATGAAAAAGTCTTTAGAACTTTGAGAAAACAGGAGAATAATGCTGTCATGATGGTTCAAGTGTTGATAAACCGACAGCATATAGATGTTACTGTCCTGGCCCATAGGAAAAAGAAAATCAAATAGTAGTGTTGTGTTGGATTGGATATTATTTTATTAAGGTAAATTCATTTTTTTACTCTTGTATTGGACTTATTGCGTTAATTATTTAATATATATATATATTTAATACTGGAGTACCAGATTTGAATCTTCAACCTAAAAAATAATGAGTACATGTTAATTACTGATTAAAACTTGCTTGCATGTCGAGCTACAACCATTTTTTGTTCCACTTTCTCTCTCCTCTCACCTACTCCTTCCTCTTTTGAAGGCTTTTTCTTTCCCGTCCTTCAACCCCCTTCTCCTAACATGGAAATCGATTTCCATCTTTCTTCTCTTTCATTCCTACAGGAATCTATGTCCAACACTAAAATTAAATTTTAAAAATAGAAAAGGAAAATTTTTTTTTTACTCCTTAAAAGAAGCCTCAAATTGAAATTTGTATCAACCCACATTGTCTTCTTCTTCTTTGATCCAAAACTTTACAGCTTCCATTACAATCCACACCCATCACAAATCTCATGCTGTCAGGATCCCAATCGAACAAAACCTCTAATTTTTTCCCTCCTCTAATTTCAAAACTGTCACCGCCACTCCGATCAGCCTCCACTTCACAAAAACCGTTAGAAACTTTCACCTCTTTTAACCTTTAGCATCATTCGTTTCTGTCTGAAATCGGGAAACATTTAACGTCCTCATCCTGTCATGAGAATTTTTTTTAATCCATTGAAGTTGGAGCTCGATTTTCATGGTCACCAGAGGAGGAGGGGTTGAAGGACGAGAGAGAAAAGGGAATGACAGTTGAAGGAGGAAGGAGAATGTGAGAATGTGAGAAGAGGGAGAAAATGGGAAAAAAAAAAATTAAGATCGATTTCCATGGTCACCAGAGGAGGTGGGGTTGAAGGACGAGAGAGAGAGAGAAAAGAAGGACAATTGAAGGAGGAATGAGAATGTGAGGAGAGGGAGAGAAAATGGGCAAAAAAAAAAAAAAGTTCGAAATAACGAAGTTAGAAAATTAAGGAGATTTTTTTTTTTAAAAAATGATATAAATTATTTATTCAGTATCACATGGCTATAAATTTTTTCCTGCAGATGCTTGTAGCCTAACCTACAAGCAAATTTTACTCTTAATTACTGTTGAGAGCTATGTCGAGTTGGTTTATGTTATTTTTTTATAACTTCTTAATTTCAATTTCATTCAATGAAATTAATACTTTCATTTAGGTAAGATTTATATTTTCAAAGATCTGTGGTTCGTTCACTAGTCGTATTCTTGTAGCTAGATTTTTTTTTTTTTTTTTTTTTTTGATGAATTTTAGTATTTTGCCATTAAATATGTGCACTTCTTTTATCCAATTGATTTTGTGGTCTTATAGTTGAACTCGAAAAAACCATTGAGGTTAATGACTTATTAAATACTTTTTAAAGTTCAATGATTTATTAGAGAGAAACTTAAAAAAAAAATTGTAATTTACCCTAAAAAAAAAATTATGTTGCCTAATCAGCAAATAAGTACTGTTACAATGGTTAGAAAACCAACTTTATCCACTAGGGGAAAATAAACTTTTTCCAATAATAGTATGAATTATTAAACATGTCACACTATGATAATATTAGAAGTTTTATGTGGGCAATGTGATTTCAAATTTTTGTAAATATCCTCTTTCATGTCCTTGCCCAACAAAATTGTCCTTTTGTCCCCTCAAGGTACAATTAGAAATTTAAACTCACATGCAACTGTTTAATCTAACTCATTATGAAAAAGAAACTTTGTTTGATTTTATAACATATTGATATGTCAATATAGTAAATAATTGCAACAGCTAAATCTTAAAAAAAAAAAAAGAAAAAAAAAAAAGGCAACAGGTTAAATTAGGGAGTTAGATCTATTATATGTCTCTACTCAATAAATATGATTCGAATAGAAATGTCGGTGATTGATGATGGGTGGGTCTCGACCTCGTGAATCTCTAAAGGTGGGATTTTATCTCATTCTATAGTACAATAAAATGTGTCTTTTAGACCATGTTTACTTCGTCGTAATGAAAGTGAGTTGCAATCGTAATTCATTTCATTTGATGTTTTTTTTTTAAAGGGAAATTTATTAAAGAAATGAATACAATCCTCCCGAGCTAGGGTTTCTAACCACAAAGGGAAAGAAGCAAGTCATAAATGGGGGAAAGAGAAGCTAAGGCGAAAGAAGCTAGAGCATGAACAAGCTTATTACAAGAACCATGAATATGAATCGCAAAGAAAGAAGAAAAAATGGAGGAAAGACGTCTCGAATCATCAACATAGGTGCCCAATTCGTTAATTGCAGAGGAGTTGGAGGTCAGACCATGAATGACAACTTTGGAATCAGATTCCAAAATTAAGCGTTGAATACCCAACTTAGCAGCGAGAGAGAGAGACAATGGTGAATAGCTTTCAATTCAGCATATAACGGGTTGAGAATAAACGGGACAATCAAAGATTGAGCCACAACAATCATGCCTGCAGAATCTCGAATAATCAACTCACTCTTGCTGAAGTAGAGGAGGAATGTCAAGAGCCGTCAATAATATTCAATTTAAACCAAGTTGCAGGCGGAGCGTCCCAAGAGACCGAAACAAGAGGGCTGAAGATGGAAGAAGAGTTGACGGAAGCAGTAGATCGTGAAAGCTCATTAACATAATTCATTTGATGTTGTTCATTCAAGTAGAATTCAAACGCAATTCGATTTTCATTGTAAACACAATTTATAACGTTTCCAGATTTCGCTGAACACAATTAATCAAGCGTAATGAGAGTGGATCTTACCGTCAAGATTATCATAGATTCATTTCATTTGCAAGAGTGATAAATGTATCCTTAATTAAGATTTATATTTTGTATTTATGACATAAAACGTGCCCTTTAAACTTTTAGGTTTGTAGTTCTTGAACTTTAAATTTTTATCTAATATAGATCATTCAACTCGGTTTTGATCTATTGCCTAGTGATCATGAGGTCTTAGATTCAATTCTTCACCCCCAATATGTTTGTAAAAAAAAAAAAACTCGATTTTGATGAAGACCACACAAAAGCTTGGTTTTGAATCTTTTTATGGCGGAAGATTAGTGGCAAAGAAGAAAACTGCCAATTGTCCTTTGCTGGAATTAAAGAAACAGTCATACAAAAATCTATTTGTTTTCTTTAAAAATTGACCAAAAAATCCAAGATATTTTTTAAAGAAGCAAAATAAAACACTTACAAATAAACAAACTCATTTAAAAGAATTAAAAAATAATTAAATTATTGCTATACGAAACCTTAATTAATAATGCATCAAAATATTAGTTCAGTCAACTATTCAAGTTAAATTTGGGTGGAAAATTTAAATTTTTACTTTTTACCAAGTAGTTTTCACTTTCATGGCATTGAAAATAAGATGAAGATAAATAAATGAAACAACGACAATGTTTATATTGTCAAATTATGTTTAGATTTTTTTTTTTAAACAACATATGAGAGTAGGGATCGAACCTAGAACTTCTTGATTACTAGTCCTTACATCATATCAATTATGTTAGTTGAGTTATGTTTGTGCTGGTATCAAATTATGTTTAGATTACCAAATATTTAAACTTAATAACATAGTTTTCTAAAAGATTATTAATTTCCTATGGATCTTTTTATTTAATAATATTCTTTTAACATATTTTCAAGCAAAAGTCCTAACTCAGTTAAAAATACAACACTTTATCTACTTAAAAAAAAAAGAAAAAAAAAATGTCAAATATAAGTGACCGAGTTGACCTAAAAAAAAAGTTTTAAATGGTAAATTTAAGGAAAAAAAAAAAATTACCGCCGTAACACCGTAAAGCGTACGCGTCGTATGCTCGATTATGCTTTTCTTCCGACACGCCCCCTCCACCTTCCCTAAAATGTCTCTCCTTTTTCCATTTCACCAATTTTTTTAAATTAATTTCTAAGTTTCAATTAAATTTTTGGTCTACATATACATTGGAAAATTTGGAAAATTGTAACGTCAGACTAAAATAATTAAAAATGTAGTATTTTTTTAAAATTTTTGTGGATATAATAACTTCTAATAGTAGTCTATCACCCTTTATAGAATTTTGTCAGTGATAATAGTCTATATCAGAAGTCTATCAGTGAGAATCATATATCAACAATAGAGTCTATCAGTGATAGCTATTGATTTTTTTTTGTTATATTTGCAATTATTTTAGATCTCATTGTTGTTTGTGCAACCAACCTTCTCTATATATATATTTTTGTCGATACATATATATATATTTTTATTGTAGTATAAATTTAGTAGTAGTATTTGTGTTAAAATTATCTTAATTCAACTCAAATTGACATGTATTTTTTTTTTTAATTGAAATGATCTAGTCCTTACCATATAAATTATGTAGAAAAATATTGAATTTTCTTACATAAGTAGATTTGTAAACTTGTTAGTGACCAAATATTTGTTGGTATAAATTACAAGACTATATTAGTAAATAATAAACATCAATATTTTCAGATCTGCGATGGAAAAATGAAGGGCTAGGATTGATTTGATTTCCCACCAGCTAGATCCACCCATTTCCCACTGTCTTCTCTCCCAAAAAAAAAACACCGACTCCAATTTGCAGTAATCTCCTCCGATAACATCGCTCCGAATCTCTCACTCTCTCACCTCATTGCGTCTTCACTTCCCTTTTCTTCCTTCAACAACCTCCGTCAATTCCACCGCCGTCGCGCCGATCTGACCGTTTTCCTTGCAGATCCACCTTCTCCAGCCTCCGCTCCCGGTAAGCTCCATGATTTTGGTGGTTTTATCGTTTTTCATGCCGTTGATTTCAACCACTTGTTGATTTATCATGGATTTAATGATTTTGTTGTGTTTTTTTAGTTGTGTGGACTGTTTTGCTTTGGAAGAGGAGTGTGGATCGAGTTGGGGGAGTTTGGTGAGACCGTCGAGATGGCGCCTAGTACGATCCGGAAGGCGATCGGAGCCGTGAAGGACCAGACGAGTATTGGAATTGCTAAGGTTGCGAGTAATACGGCGCCGGACCTTGAGGTGGCGATCGTTAAGGCGACGAGCCACGACGATGATCCGGCCAGTGAGAAGCATATCAGAGAGATTTTGAGCTTGACTTCGTATTCTCGTGGCTATGTGAGTGCGTGTGTCTCGGCGATTTCGAAGCGTCTGTCTAAGACCAGGGATTGGATTGTGGCGCTCAAGGCACTCATACTTGTGCACAGGTTGTTGAATGAAGGAGACCCGGTGTTTCAGGAGGAGATCTTGTATGCTACTAGAAGGGGCACTAGGCTGTTGAATATGTCCGATTTTAAGGATGAAGCTCATTCGAGCTCGTGGGATCACTCGGCTTTCGTTCGAACTTATGCATTCTACTTGGATCAACGCCTGGAATTGATGTTGTTTGAGAAGAAAGGTAGTACCAAGGGAAATTCCCGTGGGGAGGATAGATTTGATGGAAGAGATGACTTCAGATCTCCGCCCCCGAGGCCCTATGATAACGGTTACGGCGAGTATAGGGGCGAGAGAGAGCAAGGAAACTATGGTGGGAATGGGATGAGGAGGTCGAGATCTTATGGGGATGTGGGGGAATCTGCGGGGAGGGAGGGGCAGGGACGAAACAACAAGGGGCCTGTGACCCCGTTGAGGGAAATGACGATCGAGAGAGTGTTCGGGAAGATGGGACATTTGCAGAGACTGTTGGATAGATTCTTGTCGTGTCGACCGACGGGGTTGGCGAAGAATAGTAGGATGATTTTGTTTGCTTTGTACCCTCTAGTGAGGGAGAGTTTTCAGTTGTATGCAGATATTTGTGAGGTTTTGGCTGTTTTGCTTGACAAATTCTTTGATATGGAGTATTCTGACAGTATGAAGGCATTTGATGCATATGGTAGTGCAGCCAAGCAGATTGATGAGCTAATTGCATTCTTTAATTGGTGTAAAGATGCTGCAGTTGCTAGGTCCTCTGAGTATCCAGAGGTGCAGAGAATTACCAGCAAGTTACTGGAGACATTGGAGGAGTTTCTGAGGGAAAGAGGGAAGAAGCCAAAGAGTCCCGAGAGGGATCCGCCTCCGCCCGTGCCTCAAGAGGAAGAGCCAGTGCCTGATATGAATGAAATAAAAGCTCTTCCTCCACCTGAAAATTATACTCCACCCCCTCCCGAGCCCGAGCCCCAGCCTGCGCCCAAACCTCAACCACAAGTCACGGAAGACTTGGTCAATCTTAGAGAGGATGCAGTTAGTGCAGATGATCAGGGTAATAGACTGGCATTGGCTCTGTTTGCTGGCCCAGCCGCCAATGGCACAAATGGATCCTGGGAAGCTTTCTCTTCTGATGGACAGCCACAAGTAACCTCTGCCTGGCAGACCCCGGCTGCTGAACTTGGCAAAGCCGATTGGGAGTTGGCGTTGGTTGAAACAGCAAGCAATTTATCGATGCAGCAGGCTGCACTCGGCGGTGGACTCGACCCATTATTGTTAAATGGCATGTATGATCAAGGAATGGTCAGGCAGCACACTAGCACTTCGCAGCTGAGCGGTGGAAGCGCTAGCAGTGTAGCGTTGCCCGGCCCCGGAAACAGTAAGACTCCGGTACTGGCTCTTCCAGCCCCAGATGGAACTGTTCAAACATTTAATCAGGATCCTTTCGCTGCATCGTTAACCATTCCACCGCCATCGTACGTGCAAATGGTGGAGATAGAGAAGAAACAGCAACTGCTTATGCAGGAGCAGCAGTTATGGCAGCAGTATGCAAGAGATGGGATGCAGGGGCAGGGCAGTTTGAACAAAATCAGTAACCCCCCAGGTTACTACACAGCAGCAGGACCAATGGCTCCGATGCCCTACGGGATGCCTCCTCCGATGAACGGAATGGGCGGGTATTACTACGTTCCTCAATGATATTTATGCTTGCATTTTACATATATATACTACTCTCTGTTCATGCTGTATTTGTAGTGTATTTCTTTGCCTAAATGATATAATTTTTGTGAGAGAAATGGGAACTTTATTTGACTGTGGACACCTGATATTATTTTCTGGGTTTTGGATAATGGAAGAAGACTCGTAAATCCCTACTCTAATTCAACCATCCACATATTGCCCATCTTATTCTTCTTTCTTTTTGTCCTGCTGTTTACACTTTAAATTCATTTTCATCTTTGTATTTTTTTTTTTTTTTTAATTACAAATTTAGTTCCATAACTTTCGAATTTGTTAATATTCACGAATCTACCAAACACAAAATTGAAGTTTATATCTAATAGATCAATTAATTTTTAAGAAAATTGAATTCGTCTGGAACTTATTAGACACACTAGTAAAAGTTCAGGCACTTACGAGACTTTTTTGAAAATTCAGGGACTAAATATACATAAACCTCGAAGTTCAAGTATCAAACTTATAATTTAACCTATTTTTTTTAGTTCATCATACGTGTGAGAGTGTATATCTTAACCGATTGAGTTGTGGCCACGTGACGATTTGATTTATTTATTTTTGTGAGTTGAGCTATGGTCTTAGTGAGGATTTGAGTTGTATAAATCTAGTTGGAGATAAAACAGAAATTTGAAAATATAGACAGAAGGGAATAAATACATATAAAGATTCAAAACTTGTTGGTCCTTTCTTCCTATTAACCAGGAAAAATGATACTCTAATCAATTGCCACGTGTCCTGTATTTTGCAATTTTAAAGATTTTTTTTTTTTTTTTTTTTTTTTTGAAACTAAGGCAAGTTGGGGAGAATTTGCTCTGCATTATTTTGCAGCCATATACCTTGCTGTAATTGGTTGTCTAATTTGCCATATTATTTATTATAAATATGACTTAAATGTTGCTAATTTGGTATCTTAATCTCTGTTCAAATGATATTAATCTGTTTTGTTTTATTCATAATGACTTTGCCATTGAAATTCAATTTTTGGTAAATTCAAAACAGTGATGATTTTTTAATACAAATTTGACTTTTTAAACTATAAAATTGTGACTACAAGAATCCACCGACCAACACACGAGCAGCCCAATGGCTAAAGGTATTAAAAATAAAATAAAAATAAATAAATGCAAATAATAATAATAATTTGCTGGGCCGGTACTTTGAAGGCTGGCCCAAATAGAATGTCTCGCCATTATTGGGCTTGAACTGAGCTAGTCCAAAAATATTTCTTATTGAAAAAATGACCAAAATTAAATTAAATTTTATACGGTAAGATTTAAGATTTAGAGTCTGGTATATATTTAGTTTTTGGAGGAGTATTTTTAATTCTGGACATCGTTTTAGATTCTAATATTTGATAATATTTCATATAAAAAAAAAATCGATATTTTTTTCAAAATTGTCTATTCGAAATGGACATCCCTCTAATTATTTCTTATTGTCTAATTGATGCCCCAGTATTATTTTTAGGGATTCTTTTGTTATTGTTATTATTATTAATATATTGGCTGATAAGGCATTTGAAATTGTTAAATTTGTTTAATAAATTATTTCATCATGGTTTAATACTTTTTTTTATTATTTATTTAATATATATATTTTTTCAGCGAGCCATACCTACGAAAAAGACCGAGTATATACTTCTAAAAAAAGCCGAGTATATTACTTTTGGAAATAATTTGAATTGTTTCTCCTAAAGGAATGGTAATCGATGTCAATTTAGACTAAAATAATTAAAAATATAATATTTTTTAAAAAAAATTACAAATATGACAATTTCTATCACTCATAGTCACTAATTTGTGATTTTTTTTGTAAAGGTATTTAATTAATACGAGAATTGAACCTCTGACCTCTCAGTCAATAACGCAATTTTATGTCAATTAAGCACTCAGTTTGGCGTGTTTTAAACTTTTAAGTTGATGAGTTTGATTTGACATTGAATTGAAAATAAAACAAGGCCTAACATTTATATTAAAGCAATATAAAAATTTAATAGCAACAACTAAAATCCAAAGCAAAAGCAAAACATTTTATAATTTAATAGAGTATATGAGTTTAACTTTAAATACATAATTATTACTTAGGTCAACTTATATTTTTAATTACTCCAATCATAATTTCAAGTGTTAAATAGAAAACAATAACAATCTAAGGTGACAAGTTATTTGGGGTGCATTTTAGTTACAAATTAATCTATTGCTTACTTTTAGGTAAAAAAAATACTTTGAAATTTAACTTATATTTATGTTTTTCAATCACTATGACTCCTAGTTTATCATACCTATTTGTCAAGTTTGGATTTTTATTATTCTTCCCTAAATACATGGACATGCTAAAATATAAGAACAAAAATAAAACTAATAAAATCGTATATGAGACATTTGTA
This sequence comes from Herpetospermum pedunculosum, assembly GCA_028017165.1. Lineage (NCBI taxonomy): Eukaryota > Viridiplantae > Streptophyta > Magnoliopsida > Cucurbitales > Cucurbitaceae > Herpetospermum > Herpetospermum pedunculosum. Next base: position 84,921,966 of record CM051522.1, read on the forward strand.
TTTTGTAGTGTGAGTTGAGGTTCCCAAACCCGGCCTATATTTTAAAAAAGGAACCGTCAAACTAAAATTTAACCCGAGGAACCAACGAGAACCAACGAACTTGAATAGTAGCTCATCGTTCGACGTTCAAGCGTCGAAACACAATATTTCTAAAATATTTTTATTCTTTTTAAAATTATAATATTGTCCTTGACTTTTTATAAACATTTCAAAATAATCATTGGAGTATAAATCCGTTAAAATGTTGGACAAAAAAGTTGACATGGTGAAACTCTTTTATTTTAGACTTAATCTAGACAATCGTCTCAATTACCGTCATGTCAGTTTTCCATCCAACATTTTAAGGGGTTGTTTGGGACGCTGAATGAGTTAAAATAAATCGTGGTTTATAATAGTTGTGAATAGTAAATACTATTGAAGGAAATATAATTATTTTATTGACAGTGCATTATAATAGTCGATGAAATGAGTTATAATAATTCAGTCTACTCCATTTTAAGTTGGTGTCCAAAATACTTCTTAAATGATTTATACTTCAAAATAATTTTGAAACATTTATAAAAGATGTAAGGATTTTTTATATTAATAATGTATTTTAAATAATTTATTATAAAAATATGATAGTTTTGAAAGTATTTACAAAACTAGGATACCTAAATCGTGTACCATGGACACGATTTACATGTCGTGTCAACCTAAGTCGTGTAATATGTACACGAGTTACCCCTAAGTCGTGTATCATGGACACAAGTTACCCCAAAGTCGTGTACTATGGATACGAATTACATGTGACGTGGCAGATCATAACTCGTGTCCATAGTACGCGAGTTACCCCTAAATCGTGTATCATGGACACGAGTTACTCCGAAATCGTATCCATGGTACACGAGTTACCCCTAAATTGTGTACCATGGACACGATTTAGAGAAATCGACCTTAGTTTTGTAAATACTTTGAAAACTACTTTATTTTTGTAATGATTTTATTAAACAACATTATTAATATAAAAAATACAAGATGTAAGGATAAGAGTTATATATATATATATATATATATATATGAATTTAGGTTAAAGAAAAAAAAAGAAAGCAAGTGGCTTTTGTGTTGGGGGGTAGGCACAGAGGCAGAGGGCACTGAGAGAAGCTTAAATGAGTCCACTGACAATGACAACACCCTCTCATTTCTCCCCCTACCCCTACATCAAACTCTCCCTTCTTCCTTCTTCTCAAAAGAAAATGACCAATGGCTCTTGGGGAAGCCAGCATGTGTCTTTGTGGGGGACACCCTACCCTTCAAATCCCTCTCCCCTCCAAAATTATTGCCCCCTTTTTCTCTCTCATTCTCCCAATGTTCTTCACTCTTCACTCTTCCCTTCAGACCCCCACACCAACATCTCCTCTTCTCCTCCTTAATTTGTTCATTTGGCCATGATTCTCCATTTCCCTTTCCTCAAACTCCCCTTTTTTTGTGTTTTGTTTTTGCAAGGATGCCCCCAAGACCAGGCTGTAGGCCATTTGAGTGTGTGAGGAGAGCTTGGCATAGTGAAAGGCACCAACCCATTAGAGGGTCTCTCATTCAAGAGATTTTCAGGTTCATTTTTCTCTTCCTTTTTACCTTAAACCCTTCTATTGGGTGCAATGTTTGATGATTTGGGTTTTGTTTGTTTTAGGGTTGTGAGTCAAGTTCATTGCCCTGCCACTAAGAAGAATAAGGAGTGGCAAGACAAACTCCCCATTGTTGTTCTTAAAGCTGAGGAGATTTTGTATTCTAAAGCTGATTCTGAGGTGCCCTAAACTTTCTATTTCTTGTTACTTGCTTCTTGCATCAATGTCATGTTATTATGTTCATTTTCTGAACCTTAGTGACAACTATTTTGGTGTTGGGTATACCTCTGTTATGCTCTGTTTTTTTTAATAGAAAATATATTTTGGTCTTTAGGCTCCTAAGGCTATGTTGAAACATTTGAATCCTTAGTTAAATTCTAAAAATAAATACAAATTTTGAGAAACTGCTTTTTTTTGTTTTCAAAACTTAGGTTTGGATTTTGAACACACTCCTAGAAAAGTAGATAATAAAACAAAGTAACTTATGGTTAAGTAGTGCTTATAAACTTAATTTTCAAAAACTAAAAACCTAAATAATCTGTTTTATTGCCTTACTTTTTTTTTTTAAAAAAAAATCATTTAGTACATATTGACAATCATTTTGTGCTTTCATTGCTGATTTTTGGTCTCTTTTCGATCTGGGTTCTGCCTTGGCCTTTGCTTGTATTGATTAGGAAATTTTCACACAGATTCTTCCTATTATGCGTTTCCTTTGTTTTTTGTTTTATTTTGGTTTTGTTTCTTGTTATGGCAGGATAGAGTCTATCCTCTTTTTTTGTCTTCATTATATCAATGAATGATTACCGTTTCTTATAACCAAAAAAAACAGACACTTGTCTCAAATAAGTAGATATATTCCATAGGCAAGTATTTGATTAGTAGATATATTAGATGGAGGCTAAAATAGTTTTTTATGCAATATTTGTAAGTTTAAGGTCCAAACTGAAATAGCAATCAAAGTTCAAAGTTTCAAATAAACTCACATTGTTCATCTTTATACACCTGCACAGGCTGAATACATGGATATTACTACACTATGGGCCCGAATAAATGAAGCAATTAACACGATAATTCGACTCGATGAAGATACTGAAACTGGGGAGTTTCTTCATCCTTGTATTGAAGGTGCCTCTGCAATTTTTATTTATTATCATATTTTGTATGAGACCAACTTTTGTATGTTTGTCTTTAGAAACTAGATGGTCAAAAAGGCAAGTCATGAACATAGTTAAGTTCGAGATCATAATTTCTAACTATAGTCTCCACTTATCTTCTCAATGTTGTAGGATCAAGCGTTTATTTCTCGAGAATAGTTGAGAGATTACTGTAGAGTCAACCATCAAGGGTTGACCAATTGGTTATGAAGGGCCTTTGAGACTATTAAAGCCTTCCAAGAGGGAATGGGTTCAATCCTTGGTGACCATCTACTTAGGAATTAATTTCCTACGGGTTTCCTTGGCAACCAAATGTTGTAGGGTCAGACGGTTGTTCCGTGAGATTAGTCGGGGTGCGGGTAAACTGACCTGGATATTCACGGATATCAAAAACAAAAAAAGATCATTGTAGAGTCGGACGGTTGTTTTGTAGGATTGTTAGAGATGTACGTAAGGTAGTCGTGACCTTGACAACTATCAGTATATAGGTAATTTGACATTGAGAACATGTGATTTTATTGCCATATCAGGGTAGTCTCTAATACAGTTATCATGTAGAATTGGTTGAGATGACTGTAGAGTAAAACTGATGTTTCATAGGATCATTTGAGATATACGTAAGTTGGTCGACATGCCTACGTTTGTCAATATATAGGCAGTTGTCATAGTATCTTAGTATCTGAAACTTAGCTTGAATTTGTAAAACTGAAGAAGAAGAATGTTGGTTTTATTTGTGAATGTTTTGTTCTAATTTCTAATCTTTTATTAAAAAAAAACAATTGCCCTTGTCAGCTGCTCTCTATTTAGGTTGCACGCCGAGGAGATCGTCGAGGAGTAACCGAGGTAGTAATCTGAGGGGCTACCTTACTTCCTGCAGTCCTCCACAGGCCTTAGATACACCACTTCACTACCCCAACACCATTAGACCAGCTGTTTGGAGTTCACAACATTTTTCATATTGTCCAAATTTGTCAAAGCAGACGAGTAATGTATCGGATGCCAGACTGAAAAACCAAAACCATGTTGGTGTTCCAAACAGAGTTAGCACTATCCCGAAACCTTCAACCGGATATAAGAACATTTACCCATCTATTGGTAGCCAACAGTTCCTTACACAGACCGTTTCAGGATGGAACATGTTTTCTTTGTGTCCATTGTATCACGGAAGCAATCAACACGATCCCGGTAATGAAATCCAACCTAAGCCCCTCTACAACAATCCAAGTTTCTCTGGTCCATCTACGTTTAAGTACTTCCATTCGAGTGATGTGATTGCTGCAAGGAACAACAGAGTTAATTTGGTAAATAGTACTCCCCATGACCAACAGAAAATAGCCTGTGATCTATCGTTGCGACTAGGCCCTATCTCCGTTCCACATCCAAGCATCGACAACGGTCAATCCAAGACGATCAAAGAAATCAGTGCTAACACGTCTGAAAAGCAGATTATGAGTTCTTTTGATCGCTCGTTCCAAGTAGACAAAACATTCCCTTTCTTCCCTCTCCATGGTACATTAGATTCCCATTTGAGGGAGAAGAGATTCAGGATGGGCAATTAGACTTAGAGGAAGCAGTAATTAGAAAGAAGAAGAAAAAAAGACTTTTCAGCAGCTAGTAACCATGTTAAGATGATAGAAAGCATTCACTTGCCCGATTAATGTCTTTCTGTTGTCTGTTTCGGTTTATCCGGGACGTTCCCGTGCTTGCTGTTAGTAGAAAATTGTAGGACCTTAGCACTGTATCGCCTTGGTTAACGCCATAATCGCGCTATGTCAATTCAATGTAATCTCTTGTTTTATTTGAAAAGGCATCGAGATTGTAACAAAGGTCATTTGAATCATGTGAATATCTTCATGGAAGGTTGACAATATGCATCATCCTCTTCTTTTTTATTTATGTTTGGTAAGAATTTGTTCAAGTGTTAGCACCAATGGTTTCAATGAAGATAATGAGACATTTTGCATTTAAATAACTAGTTCATTTATATCGGTTGAGATATGCTCATGTTGACCTTTATTAATTCTAACATGTGGGAATGAGTGATTCGAATCTCAGATCTCTTGGTCGAGAGCATATGCTTTAAGCTTTAACTAGTTGAGTTATAACTTGTGCGGCTTAACCTTTCAAGTTGAAGAACCTTTCATGGTTGGCTAAATAATTTTGTTAGACAATGAAATATTTATGTATATAATTAAAGACTTGGGGTCTTTTTCAATAAATGTTGATATAGACGTCTCGACATTTAATAAATGTCGATTTATATTCAAAGTAAGATTGCCATGGAAATAAGGAGAAGTCCATTTTTCTAACATCAAATGAAAAAGACCAACCAATTAATTTCGTACATTTATCAACCAGTTTGACATTTTTATAAATGAAAAAACTTCAATGTCAATATAAGGTAATAGCTTCAACATCAAATATGAGACAATATACTTTCGTTACGTTATCATGACATGACAATGATCTTTTAACTTATTTTCTTTAGTAATTCGAAGAATCCTTACGAGGTAGGTAGTTTTTGTATTTTTTTTAAAAATTATCGATCATCGATATTTTTTTAAAATTTAAGATCATGACAAGTGACAAGGACATCGGTATTTAATATTGAACTCCCACGTGCGTATATCCAAAATTTGAAACTAATTGGAACCTTTTTTCATTGGTTTGAAACATAGGAACAATTTTTTATGAAAGTTGATTGATTGTTGTTTTCTCCAAAGACTATTCCATATTTGAAAGTGCTTTAAAAGCACAAAAGCCAAAGTAAATGGTATGGACACCCTTTCCAAGTCTTAAAGTAAGTGCTTTTGTACTTTATTTTTCCTCATTTTTCAAACCAAAATAAATGCTATTTTGACAATTGAAATTTCAATTTTTATTACCATAATGAAATAACATCATTTTGAATAAAATCATCAATGTTCAAAAAAAAATTAAAAAAAAAATTGAAAAGTCTAGAATCAAATTATGAAATCTAGGTGGTTTTCATCACCTAAGCAAACTCTCAATTTTTATAACTTATTATTTTGTTATGCTATCTTTTTCTCTTCCTTTTGTATTCCCATGCAATTTGACATATAATATGTATACAAAGCACAAGGAAGACAAAATTGCTTGCCTTTTAAAACTATCACATGCTTGCTTTCTAAGTTTATGAGACATTTGTCCTTTTGCCTCTATTTTTTCATTTCATTGCTTCAACTTTTCCTTTTCTTTTACTCATTCTCTACATTTTATAAATGCATCCTAAATTATATGTTTAATTTCTTTCCACAATACAAAAAGAAGTAAGAAAAAGAAAATTAGAAGTGTCAACTTGTGGAAGGTTTCTATACAATCCTCCAGAATTAATCTAATGATTATGAAGAGTTTTGAGACTATTAAAACTTTGCAGTTTGTTCCATGAGATTAGTCGAGATGCGCGTAAACTGGCTCGGACCCTCACGAATATAAAAAAAAAAATGTCCTGTGAGATTAGTCGAGATGCGCATAAGCTAAAACTCAGACACTTACGGATATATAAAAAAAATAAAAATAAAAAAGGTGGAAGGTTTCTATACAACAAAGATGGAGAACTCGTCTTCGAAAAAAAAAAATTAGAGATTTCTTATTCACTGTCTCGACATTGACCTTAAACTCATATTTAGTTAAAAAAAAAAACATGCCAAAGCGAGCATGGCTCAGCTGGCACATGTATATGTTCATGACCAAGAGGTCTGTGGTTCAAATCCCCCACCCCCAATGTATTCAAAAAAAAAAAAAATCCCCCACCCCCAATGTATTCAAAAAAAAAAAAAAAAACATGAATTACAAACACAACAAAAAGTTGTAGAAAAAAATAAACTAACATAAACACATTTCAAATTTCATGTTAAAGAAAATTGTATTTTAAACACAGATTAAACAATTTTGCACCCCAAACACAGACTTACTAAATCTATACTATACAACTCTGCACCCCAAACAGATTATTATAACCCACCAACTATAATCCCCAAACAGATTATTATAACCCACCAACTATAATAACTCATCATGCGCCCCAAACGCCCGTTAGTCATAAATTTTCAACTTAATGGAAAATGAACTTATTTTTTAACATTCCTAAAGATACAAGTGGTAGATGAGGTTCAAGTGATTTAGAAACCAAATAAATAACACATAAAATGACAATTTAATTTTGAAGAATATAATATAAATAATGTCCAATTGTTAAATGAAAATAAAAGAAATACTCCCAAAACACAAATTAAGTAAAAGCAAAATGCTTGAAAAATATTCTACAAGGAATTTGGCCTTTTCCTTTGTAATTAATTGAAAATTCTTTACAAAAAAACTCAACTTGATGAAATAAATAAATTAGAAAATGTGGTTAGTTGAAGGATTGTAACTTGGAGCTGCCAACCAACCAACAAGATTGAGGCATGTGGTGATGTGGGTATCAATATTTTTCAATATTAGAAAATATAAATAAAAATTGCATTTTTTTTTTTTTTTTTTGACAACTTTTGTTTATTAGGTAGAAAAATATACAAGAACCTATCACCTCCCCCACTACTATCTTTCATGTTACCATCTTCCATTTATTTAAATTATCTCAATTCACATTATTCAATTCTTTTAGAATGATTAGAAAAATAATTTTATCAAAATCAACCATAAAATTATAAGAAAGCTTAATAACAATCTAAAAAAAAAAAAAAAAAGTACAAAGTCACTTTTAAATTTCAACACATAAAAGACTACCTACCCACAACAAAATTTCTTTTCTTTCAAATTTGGACAAAGATGTTTATAATTTTTTTTAGAAATAGCCTAATATTCTCAAAAGAAATGACCATATATGTATAAAAGGTTGGTTGCACAAACAGCAATCAGGTTCAAAAATAATTGTAAGTTTAGTAAAATTTAAAACATTTTGCAAATATAGCAAAAAAATCAGTGGATAGACTAAAATTCTATAAAAAAAAACTGAGGTGATAGACTACTATCAGCATAGAAATTGTCATATCTGTACTTTTTTAAAAAAAAAATGCTATATTTTTAATTATTTTACTCTAAATTGACATCTATTACAATTTCTCATATATATATATATATATATATATATATATATATATATATATATATATATATAAAATTCAAATATTTGATGGAAAAGTTTACAACAATATAGTCCGTCTAAACCAAAAGATAGATATATTAAAACCATTCAAATCATCAAACCTCACATACTATTCATCGAAAATGTCAATAATAACATGTAACTCAACGTTTAAAATATTAAGTTCATACTTCAGAAGTACGAGAATCGAATTTCTATCTCCGCATTGTTGTGATAAAATAAAAAAAATTGGTTAAAAAGAATGCTTATAACTTCTAGGGACGTGACACATTGTTACTCAAAATGCTAGCTTCTGAATTAAAGAGACAAAATTTAAAATACTTAAAAATGAGCTTGAATTTGTAACACTATTTAAAATACTTCAGAAGTTTTCAACATCACTTTGTATTGTAGCACCCAAAAAAGAAAAGAAATTACAAGTTATTGTCACACAAAAAAATTCAGAAAATTGACAATTTATGATCCCAACACCAAATTTACATTATAATATTCAAGAGAGTTTTGAATCTTCATCTTTTGGGATCTCCCAAAAGATGATGAAGAAGAAGAAGAAAGATGAAAGCGAAGCAAAAGCATTAAATATTATCACTGGTAAACCCCTTTATGAACGCTTTGCTCATCTTTTCTTTGGTGGGTAAGAACAAAATTGGTGGCATCTCTAAGAACAAAGAGACAGGACAAACAATTCCTACTCTTCAACAATCCTTATTTTTCCAGACCAACTTTGAAGAAGAATCAGCGACAGGCCCTCTTCTTCCTCGTACAACCTTGAGCCTTGGTCCTTTTGCTCAATCTTCAGAGATAAGTTTCTTTATCACCTCTGTTTTCTTCTTCCCCAAGCATTAATTTCACCAGACGCCATTGAAGTTCACTGTTCTCTTCTCTTGTTCTACCATGGATTTCAATTTTTCTTGTTATTCTCTCTTTGAAACACTCAATACCCATTTTAGCTGAGGTTCAATGGAAACTTGGGTTGGATTTAATTTCTGTAATCTGGGTTTAAAACCATAGGGATATGTGAAGTTAATTGAAATTGGGGTTTTTTTGTGCTGTTGGAATATGATATTTACCAGTTGGAAGTATCTTTTTTGTGTTGTTTTCTTCTTGTTTGATTGATTTTCTCAACTGGGTTGGAGTTTGATTCTGAAAATTTGTGATGGGAGCTTCAAATTCTGGTGGTTTCATCTGCTTATTCGCTTGGTTTTCTCTGTTGATTTTGATTCAATGGGAAGTATGTTTTGCAAGCACTAGGAGTTTTGGCAAAATCTCTCTAGGGTTTCAAGGCTCTCAAATGAACTGGATTGATAACAATGGCTTGTTTCTTATGTCCAATAATTCTAAATTTGGGTTTGGGTTTGTGACTACACCTGAAGATGTGACAATGTTTTTACTGGCTGTCATCCACATGGGCAGCTTAAGAGTAGTTTGGTCAGCAAATAGGGCCTCCCCTGTTGCAAATTCTGATAAGTTTACATTTGATGAGAAGGGGAATGTAATGTTACAGAAAGGTTCTGTTGTGGTTTGGTCTACAAATTCTAGTGACAAAGGGGTTTCTGCCTTGGAGTTGTGGAACTCGGGAAATTTGGTTTTACGAGTGAACGATACCGACGAGGGAATAGTTTGGCAGAGTTTTAACCATCCAACTGATACTCTTTTATCAGGGCAGGGTTTTGTTGAAGGAATGAGACTTGTGAGTGATCTTAGCAACGATAACTTGAGCTATTACCTTGAAATGAAGTCTGGTGATATGACCCTCTCAGCTGGCTTCCAATCCCAACAGCCTTACTGGTCTATGGCTAAGGAGAATCGTAAAACCGTTAATAAAAACGGTGGGGCGGTCTCCTCGGCGACTCTTGGTGCAAACTCTTGGAAGTTCTACGATCGGAGCAAGGTCTTTCTCTGGCAATTCGTCTTCTCGAGTATAGCCGATGAAAATGCCACTTGGATAGCTGTTCTAGGAGATGATGGCTTCATCTCTTTTTATAATCTTCAAGATTCCGGTGTGGCTTCAAGTACTAGGATACCTGAAGACTCTTGTAGCACACCGTTGCCATGTGGCCCGTATTTTATTTGTTACAGTGGGAACCGATGTCAATGCCCTACGGTTCTTAGCACAAATTCGAATTGCCAGCCTGGGATTGTCTCTCTTTGTGATGAAACGAATGGAAGTATAGAGCTTGTAAGTGCAGGGACTGGGCTTAAATATTTTGCACTCGGATTCCTACCATCCGCTTCAACGACTGATTTAAATGGTTGCAAAAACTCTTGTATGAGCAACTGTTCTTGCCGTGCATTGTTCTTCGAAAGCCGAACGGGGAACTGTTTCTTGTTGGACGACGTAGGTAGCTTTCAAAACTCCAATGAGGGCTCTGATTTTGCTTCATACATCAAGGTCTTGAACAATGGAGGCAGTGGTGACAACAATGGTGGGAGTAAAAGTGGTGGAATGAAGTCTCACATCGTTGCGATCATCATTGTTTTTACTGTGTTCGTCATTTGTGGTCTAGTCTATTTGGCATTTTGTTACTACAGGAAAAAGAAGAAACCGCCAGGAACTCCATACGAAACTTCCGAGGACGACAATTACTTGGATGGTTTAACCGGGGCACCCATTCGTTATAGCTACGAAGATCTTCAAACTGCAACCAATAATTTCTCTATGAAGCTTGGTCAAGGAGGATTCGGCTCGGTATATCAAGGAGTTCTACCGAATGGAACTCAGCTTGCCGTGAAGAAATTGGAAGCAATAGGTCAGGGGAAAAAGGAGTTTCGAGCTGAAGTGAGCATAATTGGTAGCATCCATCATGTTCACTTGGTCAGGCTCAAGGGCTATTGTGCTGAAGGATCACACAAACTTCTTGCTTACGAGTACATGGGAAATGGATCTTTGGATAAATGGATATTTAGGAAGAACAAAGAAGAATTTTTGTTAGATTGGAATACAAGATTCAATATTGCATTGGGAACAGCTAAAGGACTAGCTTACCTCCATGAAGATTGTGATGTAAAGATTGTTCACTGCGATATCAAACCCGAAAATGTGCTTCTCGATGACAAGTTCCTCGCAAAAGTATCGGACTTTGGTCTTGCAAAGCTAATGACACACGAGCAGAGCCATGTTTTTACGACAATGAGAGGAACTCGAGGGTATCTTGCCCCAGAGTGGATCACAAACTACGCCATATCAGAGAAAAGTGACGTGTATAGCTATGGGATGGTGTTGCTCGAGATAATCGGGGGAAGAAAAAACTTTGACTCAACAGAAACTTCAGAAAAATGCCACTTCCCATCCTATGCTTTTAAAATGTTGGAAGAAGGACGACTCGAGGACGTCCTCGAGTCAAATCTGATCATAAATGAAGGCGATGAGAGAGTTTTTACAGCCATTAGAGTTGCACTGTGGTGCATACAAGAAGATATGCACCTCAGGCCACCAATGACTAGAGTTGTCCAAATGCTCGAAGGCCTTTGCGCCGTTCCTCCTCCGCCAACTTCCTCTCCGTTCGGCTCTCGCCTATTTTCAAGTTTCTTCAAATCGGTCAGTGAGGGAGGAACCTCTTCCGGGCAATCCGACTGCAACAGCGATGCGTATCTTTCAGCAGTGAAGCTCTCCGGGCCAAGATGATGACAACCTCTCGAAAAGATTTCGGCATATGATTCATTCCACAAGATGAGTTCTCTTATACTTCTTACACAACATCATATTCTTGTAAATTGGTTTCTTTCTGTTCCTCACATTTTTGAAATACTAGAAAATTGAATAGTTTTGGTGCTTGTTATGTATATTTAAGAGTGCTAATTTTTTGTATGGAGAATTGGTTCTGCAAATAGCTTTTTTTGTTTTCAATACAAAACCTCCATGCCCTCTGCTGCTTGGCTTCCTTCTTTATTATTATTTTGTAACTTTATCAAAATGAATGGTGAAACTCAAAAACTTGTGCAAACTTGTGCAAACTTGTGATGTAAAACTCCAAAACTGCATCATTTCATGATCTGCCTTATCTTTCGTATTGTCGTCGCTGTCGTTGTCGTCGTGTTTCGCAGCCTAAAATGGTAGGAAAAGGCAAAAGAGAGATGGAAATTTGGGTAGAAATAGGAAAAGAAGTGATAGATTGGGAGGAAAAAACATGAATGTGTGGACTGAAAATGTAAAAATGTAGACAAAGAAGCATTTGGAATAAAGGGTTTTGAACAATGATGTGTGTCCAAAAATGTAAGCTCATGGGTCAGTCCACTCCTTGAAAACCCCACCTTTTTTCTTTTTGCCCTTTATATCCTCATTCCCACTGTAATTTCAACCATTTTATCCCTATTCACTTGTTCATGGAGAAAACTTTGGAACCAAAAGTTTCTATTTTTTTGGGGGTTAAAATAACATTTTAATCCATGTATATTTGAATATTTGGTTTATTTTAAGTTATTATTATTATTTTTTTAAAAAAAATTGATTAAATAATAATAATAATATTTTTTTGGGATGGTTGCACAAACCTCAATCTGACCCAAAATAATTACAAATTTAGCAAAGTTTAAAATCTTTTGCAAATATGGCAAAAAATCAGTGGTTATCACTGATAAACTTTATGACTATTACAGATAGACTTCTATGAGTGATAGACTTCTATCACTAATAGACTATTATTACCGACAAAATTCTATAAAAAAGACTAGTATCAACGATAAACTTCTATCAATGATAGACCATACTATCAGTGATAGAAATTATCATATCCGTAATTTTTTTAAAAGATTGCTATATTTTTAATTATTTTACTCTAAATTGACGTCTGTTACAATTTTTCTATTTTTTTTCTTAATAATAATAATAATAATAATTAATGCGAATATGTATAAAAAAAAAATAGAAAAGAAGTTAATAGAGACTTCTTACTTTTTATTATTAAATTTGAACATTCGAAAGTAGTATATAGGGACTAAAATAGTAGGCATAAGGTTGTGTTTGTTACTAAGGTGCCGTTTGGCCCACGGAGTTGGGAGAAGTGGAGTTGTGGGGAGTAAACTTACTCCCCGTTTGGCCCAAGGAGTTGTTTTAACTCGGACCAAAAATATGAACTCCCCAGACTTCTACAGTAATTACTATTCAACTCCCCAAACTTCTACAGTAATTACTATTTAACTCTCTTTCATTTTCCTCTCTTTCTCTCTCTTCCTTTTACAATATTTTTAATTATTTTAAAAAAAACATAATTTAAACAAAATGTGTAAAATGACTAAAAATGCAATTCAACCTATTTTTTATTTTAAATATAAATTAAGTTGTTGAATTAAAATTGGTACTTAAACAAAATTTAAAATATAGTATTCAAGAAGAAATAAAAATATAGCTTATTTGGATTCACTTAGATTAATGGATTAAAATCTTTCAAATTCACCCGTAATAGTTAATCGACTATTGTACGACTATTTGTTTTATTTCAAAACGATCCAAATAAAATGAATAATTAATGTGAGTGATATTGAAAAAAGAAGGTGAAGTATGGTAGTCAAAGCTATTTTGGTTATCTTCGAATAAATTTGTAAAGAATACATAAAATAAAAAACACAAAAATCGTATTCTTAAAATTTATTGGAAAAAGTTCTTGATAATAAAAATATGAAAAATTATAGAAAATAAGTTCTAGGTGTAGTGCATATGAAATTACGAGTTTAAGTGGGTGGAAGCGAGGAAGAACGTGTTTTGACACATAGATATGTTTATGTGTTTTTTGTTTTTTTTTTCTTTAGAGAAATTTGTAAAATATACTTACACTAAAAAAACAAAAAAAAAAATATCACTTTTAAAATTCATAAAATTAAAAAAATTAAAGATGGAGTCTTTAAAAAATAATAATAAATATATATTATTGATAATCAAGGTGAGAGAGATTAAAAAATTAATGTGAAGTATTGTGTTCAAAATTATTTTTTTTGTTATCTCCAAAGAAATTTGGAAAGTAGATAAAATAAAAATAAAAAATTGCATTGTTAGAATTTATTAGTAAAAGTCCTTAATAAGAAAAATTAGAAAGTTTGTAGAAAAAAAAAATTGTGTAAAAAAAACTATTAAAATAAACTCAGATTTCAGAACTTAGATTCAACAACTCCGTGTGATACAAATTAAAGATGAGTCCTAACAAAATATATATATATATATATATATATATATAATCAAATATTGTGTTCAAAATTATTTTTGTTGTATTCAAAGAAATTTGTCATAATAAAAAAAAATATTTCATTTTTAAAATTTATTGGAATTGGAATAAGTCCTTAATAAGAAAAATTTGAAAGTTTCTAGAAAAAAATTGTGCAGAAGAAAACAACTAAAATAAACTCAGACTTCACAACTCCAGACTAAACAACTCCTGCTCCAAACACGCCACAGACTTCAGAACTCCAGACTAAACAACTATCTGCCCCAAACAAACATAACTCAGAACTCCCCAGACTAAACACTGTTGCAAAACGCCCCCTAAGAGGTCATGAGTTCAATCTTTGCTTTAATTAAATACTGTTGCCAAAAAAAAAAATGATATTTTTTTTTTTTAATATTATGTTCCGGTTTGTCACTCCTTAATTCTTTCAAATTATAATAGTATTTTAACTTAGATTCCATCCATGTTATCTTAAATCTTTGGCTGACAATTTTAATTATTTAGAAAAACAATATTGGTAAAGGTACATGTTTTGATTATTCATAAATTTTCATTTTGGAATATTAATTTTCAATTTATTTTTTTAGGTCTTTAATGTCTGTTTACTCAATCTCACCTAAGACAACTTATGTTGTTTCAATACATATTCATGTTAGCACGTTAATATACATACTCAAAAGATACATTATTCATTACTTAAAGATCAAAATATTTTTTTTTTGTTAACTAAACTAAACATTTTGAAATTACTTCGAGGATTAAAAAGAATATTTTAAAAGTCTATAAACTAAAAAAAAATCTTGAAAGTCGAGGCACCCAAAAGAAACTCAAGTCTACATTTAGATATTTATCTTATGAATAGATGCGTACGTGACACATAGGTTAGAAAGGAGCGAGTAGTTATAGTGTCGGGTTTTCAAATAGAGGAAGCTATAGCGGGGGACCTAGACGGTAGGGGTCCAGCGTGGCAAAGAGGTGCCACGTGGAGGAAAATGATTGGGGGAAGAAAATGGAAAATTGGTAGAATGTCTTGTGAGAAGGAGAAGAGTAGAGTGTAAGAAGGAGAAGAAGAAAAGAAAGATAACATGCAGTGGTCGGAATGCACGCGCCAGTGTCGCGTGGTGGCCACTCACCATCTGAAGGCACTCACGTGTTTCTCTCCCCTTCGTCACGTGCCTTGCCGGGTTGCCCTTACACTATCCTTATCCTCCTTCTGGATAGGGATAACATTCTCCCGTAAAGCAAACATCCTATTCCCCATTTGTTTCTCCTAAATATCAATTTCCTAACTACTATTATTATTATTATTATTATTATTATTATTATTATTATTATTATTATTATTTTACACCGGGCCAATAGTTATTTAATTAACGCGAGGAATTGAACCCTAACCTCTTAGTTTTAGTCAAGGGCACAACCTCATGTTAATTGAGCTATGTTCGGTTTGACAGCATTAACATTCTTGAGTTTTTAATTTGAACAAATATCTTCAATTTTATCAAATATTGCAATTAAATCATATGGTTGTGAGATTATTGTAATTATATTCCCATTTTATTATTATTATTATTAATTTGAATTCAACATGTGGGGCGAGAGATTTGAACATTTGACCTAAAAAAAAGTAATGTCAATTATCGTTGAGTCATTTTTTAATTTTTTTTTGGTAAAATTACATATTTATTTTATTTTTAGTTTAATTCTATATAGATGAAGATTCAAATATCTTATACTTGAGAGAGGTATAATACTTTGGTTAGTGTCAACATAAACATAACTCAACTGACATAAAAATATGAATTATTGACCAAGAGATCAGAGATTCGAATCTCTCACCCCGAACATTGTTTAAAAAAAAAATTGACTAGTTAAATCATATTCGTTTGACACTTTTTTTTCAAATATTCAATATTGGATTTGCCATTTGACTAAAGCGTACAAAACATTTTTAATATTAATAACGAGAAAAAAAAGTCGTTTACTATACTAAATTATTTTAAGATTAGTTTTTTGAGTTTACAATTGTGGATCGAGAAGTTAAACTATCGTTTTTTTTAGATATTTTTTATTTATTTTTTATATAGTACAATTAAGATGATAATTGATGTTTTATATACTAAAACATTTGGTTGTTTTTATCTTAGGTGTACTAACACAAAACAAAATATTTTTTTTCTAAACATCATGTAGTTATTTTTTTTTTGTTGGCACAAAAAAATGAATGAACATGCATATTTTCTACACTTGAGCAATATATCATACATTTTACTTGGATTTTAGAAGGGGAATTACTAGAAGGGCAACATTATAATGGAAGAAAACACAAATTAATGCAAGGGTAGTTAGGTAATTAGGTAATTGGGAAAGTTACGTGCAAATTAGGAAGGCGAACTTGGCTTAAAAGCATTGAGGAGGTTCTTTCAAATTAGGTAATTAGGCTTTAATTACATTCCAATCCAATTAATTTCGTATCTTTTAATCATCCTCCATTTCTATTACAACTCAACAAAAACTTGTGAAAACAAATCAAATCAAAACTCAACCAACTTTTTCAATAATTTTTTTTAACCTATAGCATAATTTTGTACCCAAAATCAAATTATTTTAGTCCAATAGAAAAAAATATTTGTTGAGAATCCCACATCGAAAATATGAAGGGATCTCACTCACAATATATAACATACATGGACTACTCTTCTTATCACCAATTGATTTTAGAATGAAACCCTATGATGTCTAATAATATTGTCTGATATAGAACGAGAACAAGGACGAACAAGTTGTATAAATAAAACAAAAGACGCGTCATGCTAGGTATAAAAACATAATAAAATGTTAAACCGAGCATAATTTAATTTGCATAAAGTTGTGCCCTCGACTAAAAAGTCAAAGGTTCAATCTTTCACCTTGCATTAATTAAATATATTTGTAAAATAATAATAATAAACTTGACTAAATAAAATTTAAAAGAAACAAATAATATTGTTTATATATTAGTTTGAATAATTAACAATACTATATTTTGTTTGTTATACATAATATTTTAATTATTAAACTCTCTCACGTCCATGCTCGAAAATCTTTATCCATTATATTTGAATTTCCATTGACCAAAATGACCTCAAAGAAAAAAAAAATTAAAAAAAAAATAAATAAATAATAAAACTATTGAATTACGAATTCAAATTCAAAACGGAAAATACAAAAATCCACAGTGACCACCGGCGGGAAATGTGGTGGCTTTTATTGTGAGGCGGGGAAGTGATTTGACCAAATTGACCTCAGATGTGAACGTTGGACGAGGATTGCGGTGGGGGTATTTAAGGAAATATTAAATTGGGCGGTTGTTAATT